>CM055269.1:73019074-73451834 GCA_029237695.1 Conchocele bisecta | reverse complement strand
CTTTATTGCTTGTAAAGAGGCATGAAGGGTGTGTTTCATTGATGGAATGGCGAACAGTGAAGATGCACGGGCTGATCTGGATCTACAACCCTAAGTCCCATTTCTCCAGTCATAGCCACAAATAACAGGAGCAGGCTTGTGTTACATTGTGGCCAGTTTGTATTAACAATTTGATCCCAAATTAAAAACATGCAAATTACTTGCAAACATGATACATGTTAAAGACATACATGGAATGAATCAATGTCATTCTTGTAAAAGGTTTGCTGTCTGTTTCACGAAAGCTGCCCAAATTTTACGGCTATTTAAACAATTAAATAACTATTTTTTTTTTCGATAATATTAAATTAAAGGAAAATTTAAGAATGAGCCTCCTTTTTATTTGTGAAATTTGGTCAAATATTGATTTTATTGCGAAAAAACAATTTCCCCATGTTAAATCCCCATAGACATCTTCACAGAGTGAAGATGTCTATGGGGATTTAACATGTTTTTTTTTTTTTTAGAATTTCAGAAATACTGGACCGATTTTTAAAATTTTAACTTGTTTTCTTAGTTAGATCATTTCCAAGCTATGTAGCTAAGTTTCGGAGTCAATTTCCAAATTTTTTCGTTTTTTGACTCCTCCCACAACTCCTCAACCTCTTTTTCCCCCCATGTTAAATTCCCATAGAGAAATAAATTTTTCTTAAAAAAAACAACAATATTTGACAAATTTCACGAAATAAAATGAAGGCTCATTCTTAAATTTTCCTTTAATTTAATATTATCGAAAAAAATATTGTTTTTGGGTTTATATGGCCGTAAGATTTGGGCAGCTTTCATGAAACAGACTAATACAAAATGTGGATCTAATGTAGCCCCTATTCAGACTGAGCAGGGTCTACACAGTTACATTATTCATACATCATGCTGACTGCTAGTCAATGTAAAATATTGATTAAACGCTGCAAATATAAAAATAGCAACGTTTTGATGAAATTGTCAACAGACGCAATCAGCTATCTTCTATTTCGTTTCAGCTCCCCGGTGAAGTCTGCACGGCTGTTTCTCTCATATCCACCAACTTACGCTTCCTCGTTCTCTTCACAGGAACACATGCTGTACCTGAAATGTTGATAATAACAAGGTGCATCATCATGTGGTTACAACAACAACAACAATAGGTGAAAGTGTGGAGAGCTCACCCACTTCAAAGTCAGTATTAATTGATATTTTCCTTAATATGCAACGGATTTTGATGAAATAATGCACAACAAACGCGTCTTCATGAGCTGCAGTTGGTGGTCCCAGGAATTTGGCACATACTTATGCCGTTTTTGTGAAGAATCGATTTCCGTGTCTGTACAAAAAGTTGGGGCCAAAGTACCACCAAATGCAGCTTAACAAGAAGCGTTTGATGCGCCATATTTCATTAAAATCTGTTAATTAATAAGGACAAAATAAAAGAATAAATACTTTGAATAAGGTTTCATATATAACAGGGCTCCAGATAAGCTTTGTGTCTAAAGCGTACTATACTCCCTGATTTCAAAATCATTGCATATTTTACTTGTACAAATGGATTATTGATTTTCTTCATTACTAAATAGGGAACAAATGATAAAAAAACATATAACAAAATAATTGTAATTGAACAAGATGGAACAAGCAAGAGTGGACAAACACACATATTAAATAACAGTTCCTCATATTTGACGACATTAACTGACCTCACAGAGGTTTGTATTTTCCTCATTTTTATGAGATCAAGTCACAGCAGTTTTAGCAGTTATTATCCCTGTACAGTGAAACCTCGCCAAACCGGACACCCTGGGAGGACCCCAGGTTGTCCGGCTTAGAGATGTTTCACTGTAAATCAAGCATTTGATCATTCTGAGCCATAGTTGTGTGATATGCGATCACGAACAGACATTATTACCCGACATGAATGACCTAGAAACCCATCCAAAAAAAGATCACAGGTGTTTTCTTGATAATCTGGTTTAGAGAGGTTTCACTGTATTATGAAAGTATATCTAAATCCAGAGCTCCAGTTAAGGTGCGTAATTTGACCAAATATTTGAGGTATTTTTCTTAGTTCTTCACCAAAAATGGCAAGTTGAGAGTTCTTTAGAATCGTCTCAATGAGACGATTCTAAAGCACTCCCAACTTGCCATTTTACGCACCTTAACTGGAGCTCTGTAAATCAGTAGCAAGGCACAGTCTCCAGTTTTGCGATGTTTCACTGTACACGAAACATACATACCGTTTGGGCTTGTTGCTTTCCGTTTACGACTGGCTGCAGGTGGGGCTGCCCCTTTCTCATTCACACCCGCCTTTTTCATCTGATCCCTCGACCGAAATCCTTCAGGGGCCGATTTCACTTTCGATGTACCAGGCTGGACGCATGATGGGGTCTGTGGCTTAGGGGACTTAACTCTAGGCGTGGCTGGTTTTGTTACGCGTGGTTTTAATCGGGACTTGGCTAGCTGTGCCTTAGATGCGGATGCTTTCGAAGTTGGTGTTTTTGCTCGTGGTTTGGGCGATTGAACTCTTGGTGTGGTGGTTTTGTTTGGCGTTTTTGATCTTGGTGTAGTCGGTTTCTTTCGTTTTGGCTTTCGGGCCTTTGCTTTTTTTTGCGGTTTTGATATTGATGATTCAGGCATTTTCCTCTTCGTAGCCTTCAAATAATAGTGCAAAACAATAGTGTTGAAGATACAAAATTTTACCACAAACTTTAACCCGACGCCAACACCGGGGTTACGACATAAGCTCTCCCTATTCTTTGACTAGTCAAACAAAACTGGGACCATGAATGGAGAAATTGGGCCTATGGGATTTAAATGAAACTTTTTTATTTGATAACAAATACAAAGTGAAAGTTAATGTGTTAATGTCACATAGAGAGAGGGCAAAGAAGCATGAAAGCAAAATACTAGAGCAAGTGAGCAGAGGCTCACGGATACTGCTGGCCGCCGCCTGGACCGAAAAACGAACATTTTAACGCAAATTTTACAGACGGACGAGCAACCGGACGGAAATACGAAAATATATACCCCTCGACATACTTTGTATGCTGGGGGTACAACTAGTTGAACGAGTATAGGTTGATACCCGGTTAAAACCCACTTGCCAATCTGGGGGCCGTTTCAATAAACTTCATAAGACTAAAATGTTCGTAAGTGCAAATTTAGGATCGTCTGGAAATTGTAATTGATGGATTTACATTTATTTAACAATAAATGTAAATCCAATAATTGTTTACACAAAAACAAGGTTAATGTGAAATTTACAGACTATCATAATTTTGCACTTACGAACATTTTAGTCGAAGGAAGTTTAGTGAAACGGCCCCCTGCTCGAAAGTGAAAAGGTTTAACGTCCCAGGATAAGCTACGGTCATATAGATATGGGTGTCGAGGATCGAACCCGGGCCACATTGGTGAGATACACATTCATTATAAAATGGCACTAATGGGACAACCATGGGGTTTGCAATGATGCCTTGGAAGTTGGTCTAAGGGAAGTTACTTTTGATGTTCCAAGCTCGGTAACCCGTTTATAACTCATTTTATTTATAGCCGTGACTAGAGAAATGTGGCTTATGAAACTAGTGGGCCACTTGAAATTTCCAACTGTAGTAGTCCAACGGTTGCACAGTACTATGTTTGTCAAAATATTCAGGTTAGTGGACTATAATTCCAGCACAAAAATATTTACACAATTCCCTAACATTGGATTGGCCCGTAGCAAGTCTCTGTCCAAAATTTATATCCCAGTAAACTCCCACGCCAAACTACTTTCCGTAACCGTGAGGCGCAGTTAAAATAATTCTTAAGAAAACGGAAAATAAACACATTTTCTTGATGAATTTATTTCAAATGCTGGAATTATATGGAATGAATGGCCTTTTTGTGAAATTTATCGGGGATATAAACTTGGAAAAGTCGCGGGAATACTGGACGAGGCCTTCCGGCCTTCGTCCAGTATTCCCGCAACTTTTCCAAGTTTATACCCCGATAAATTCCACAAAAAGGCCATTCATTCCTATAATAATAACAACTGGACCGTCTTGAACCCTGAACCCAGGGCTACTTATTGCCTTGAAAATATGGATTCCCAAATTGGCAAAACTTTCAAATTTGGGCTGCACTATTTTCTCCAACTCTGTTCATATATTCTGAAATGTGGGTGTGAGTGAAGAAATGGGGCTAATGGGTTTTGCGACCAGTGTAGATCCAGATCAGCCTGTGCATACGCAGACTGATCAGGATCTGCACTGTTTGCCATTCCATCAATGAAACACCCGTCATGCTTCTAACGAGCAATATAGATCATTATCAGGCTACATGAGTGTGTTATTTCATCAGGAGCTACACTACTGTCTGTTCCACGTTTTGCTGCCGACAAACTTTTGGCTATTAAACACATTAAATCTAAAAAATATTTAAAAGTAAGTACTTTTTCATCAATAACAAAAAAGTCACCTTCCCTTTTTGTTATTGATAAAAAAGTACTTATTTTTAAATATTTTTTAGATTTAATGTGTTTAATAGCCAAAAGTTCGTCGGCAGCAAAACGTGGAACAGACAGTAGTCACAAATCCCATAAGCCCAATTTCTCCAATCACAGCCACGTACGAGACATGCCATGTGATTTTGAAGAACATACGCAATTTTTCATGAAATATATTTACAGAAACTGTGATAGTGTCTGTAATGACGTTGAAAGATGACGAAATTTCCATATCAAATGTGGAATATAATTTCGCAATTACAGTCGAACCTGTGTTAACGACCACCTGTGAGTAGCGACCACCTGTCCACAACGGCCAGTTAAAACCCCCCCGTCCAATTTGTTCCTTAAAAGACCTTGGAATAACGACCACCTCCGAACAACTACCAGCGACCAGCGATTTTCGTTCCCACGCGGCATTTTTTACTGCAAACAGCGACCATTAGCGACCATTAGCGACTAAGTCATGTTTTGTCGGCAAAAAAAAATAACATCGCAATCGCCGATTTTCCTTTCATCACAAAACTCGGCGACATTTTTAAATGAAAAATATTGCATAACTCCATTAACGGTAATTCCCGATATGTATTCCGTGTCGTGTATTCCAATAGGCATAATGCAATTCTGCGCAAGTCATAAAACTCGATCATTAGCTGGTAAACTGTGTTTACACGATGCTGATTCGTCTACAGTGACAAACTAAGACTTCAAACACACGACGCGTGTCGAGTGTAAATTTCACACATCGGGGCACAAGGCCATATCAAAGATCAATACACGCGGTTGCTGACATCAGTCACGTAGTCCACACTAGACTGGTACCCTGTCTGATGCTCAGCATGTATAGCGTTATTCCTAGCGACCGGGTACCAGTCTAAAGTGACACGACAAACGTGTTTATATGAATTGGGTCTCGATCTCCGACAAATCCCGGCTTATTGCATTAGCGACCAGACCAGGCAGTGGATTCGCGTAGTCTGCCCGTGGTTTACATGGTTTACAGTGCTCGCGAATCTCTAATTAAAAACATCAGTAATTACGTCAGCGGACATTGCCAATTCGTCATAGGCTGCTTAAATATTCGGGCTCGACCAGGATAGTATACAGTACATTGGACAGAAAGCAAATAAGCCTGGTGTTCTCCTTATTTGGACTGGACTGGACGCATTCAATGAAATATTTTTTGTTACAAAAAAAACTCGCGGTTTTCACAGGCCGCGCCACATAGGCTATCGTTTTAATACAGACTGTATGAACGTTATTAATTTCAACTGGTGGTGTGAAATACTAATGGTCATGCTAAATTAAACCACTTGCATGTAATTACGACAAGCTATTAAATGGTGCACCAAAGCGGGCCGCGAGATATACTTATCGTGAAGATAATTACTCCCCTTTGTAAATAATTTCCAAAGCGAGGCTGGGTTCAGAACACTGACAACAAGATGACAAAACAAAATAAATTGACTATTTTAGCCATTTTCGTGCAATTTTTAATTGATGAAAAGCATGCATATATATTACAATAGAATGCTAAAGACATGGCCGACTTTGCTGTGAAACTGGGTAAATGTTCGACCCTTGGAACAACAACCACCTGTCAACAATGACCACTTTGGCCACTTCCCTTTGCCGGTCGTTGTTCACAGGTTCGACTGTACTACGAAAATATTGTCAACTTTCGACGTCATTTACGGAAAATATCGTAACCATTATTCAAGAAAATATCGCACATGTTCTTAGGTATAAAATCATATGGCGCGTCTCATACAAATCCTGACTGTACCTTGACTGGTGAGGCGGGTTTGCCAGTAAGAGGCAGGGCCAGTTTCCAGGAATCCTTCACCTTCAACTTGTCTAGCCCCTTTTGGAATATGTCGCGCAGTTTGTTGTAGTTCGGGGTCTCTTCGTACTGCAGTTTCATCACCAAAGTAAGGTAGGTGGCAATTTCGCCTGTAATAACGCGGATTTTGCAATAATGGAATGTTCCAAAATGGACTGTTTTTTAAGTTGATATGAAAACACGCCTTTTGGGTACAAGCATGCTGATTGATTATTTTGGGGTTTATATCAGTGGGCCGTTTCACTCCAGTAGCCGATTCACCAAAATTGTTAAGCATACTTATCTAGCAAAGTATACTTTGAGGGAGTAATCATTTATTTATTAACTAGAATGTGTACAAACACTGGAACATACTATTTGTTGGAAATGAATGTCATAGTTTTGTTAAAAAAACTAGAGCAAGTGTCATTTGGTCTTGACCTACGGCACGAAAATCACATGGGTGAGCCATAGAATGAAAATATGGATGATGATAAAGAAGTATATGAAGGTTCAAGTCAATCCGACTTACGTTTGCAGAGATAATGGATACAAAAACTAAATAGCCCTCGACATACTTTTATAATCAGATTTGTCACTAAGCGAGTGATTACAGAATTGTGTCTTATTTTTATAACTATTTATAGCCCACAGGTTTCCCAGCATGCAAAGTGTTAACCACTGGTAAATACCTGGACTGTCTCCTTCTGGGAAACATTTCTTCATAAAGGCCGGGATATTACCCATGTTTCTACAAATATAAACATATACGATATTTCTGGCTGTGACTGGAAAAAACGGGCTTATGGGATCGATCTGTGACCAGTGTAACTCCTGATCAAATAGCACACTCCTGTAGCCTGATAATGATCAATATTTCTTGTTAGAAGCGTGACGGGTGTTTCATTGATGGAATGGAGAACAGTGCAAACGCTGATCAGACTGTGCGGATGCACAGGCTGATCTGGTTTCTACACTGGTCGCAAAACACATTAGCCCCATTTCTCCAGTCATACCCACATTTCAGAATATATGAACAGTCGGAGAAAATAGCCAACTTGGGTTATCATATTTTCAATAGCGGAATAGATATGTCAGATAATTGTGCATTTTGTGATACAAGCATGCAATTTGGTACACTGTTAGGAAACATTATTTTAACAATTTTTAGCTATAGCAACATCTCGGATTTCCAAAATGGCTGCCAACAGTATTATGTGGATATGGGTAACTGGCATAATTTCACTGAAATAGTGATAAGATCACATTTTCTTTTTATCTCAAGACGTATGTAATATCATAAATTGAATGTCATTCCCATAAATATCATTTCTCTATCTGAAAATGGCAGACAAGGTTTGAACCCACACCCTCCGGACTGGAAGATGGGTGTTCTAACCCCTAGGTCACAACCGATTACTTCACATCTGAACTACATGTCCAAAAATATCAAATTATTACAAAATTTCATAAGTCAGCATGTATAAAATCTGTATTGTTCCTTAATGCCATTTATTAATAGCAAATCTCCCATCCAAAAATGTTCAGTGGTAACACATGGGGGTCAGAGATTGATGACTTACTTTATTTTTGACTGCATGACGTAGTTCGGGTCCGTGAGTTTATCTTCCCATGGCAGCTGGCTACATAGCCACTGCAGGAGGCAGTAGCCCAGAATCTCAAGATCGCCTCGCCGCGACACAGCTGCAAATGATTGGTTGGTTGATTGACTAAACGACGTTTGTTAAAATATGTCAAGAATGCATAGCACTATGTTGACGTTTGTAAACAGTGTAGATCCAGATGAGACGGCTCGCAACGATCCGTCTCATCAGGATCTACACAGTTTTGATATTTTTACAAAACAAACTGCTTCTTATTAATGAAAGAGCTTCGAAGTCAACATCGAAGAAGATGCAGAACAGTTTCAAGCATGCATAGCACAATGTTAATGTTTGCAAACAGTGTAGATCCAGATGAGCCGTCTCATGAAACACAAAAAAAGTGAACACATTTTTTTTCGGCCGGATATTTTGAGAAAAAAAATAGGCCAGAAATATTTTAATAGTCTTTTGAGTCGGTGTACATGAGATTTACGGACCTTCGAAATATTTTTATAGTCTTCGGCGTCGGTGAACATTACTTTTTTCAGGTCCGTAAATCTCATGTACACCTCCTCAAAAGACAATAATTGTATATTATTATCTTATAATTAATTGGTCGCTTGCCCAAATATTGGTCATTCGGCCCAAATAATGGTCGTTTGCCCAAATACATGTACTGGTCACCGACCAGAAATTGGTCACTGACCAATAGTGGTCGTTAGCCCAAATATTGGCCAAAAATTCACGAGCCGGAAATGACGTCAAATTATGAAAGTGACATCACAGATTATGCTCTTAGTGACGTCAGCAGATACAAATTTGTCAATAAATTTGATCAAATAAACAAAAGAAACTGATAGATAACACTCCGCCAGGGCATGGAGCACACAATTAATAAATAGTATATGAAATATGTACCAGAACAATGTTATCGTGTGTACGCTTCATCTGTAGCGGTTTGGTAAAATCCTTTTCGCCAAGTTACAAAGACAAACAATCACACAATTCATTTGGAATCAAAATGGCGGAGATTGAGATCAAAATGTGAGGCGCTGACAGAATTGTTACATTTTCGACCACGATACGGCTGCAGAGATTGTTGGACAAAGTTATTTAGCGAAACGAGAGATTACAACCCACGTTAGATAATATACTAAATGAAATTTCATTCACACACCAACATAGTGGGTTAAACTTGCGACAATATTGAATTCTGGGTTTGGAGGACAGGTGCGTGAATTGAGGACGACAGTCGGATAAGAACCGACAGACGCGATTCTGAATATGCGTGCTTGGTGTGTGGCTACAATTCCAGATCATGTCATGTATGTTTTCATTTCACGAGTCTTGTCAAAGTAGCAATAATAAATAGCTTTAATATCCTGCAAGTGGCGTGGTGAGAATAAAAGTTCATTCAGCGTTCGATATGTAACTGAAGATGATAAGTCACTTGTAGATTCTATATGCAGGGATTCCGCTGGCGATCGCCACTTTCGCAATTGGCGATAAAAATAAACAATTGGCGATAAAAAATTACAATTTTCGAAGAAAAAAAAGAATGGCATATCAATATTCATACGAAACTCACGGTAACTATCATAGCTCTACTACGAGAAGCTCCACATCTTGTATGGTTAAAGTAAAAGTCTCCGAAATGTATTATGCAATCTTAAATGTAGTCAGTGCAGTCGATAATAGCCTTCACAGAAGGGAAAACAAGCATATCAGCAGCGCTCCAGTTAAGCTTTGTGTCTAAAGCGTACTACACCCCCTGATTTCAAAATCATTGCGTATTTTACTTTTACAAATGGATTATTGATTTTCTTCATTACTAAATAGGGAACAAATGATAAAAAAATATAACACATTTAAACATTCACTTATTTGAGCTGCATTGCTTTTTGCAGCTCAACTAAGTGAATTTTCAACTTTATGACAGTATGTTCACTACTCAATTTGAAAATCAATGCGTATTTTCACATTGTTGTGCGTATTGTGTACTCCCACTTTTGACAATCAATGAGTATTCAGTTAAAATAATTGCGTAAAATATGCCAATACGCACATTATCTGGAGCTCTGTATCAGCTATTTTTTTTAGCATTGTAGCAATGTAGCAGATTAACTTCAGAAGTTCAGAACCCATCCTGCATGACTGACAAATATCATGGTGGATGTGGACAAATTAGAGAGATTTATCTGGTAGACAAACTTACCAACTCCTTTGTGTGCGTCTATAGACGTGAATTCTATCGTGCCATCGTGGGCCTTCTTTGGGTCTTCCTTGTATTCTCGGTGCTTGTCGTCGATGAAAAACTTTGTGGCCAGGCCATAGTCGACCACATATACCTGTAGACGATTTCACCAACATTGCAAAGCATACTTATCTAGCTAAGTATACTTTGAGGGAGTTATCATTTATTTTCCCGAAATGAATTACTTCATATAGCACTAACGACTGCATATATTAGAGGATTAAAAGCATGCAGAATTATTATACTGAATTTATTACATTATCACAGCCAAAATGGATGTGATCATGTTATAAATTCAGTAAAATAACAAGAGCTCAGCGGAGCAAGATGTCCCGCCTGGCGCAGTTTGATAGTACACAAGGAGCTTGTAATAACTTTAGGGTTAGTGAGCACCATGGGCTTTCTGTAGAATGACGAGACATGTAGTTAAAAATACACCTATGAAATATTAAATTATTCCATTGAGGGAAAGAGAAGTTATAATGTAAACTGGCGCAGTTTGATAGTACACAAGGAGCTTGTAATAACTTTAGGGTTAGTGAGCACCATGGGCTTTCTTTTGTAGAAGAGACGAGACATGTAGTTATTAAAAATACAACCTGATGTTTTTAAAATAGATTAAATTATTCCATTGAGGGAAAGAGAAGTTATAATGTAAAGTTATTGAAACAAAACATTTTCTAAGTCCTTGACCTTGGGGTAGCGGACACCATACACTTTCTGTAGAATGATGCAGGATGATGTTACATATGCCCCTATGAAATATTAAAGCATTCCATCAATGGAAACAGAAATTATTGCAGATTAACCCCAATGTTAATTTTTGTGACGGACGGACGGACGTACCAACATTTTGGGTTTATGGGCTATTTGCTATATAAAAGATCAAAGGACTAGCCCCTAAACTTCAAAAGGTTTTATGGGCTAACGGAATAAGTTCAAAGGATTCTGAATAAGTTCAAAGGATTAGGCTCCTCCCCCTAGCCCCTAAACCCCCTAATGTTCGCCCGGACAGACAGACGGACAGACAGACGAACAGACAACTTTTGCATCCTATATCCCCTTTTCGCTACGCGAGGGGATAATAAACTGAAACCAAAACACTTATTTTTCAACAAACACAGCTAAACACAAGAATGCCGCCAACGACATGTATCTCCTCGCACCGATGCTAAATTTCTATACAAGACATTTTTGAAGTCCGTGACCTTGACCTTGGGGTTACCAGACACCATGAACGTTTTGCAGATGATGCGGACTGTTCTTACAAATGCATGTATGAAATATTAAAACATTCCATCAAGGGAAACAGAAGTTGTAATAAATTAAACCGAGCGCTAAGTTTTCCAAAGCCAGAATTTTCTAAGCCCGTGACCTTGACCTTTGGGGTTAGCGGGCGCCATTTGCTTCCTGTAGAATGATGCGGGATGTTGTTTCAAATGCATGTATGGAATATTAAAGCATTCATTGAGGGAAACAGAAGTTACAACGAATTAACCTGAGCTCTTTAAGTTTTAGAAACAAAGCCAAACGCAAAAGCTTAACATTGAATGCATGTGAAAAGTAGGTCAACCATGAAAACCAGGCCACGGTCACATGGGCTCCCTCTGTGTGAGATGGTTACACCAGTGTTGATCTATACCGAAGCATTCAATCAAGGGAAACATAAGTTGTAATAAATTAAACCGAGCGTTAAGTTTTTCAAACACGGAAATTTCTAAGTCAGTGACCTTGACCGTTGGGGTTAGCGGGCACCATGGGCTTTCTGTAGAATGATGCGGGATGTTGTTACAAATGCATGTATGAAATATTAAAGCATTCCATTGATGTTTAGAAGTTACAATGAATTAACCTGAGCGTTAAGTTCTAGAAACAGAGCTAAACGCAAAAACTTAACGTTGGATGCATGTGAAAAGTAGGTCAATGAACCATGAAAACTATGTCAAGGTCACATGGGCTCCCTCTGTGTGAGATGGTGACACCACAGTGTTAATGTATACCAAGTATGGAGGTCGTAGGACTTATAGTTTTCTGGAAACTGAGCTAACCGCAAAAACTTAACGTGAAATGTTGACGCCGCCTACGCCGCCTACGCCGCCTACGCCGACTCCAACGCCGACGGAAAAGCTATAGCTTTTCCGTCGGCGGAGTCGGCGTAGGCTAATAAATTAATAAATAAATGTATCCTTAAATTGAAAATTTCTCCCTCAAAGTGTGCTTAGTAAGATAAGTATACTTTGCAATTTTGGTGAAATAGGCTATTGGTAATACAAATAAGAGTGACACAGGCTAGTTATTATGGGCATATACCACATTTGTCACAAAATTAACTGTTGTTCATGGAAGGTTAAATATTGGAAATAAACGCATAGCACAATGATGAATTTTGGTATAAAGGTCTATCACCAGGGCATTTTATGTCAGCTTCATATTGTCAAGTACAGGGGCCCGTTTCACTAATCTTCGTACGACTAAAATGTTCGTAAGTACAAATTTAGGACACCTGTAAATTTCAATTGATGGATTTACATTTATTGAGCATAGGCTGCATATGCATATTTGTAAGTCATTTGACAAACAGACAAGACAGGATGGTGACTATACGCCCCCCCCACCCCCTCTCGTGACATTTTCAGGGTGCATAAAAAAGCTCAGAAAGTTTCATTAACACAAGCCGATGATTTTGCACATGCAATACACCACCACTAGGCTACATACCACGTCTGGAGTTATCTTTCCATTGTGGTATCCCAGCAGGCAGTTGGCGGCCTTAATGTCGGCGTGCACGTACTTGTGGTCGTGTAGGTATTCCAGTGCATCAATCTACAATACCAGGGGGTGTCAGGGCTCCAGATAAGGCATTAGTAATTGAGTATTGTCACTCCATCATTTCTGAAGCAATTGGGCATTTCAAAATTGTAATGGTGTAAAATAGAATCACACTACTGTTTACACATCAGCATACCACACGTATTGAATAGTTTGCTTCTAAATGAAAACACATCTTGGTATTTCATTAGAATTGTCTCCTTGGATAAAGATACCACAAATATTTCATTGCTTTTTGATACTCACTACTTCTGATTTCAATTGGGTTTTTGGCAATTTTAATTGGGTATTTACGCAAATACGCACCTTATCTGGAGCTCTGGGGTGTGATACAACACATTCTCACATAGCTACAATAATTTTCCTCCGATATGTTATCAACGGCTACAATTTGACCCATTAAAAAAATGTGAGCATACCCAAACATATTGTTGTATGCAGGACAAAATTTAGTAAACTGTATATTTTCGTTTAAACAAATAATCTTTGATGTAGAACTAGTAAATTGCCAAAAATAATAGAACAGGGAAATAATTTCCCCATGGAAGCCATCTTTTCGCTTGTTGTTGTTCAACATTCAACATAACGAAATGTAGCTTTTAAATTTACAAGATATACATGTAAATGTCAGATAAACACATTGTTGACACAGTCAAATAATCAATTTCTGCATGTGTATTTCCTTTACATTTATGACAGTTTTATATCTCTAAAATATCAAACACGCCGGATAACAGATTGCAAAAATCACTCTTCCATGTGTTACATTAAAGAGATGGGGTTAAATTGCTACCCTCGCGAGAGGTATGGAGCGGGGTAGCAATTTTGTTTCTTATTCTGACATCGAACCATTCAACAACCTTATACACATAACAATGTATAGCTTGGCATCGACAGATTGAAATTATAAATATTTTTCCACCAATATTCTCATTTCTTCAACTTAACCCTTTCAACACTACCGGCCTGTATAGTGGTATTGGCAAAAAGTGTAGATCCAGATGAATCGGCTTGTGACGAGCAGCCGTCTCATCAAGATCTGCACTTTTTGCAAGTAATTTTCTTATTTGTTAGAACAAAAACATCCCATTTTTCATAAATGGACTAGTCTGAAAATCATTGGATCAAGATTGGATTGGTTGCAAAATTTACATATCAAAATCTATTCCAGTTACTTAGGGGTGAAAGGGTTAAACAAGATGGCCACTGCCAGCATATCGCAAACGCCAAGGTATTTGATGGTCCCAGTGTGTATGTATGTGGTTAAGAGTCAATCGGACTTCGGGTGCTTAAAAACATTAACACAGATTTTACGCAATAATTTTTAACACCAATTTCAAAGTAATTTGACATTGACCTTGGACATGGGGGCCGCATGGGTGGGCTATAGAATGAAAATATGGATGATGATAAAGAGATATATGCAAATCATGTTTATGTTTCCAATCAATCAGACCTTTTTAGGGGTGTGGAGATATTTTATACGTAAAAACTTTAACGCCAAAGACTTGTGGTTTTCATTGGACCGATGTTCAAGTTTTAACTTTTGCTTTCTTACTTAGATCCTTTCCAAGCTATCTAGCCAGGTTTCGAAGTCAATTTCCCTTTTTTTTCTCTTTTTTTACTCCGCCCACAGCTTCTCTACCTCCTTTTCCCCCCATGTTAAATTCCCATAGACAAATAATTTTTTCGTAATAAAATCAATATTTTACCAAATTTCATGAAATAAAAAAAGAAGGCTCATTTGCCCAAACTCTGTATTATTAAAGGTTACAGATGGGATCTATGTATTATCACGAGCAAATATACTGACCAAATTACTTGCAAAAAGTGCAGATCCTGATGAGACGGCTCGTCACGAGCCGGCTCATCTGGATCTACACTGTTTGCCAATACCACTATACAGGCCTGTGGTGTTGAAAGGGTTAAGTGTGCATGGAGTATGATTAACAGGAATTTTATGCTTGTGTTAACATATGCATCAAAGTCTATTAAGAGTTACACTAGTCAAAAACTGTGTTGTGGCACGTAACATATGTGGCTGTGACTAGAGAAATGCGGCTTATGGGATGTGTGACCAGTGTAGATCCCGATCAAATAGCACACTCCTGTAGCCTTATAATGATCTGTATTGCTGGTTAGAAGCCCGACAGGCATTTCATTGATGAAATGACGAGCAGTGCAGATCCTGATCAGACTGCAGACGCACAAGCTGATCTGGATCTACACTGGTCGCAAAACCAATAAGCCCCATTTCCCCAGTCACAGCCACATTTATAGCATCAATATGGCAAATAATTACAATTCTCAGTGCCAATGCATATACGGTTTGTCTGGGGAACACTTTGTTTGCATTCTCAAACAGTTTCTGAAGGTCTGTGCCGAACCGCTGCATCACCATGAAGCGATAAAACTCCCCCTTGTACGAGTGCTGGCCACTCGAGATATACTTGGGTACTCCCAGGTACTTCAACTTGTGGGATGAATGCCAGTCATCAACTGGAAAGACAAAGAACAAGTAAACTGTTTATTATAGTGCCACCCTTATTGAAAGGGCCAGTCAGTTTTGTTTGTTTGTTTATTAGTGTTTAACGGCCTATCAACAGCCAAGGTCATGTAAGGTCGGGCAAACGGGTTCGATCCCGTTTTAACCTGCTGCATTGGGGGTGAAAATCCCAAAATCAGAACTGAATATTTACAGCCCTGAAATTAGAATAACCTGACCTGGTGTCAGGTCCATACCACACCAAAGTCACTTGGCCCCTTCCCCTAAAATAGGATTACGAATAATTGCAATACATGTACTCACATAAGGGTTATAACCAGATTCAACTGTCACATACAAAATGCCAAAGATGTATGTGAGGGCCAAACCAGGTCTCCAGTCGGAATTCCCGTATGGATGAACCCCGATCGTTAAATTACCCATCGCATACTCCCACCTGCCACCCACCCCAGTTTTGACTTGTGAGACCCTCTAATCTCTGAACTTCAGTACTTCCTAATTCCTATCCAGGCATCACGCAGGTAGGCAATTTGTACCATTTATTTAACTAGATGGCGGCTCTCCAACCGGCCACATCAGCCTGAGCGGAAGCTCAAACCTTTGACCTCCCAGTTGCGAGGCCACACTAACTGGTCAAAGGTACGTGTGATACAGCCTCCCTAAACAGCAAATCCAGAAACACATGTATTAAATCTTAATGGGTTACAGAGCTCCAGATAAGTTTTGTATCTACAGAATATTACACCACCATATTTCAAATTCAATGCGTATTTTGCTTTTACAAATGTATTATTGACTTTCTTCCTTTACATTAAATAGGGAACAAATGATAAAAAATAAAAAAAATTCACTTATCTAAGCTGCAAAAAGCAAACACTGTTTGCTTTTTGCAGCTCAACTAAGTAAATTATCAGCTTTATTACAGTACAGTAAAGTGCCTCTATTAAGATCACCTGCGGTTCTAAAAAACAGCGAGTCGGTCTTATTACGGTACCGGGACTCAGTAAAAAGACCAACTCCTTAACAAGACCAGTCTTAATGATTTGTTTGTTTGTTTATTGATGTTTAACGGCCTATCAACAGCTAAGGTCATGTAAGACTGGGCAAACGGGTTCGATCCAGTTTTAACTTGCTGCATTGGGTGGGGGCGGGGGGATCCCAAAATCAGAACGGAATATTTACATCAAGAAAAAATATATTCAGCCCTGAAATTAGAATAACATGACTTGGTGCCCGGTCCATACCACACCAAGTCACTTGGCCCCTTCCCCTAAAATAGGATTACGAATAATCGTAATACTCACATAAGGGGCATAACCAGATTCACATACAAAATGCCAAAGGCGTATGTGAGAGCCAAACCAGGTCTCCAGTCAGAATTCCGGTAAGGATGAACCCTGATCGTTAAATTACCCATCCAGTCTTAATGAGGATAGTCTCCAAGGAGACAATTCTAATGAAATGCCAAGACATGTTTTCATTTCAAAGCACACTATTCAATAATTGCTGTCTGTTGATGGGTAAACAGTTATTTTACCCAATTAAAATTTTGAAATAACGAATTGCTTCAGAAAGTATGGAGTGACAATACTCAAATACTAATTCCTTATCAGTAGCCCGTTTCACCAACATTGCAAAGTATACTTTTCCAGCAAAGTATACTTTGAGGGAGAAATTTTCAATTTTAGGATAAATTTAATAATTTTTATTATACTGAATCTATTACCGTACATTATCACAGCCAAATTTGGCTGTATAATGTAATAAATTCAGCATAATAATTCTACATACTTTTAAGCATGAAATATGTGCATTTGTTAGTTCTATATGAAATAATGCATTTCAGAAAAAATAAATGGTTACTCCCTCAAAGTATACTTTTTTTCCTGAAATGCATTATGTCATATAGAACTAACGACTGCATATATTTGATGATTAAAAGTAGGCAGAATTATTATACTGAATTTATTACATAATCACAGCCAAAATGGCTGTGATAATGTAATAAATTCAGTATAATAAAAAATAATTAATTTATCCTAAAATTTAAAATTTCTCCCTCAAAGTATACTTTGCTAGAAAAGTATACTTTGCAATGTTGATGAAATAGGCTACTGGAGCCGTGTACTATCATAATCCACTTGATTATTACCTGCCCAGCCTTTATGCACTATTTTTTGCACTTGATTGCGAAATTGATGTTTCAGGTTTCTACGCCAATCTTTGCCAGCTGGTGATACAATATGTACAGTCGAGCACCAGTACCTCGAACGTCAGTATCTCGACGGTATCCCCTATCTCGATGATTATCTAAAGTCCCGAATTATATCCTTATTTGTTTAATGTAAATTGCCTCGGCTATCTCGAACATGTTCTCTATCGACTGTTCATTCTGTCCCCTTCGTATCAAAATACGTTAAAAATCACTTCGCTATCTCGATCACCTAAATCACCTAAGCGCCTGGTTGCCAAGATCAACTTGGTTAAGACTAATTTTCAAAACCTATTATCAAACGAAACGAAATAAATTCACACCTGCCTCGGGTTGTTTGCTTAATTGGTCCACCTCGATTTGTTTGAGTGTTTGACACGATTCATTAAGCATATCACGCTGGTCATTTAACGGTACTGCGAACTACGAGACGACGTGACACATGACATTCTTAACGCCCTGTCAAAGTCCACGGCATTCTTCACACAGCTGTATAGACGCCGGTGTACGAAGCAAGGGACGATCAAGGACTTGTTGTTTGTCAATTAATTGGTATATAAAATAATAAAAGCAACACATGTTTTGTTTCATTATTCCTTTATTGTTTACTCGTGATGTGATGGGTAACATGATTTTATATTTTTTTGCGAAAATATTTGACCATGTCACTTCCTCAGTATCTCGAACCTAGTCCTATCTCGACTAAAATATGATCTCCCTTCGACTTCGAGATACTGGTGCTCGACTGTATGTACAAAATAGTGTGATTGATTAGAAATATAAACAACTTTATCTCCTAATATTGAACTCGTCCAGATTTGCAAGTGACCAGAGAAACACTTGGCCATTCAAAAATTATCACTGATCATTGCGAGCCGAGTGATTTTACAAGCCCTGGAAATCCAAACATATCCCCTTTCTGCTATTAACCCTTTCACCCCAAAGAAACTGGAATGGATTTTGATATGTTAATTTTGCAACCAATCCAACAGTCACAACTGGTTTTCAGACAAGTCCATTTATGAAAAGGGGGTGTTTTTGTTCTCAAAAATATGAAAATTACTTGCAAAAAGTACAGATCCTGAGGAGACGGCTCGTTACAAGCCGGCTCATCTGGATCTGCAATATTTGCATAAAGCGCTATAGCGGGCTGTCGGGTTCAAAAGGTTAACTCATTCACTCCTAAACATGTAACACCGACTGTTTAATGTACATTTTGGACTATTACGTTCATTCAAAAAGTGGTATTATATGGTTAAAGCTAGCCCTTCGAAATAGGGTGAAGTCTTACAAAAAAAGAAATAGACAATTTTTTTCCAAAATTTCTGTTTTATACAGTGAAAAACTTCTCCCACAACTCTAAATAGGGAGAAGTCAGACAATTTAGGGAGAGAATGTCGCCCACTTCGCCCTGGTATGTCAAACACACTATAAGCCGGCTCACCTGGATCTACAGTGTTTGCAAGTCTGCCATACATGGCATGTGGAGTGGAAATAGCTGAATAAAACATGTACCTTGATCTGGCTTGTTGACCCTCTGGTAGAAATTCAGTTCAACAAACAATGGACCATTTGCTTTTGGCTCCTGTAATATAATAGCAAGAATGCGACACATCGGCCATATAAATAGATACCACTTTAGCTGTGCTTGTACACAGGGGCGCCGGAAACATCATAAGATTGGTCCGGCGAATCTAGTGGGTGCCCCGCCCCCACTACCAGTCCAAAGTGTACATACGCTTTGATGAGAAATGAGACAAGAGGCCCAAATGGGCCTGTATCGCTCACCTAAAAGCCTCCATAGTGGTCATCTTGATTTCACAAAGACTCTTCACTTACAACTTCAAATGTTCCACAGAATTTGTTGGTACCTTCTGACCTAACATATATTGCGAATGTGCATGTGATTTACTGCTATAAATTCGATTTGATATATAAAATGACCATATTCGGTCAAAAATAACCCAGAGGCCACCATATGAACAAATCTGAATCAGCGTAAACTATCGATCATTCATACAAAGTTTCGTCGAAATCGGCCTGGCGGTTTGTGAGAAGATTTTTTGACAATTTGACCTACTTTTCAATGGCGGACATCTTGGATTTGGTGATGACCTCCATTTTGACAAAAATGAACAGGCTTCACCAACAAACCATTTCAGTTAAGTTTGGTCAATATCGGCCAAGCAGTTCACAAGAAGAAGTCCTTTGAAATCTTTAGTAAAAGAACAACCTTTTGACCTGTCGGTGGCCATCTTGGATGACGTAATCATCTGATTTTGGCAAAACATGCTCCAGAGTGATCGTCTCGTCGATACCTTGGATTGGATATATTATGACCATATTCGGTCAAAAATATAATTTGACCCCTAGTTCACCCCTCCGGCCACGCCCATTTTTGACCCAGGTGCCACCATATGAACAAATCTGAAACAGCGTTAAATATCAATCATTCACACCAAGTTTCGTCGAAATCAGCCTGAAGGTTTGTGAGAAAAAGATTTTTTGGACAATTTGACCTACTTTTCAACGGCGGACATCTTGGATTTGGTGATGACCTCCATTTTAACAAAAATGGACAGGCTTCACCCACAGACCATTACAGTTAAGTTTGGCCAATATCGGCCAAGCAGTTCACAAGAAGAATACGTTTGAAATCTTTAGTAAAAGAACAACTTTTTTACCTTTCGGTGGCCATCTTGGATGACAAAATCATCTGATTTAGACAAAACATGCTGTAGAGTGATCGTCTCGTCGATACATTCGATCCGATATACTATATATATTCGATCCGATATACTATATGGCCATATTCTGTCAAAAATAAAATTTGACCCCCATTTGACCCCTCGCCCGCCACACACATTTTTGACCCAGGGGCCACCATATGAACAAATCTGAAACAGCGCTAACTATCAATCATTCTTACCAAGTTTCGTCGATATCGGCCTGGAGGTTTGTGAGAAGAAGATTTTTTGACAATTTGACCTATTTCTCAACGGCGGCCATCTTGGATTTGGTGATGACCTCCATTTTAACAAAAATGAACAGGCTTCACCCACAGACCATTACAGTTAAGTTTGGCCAATATCGGCCAAGCAGTTCACAAGAAAAAGACGTTTGAAATCTTTAGTAAAAGAATGACCTTTTGAACTATCAGTGGCCATCTTGGATGACGTAATCATCTGATTTAGACAAAAAATTCTCCAGAGTGATCGTCTCGTCAATACCTTCGATTTGATATATTATATGACTATATTCGGTTAAAAATAAAATTTACCCCTATTTGACCCCTCGGGCGACGCCCATTTTTGACCCAGGGGCCACCATATGAACAAATCTGAAACAGCGCTAACTATCGATAATTCATACCCGGTATCGTCGAAATTGGCCTGGAGGTTCGTGAGAAGAAGATTTTTTAAGAATTTGACCTACTTTTCCATGGCGGCCATCTTGGATTGTCGATGACCTCCATTTTAACAAATCTGAAATGGCATCACCCATATATCATCCCTGTGAAGTTTAACCAATATCGGCTCAGCAGTTCGGGAGATGAAGATGATTGAAAATGTTCACGGACGGACGGACGACGGACACTTTGCTATAACAATAGCTCACATTCCGATTTTAATTTCAGGTGAGCTAAAAAATTCAGAAAAAAAATTTACATTCCGATTTTAATTTCTGTATAATTTATGTGAATTCCAAATAGTATGTCAAAAGTATTGATCCGGCGGTCGCCTGACCTGCCAGACCTCTTCCGACACCCATGTATGGACATACTGACAT
The DNA here is from genome assembly GCA_029237695.1 of Conchocele bisecta. Lineage (NCBI taxonomy): Eukaryota > Metazoa > Mollusca > Bivalvia > Lucinida > Thyasiridae > Conchocele > Conchocele bisecta. The sequence goes on along the minus strand of CM055269.1, from coordinate 73,430,320 downwards.
TTGTGTTTTGTATTTCAGTATTCCGGCGAATCTACTGGGTGCCCGGGTATCCACCCAAAGTGTATGCTGTTACCACTCAGTTGAAACGTCTCGCCAAGACGGTTCAACTAAGTGGTAACAACGTACACTTTCAATGAGAAATGAGAAAAAATATGTTAAAACTAGAAATGGACACTTGTCGACAAGCGCATGTGTATCCCCCTCCCCAGATACACAAGTAGTTTGAAAAAAGGGTGTTCGAGTTATGCTCCGGAGACAAAATCAGTGACGGAAAAACAAAGGGAGATAACTAAAGAATTAGTGATGCAAGAGTTGTCATTCTTGCGGGACACACCTTTAGGGTCGTGGTCTATGCATGTGTGAAGTTTCATGAAAATATTCCAAAGGGTGTTCGAGTTATGCTCCAGACACGAAATCAGTGCACGAAACAACAAAGGGAGATAACTAAGAAATTAACGACGCAAGAGTTGTCATTCTTACGTGAGACACACCTTTGGGTCGTCTTCTATTGCATGTGTGAAGTTTAATAAAGTAGAAAAATGTGTTCATAGAACACGGATGTCCCCACATACGCTTTGATAATAAATGAGGCCAAATTGCAAGTCAAAATTTTCTTTTACCGGAGCGTTAAAGTTTTTGAAGCACCAAGTATGTGACCTTGACCCTGGGCTTGGCGGGGGCAGGACAAACGTGGATTTGGCACAGGGCGGTAGAGGACCATTAGAGCAATGCATATATGAAATATGAAGCTGATCCGTGAAAGAAAACAGAAATTATAAGATATTTACCTGAGCGTATGATGTTAACCCTGGGCTTGGCGGGGGCGGGACGAACGTGGATTTGGCACAGGGCGGTAGAGGACCATTAGAGCAACGCATATATGAAATATGAAGTTGATCCGTGAATGGAAAGAAAAATTAGAAATGGACGCTTGTCGACAAGCGCATGTGTATCCCCCTCCCCAGATACACAAGTAGTTTGAAAAAAGGGTGATCGAGTTATGCTCCGGAGACAAAATCGGTGACGGACAAAGGGAGATAACTAAACAATTAGTGATGCAAGAGTTGTCAATCTTGCGCGACACACCTTTAGGGTCTATGCATGTGTGAAGCTACTGGAGTGCAGAATTATTTGTTAATAGTCCTATATTTATGTACATATATCTGCACAGGTGGACATAATGCCACAATATTTTCAACACACTTGACGGAAATGTAATATAAGAATGTAATAAATAAAAAAAAATAATGCTCGCTACTGGAGCCGAGAATTTTTTTTAATAGTCCTATATTTATCTACATATATCTGCACAGGTCCACATACTGCCACAATATTGTCAACACAGTTTAGGTAAATGTAATAATTTAGCTGTATAAATTACCTGTAATAAGTTAGTGGTCAGTTAAAAAATTTAAAAAGAATGTAAAAAAGAAAAATTTGAAGAAAAAAAGAAAAAAATTGAAAAATAAAAAATAATAATACTTGCTACTGGAGCCCAGAATTTTTTTTTTAATAGTCCTATATTTATCTACATATATCTGCACAGGTCCACATAATGCCACAATATTTTCAACACAGTTTACAGAAATGTAATATACAAATTATTTTTTTAAATAATGCTCGCTACTGGAGCCCAGAATTTTTGTTAATAGTCCTATATTTATCTGCATATATCTGCACAGTTTCTTTTGTTCTCTCTACAGGTAAGGTGTACAGAGCACACGAGAAAAGGTGTACAGAGCAGACGAGAAAACAGGTCTTCATGCATTATTGTCCAGTTTGTAGAGTGCGCAAAACAAAAAAGGGAGATAACTCAAAAATTAGCTACGCAAGAGTTGTCATTCTTGTGCGCGACACACCTCCGGGTCGTGGTCTATGCATGTGTGAAGTTTCATGAAAATATTCCAAAGGGTGGTCGAGTTATGCTCCGGACAGGAAATCAGTGAGCGAAAACAAAAAAGGGAGATAACTCAAAAATTAGCTATGCAAGAGTTGTCATTCTTGTGCACGACACACCTTCGGTTCGTGGTCTAATTGAATGTGTTACTCAAAAATTAGCTATGCAAGAGTTGTCATTCTTGTGCGCGACACACCTTCGGATCGTGGTCTATGCATGTGTGAAGTTTCATGAAAATATTCGAAAGGGTGGTGGAGTTATGCTCCGGACACGAAATCAGTGCGAGAAACAAAAAAGGGAGATAACTAAAAAATTAGCTATGCAAGAGTTGTCATTCTTGTGCGTGACACACCTTCGGGTTGTGGTCTATGCATGTGTGAAGTTTCATGAAAATATTCCAAAGGGTGTTCGAGTTATGCTCCGGACAAGAAGTGTCTACGGCGGACGCGGACCGCGGACGCGGACCGCGGACGCGGACGCGGCGCGCTGTCAAATCCATAGTATCCCCGACGGTAGTCTGGGGGATACAATAATGCTTGCTACTGGAGCCCAGAATTTTTTTTAATAGTCCTATATTTATCTACATATATCTGCACAGGTCCACATAATGCCACAATATTTTCAACACAGTTTACGGAAATGTAATATAATCATTTACCTGTATAAATTACCTGTAAGTGGTCAGTGGTCAGTTGCACATGCTAGCACATGCACAGGTGAATAGTCTGTATATAGCACTTACGACCTTATGCTACTGGACAAAAATTTAAAAATAATTTGAAGAAAAAAAAAAATGAAAAAAATAAAATGGAAAAAAAAAGTTTAAAAATAATAATGCTTGCTACTGGAGCCCAGATTTTTTTTTCAGTCAAATTGAAAAATAATTTGAAAAAAAAGAATTAAAAAAAAAATTTTAAAAATAATAATGCTTGCTATTGGAGACCAGATTTTTTTTTAATAGTCCTATATTTATCTACATATATCTGCACAGGTCCACATAATGCCACAATATTTTCAACACAGTACCCAATGTAGTAATTTACCTGTATAAATTACCTGGTCAACAGTGGTCAAGCACTGGACATCTGCACATGCACATGGTTCTCCCAGTTTCTATTGTTCTCTCTACAGGTAAGGTGTACAGAGCAGACGAGAAAACAGGTCTTCATGCATTATTGTCCAGTTTGTAGAGTGCGCAAAACAAAAAAGGGAGATAACTGAAAAATTAGCTATGCAAGAGTTGTCATTATTGTGCGCGACACACCTCCGGGTCGTGGTCTATGCATGTGTGAAGTTTCATGAAAATATTCCAAAGGGTGGTCGAGTTATGCTCCAGACAGGAAATCAGTGAGCGAAAACAAAAAAGGGAGATAACTCAAAAATTAGCTATGCAAGAGTTGTCATTCTTGTGCACGACACACCTTCGGTTCGTGGTCTAATTGAATGTGTTAAATTTCATAAAAATATTCCAAAGGGTGGTCGAGTTATGGTCAATCAGTGCGCGAAACAAAAAAGGGAGATAACTAAAAAATTAGCTATGCAAGAGTTGTCATTCTTGTGCGCGACACACCTTCGGGTCGTGGTCTATGCATGTGTGAAGTTTCATGAAAATATTCCAAAGTGGAGTTATGCTCCGGACACGAAATCAGTGCGAGAAACAAACAAGGGAGATAACTCAAAAATTAGCTATGCAAGAGTTGTCATTCTTGTGCGCGACACACCTTCGGGTCGTGGTCTATGCATGTGTGAAGTTTCATGAAAATATTCCAAAGGGTGTTCGAGTTATGCTCCAGACACGAAATCAGTGCACGAAACAACCGCGGCGCGCTGTCAAATCCATAGTATCCCCCGACGGAGTCCGGGGGATACAATTATTGATCCGGCTGTATTGACGCCCCTGTATGGACATACTGACATTTGTGTTTTGTATTATGGGGGTATAATACTCTTTAGATACAACTTATCTGGAGCCGACATTTGTTTGTTTGATTGTTTGTTAGGGTTTAACGGCCTATCAACAGCTAAGGTCATTTAAGGCCGGGTCAATGGGTTTAGTACTAAATCCCATATAGTACCTGTACACGTATATGTTCAAGTACATGTACATGTACAAATGGGGGGAAAATCCCAAAATCAGAACTGAATATTTACAATAAAAAAACTATATAATCAGCCCTGAAATCAGAATACTCCTGATCCTGATACCAGGTCCTCGCCACACCAGAATCACTTGACCCCTCCCAAAAGCAGTAGGATCAGTAATAATCTTACTACTTTTATAATGGGCAATCCACCCAATTCAACTCACAGGTAACTAAAGAGCCAAAAATAAAAACGTACCTGAGGGCCAAACCAGGCAAATCGTGATTCCTATAAGGGGGAACCCATACTGTTAATTTACGCGCTCTCATTCGCCCGACCACCACCAACTGGAGCTGACATTATATATCTGAGTTAACCATTACACTGCTGAATTAAATTGTTTCCTTATAGGAATGAATGGCCTTTTTGTGGAATTTATCTGGGTATAAACTTGGAAAAGTCGCGGGAATACTGGACGAAGCGATAAAAAATTACAATTTTCGAACAAAAATTAAAAATTTTTTTTTTTTTTTTTTCTTTCGAAAATTGTAATTTTTTAAGGCCTCGTCCAGTATTCCCACGACTTTTCCAAGTTTATATCCCCGATAAATTCCACAAAAAAAAAATGCCATTCATTCCTTATAATTCCAGCATTTGAAATAAATTCATCAAGAAAATGTGTTTATTTTCCGTTTTCTTAAGAATTATTTTAACTGCGCCTCACGGTTACGGAAAGTAGTTTGGCGTGGGAGTTTACTGGGATATAAATTTTGGACAAAGACTTGCTACGAGCCAATCAAATGTTAGGGAATTGTGTAAATATTTTTGTGCTGGAATTATAGTCCACTAACCTGAATATTTTGACAAACATAGTACTGTACAACCGTCTGGACTACTACAGTTGGAAATTTCAAGTGGCCCACTAGTTTCATAAGCCACATTTCTCTAGTCACGGCTATAAATAAAATGAGTTATAAACGGGTTACCGAGCTTGGAACATCAAAAGTAACAAGAATTACTTTAACTGCGCCTGACGGTTACGGAAAGTAGTTCGGCATGGAGTTTACTGGGATATAAATTTTGGACAGAGACTTGCTACGGACCAATCAAATGTTAGGGAATTGTGTAAATATTTTTGTGCTGGAATTATCAGTTTATGTTCTATTTTCAATTTTTCTCATCAGAAACAAAGCTGAAGAGCACTTTAGGATCATTTACAAATGGAAATGATTCTGTAGCATATTTCACCAACATTGCAAAGTATACTTATCTAGCAAAGAATACTTTTGAGGGAGAAATTTTCAATTGAAGAATAAATTTATTAATTTTTATTATACTGCATTTATTACATTATCACAGCCACTTTGGCTGTGATAATGTAATAAATTCATTATAATTCTGCATACTTTTAATCATCAAATATATGCAACGGTTAGTTCTCTATGAAATAATGCATTTCGGGAAAACTAAATGATTACTCCCTTAAAGTATACTTTGCTAGATAAGCATAGTTCACAATTTTGATGAAGTCGGCTACTGAAGTGCTGTAAAACCAATTTTTGAGAAGAAAGAAGACAAAATGGAAAACAACAACAGACGACAATGTTTGTTTCACACATTCTATGGGTTTTAATGCATACATATGTAGAGGATCTCAAACAAGTTTCCATTTGATATTAGATTTATGAAACGAGTCACACATAATTTATGCACTGAGCTTCTCATATCAAATGGAAACGAGTTTCAGATTGTTTTAACACACGACTTCACACCCCAAAGAACAGAAAACTTTGGGAGATATCCAAAACGTTTCAGTGAGAAGACGCCATTGACTATTTTCCCCTCAAGCTGAAAATCTCCCCTGAGAAAAATAGTTTTAATACTAGCAACAATATATTTATAAATATGTCATAGAATAGGTTCACATTCTTGATAAACACTTTTTATTATATACCTACCCATGAAATACATAGTTATATGATGTAAATAAAAGTCATATGTTCTCATCGATGAAATAAACATCTTCCGGTGAAAATACGACTACTTTCGCTATCTATATTCATAACGCGCACCTGCAGTGCCGGACTGCAAATAGGCTGCAAATACACATTCATTACCGTATACAGTCTAAAAACGGCTAATTTCCATGGAGCGGTATATAATAAATAGAATATTCATATTTTTGCAACGAATACGATATATACATGTATGTTCATCTTGTGCCTAACGGTGAAATATGGACATTCCACACCACTCGATGAACATATATGTCATATTCGTTTCAAAAATATGAATATCCTCTATGTATTACCAAATGGGAGAGCATTTTAAAAATTGTAGTGATTTTACAGTCACCGACGTTTCTATATAATGACAAAACACGATGACGTCAATGTCAAAACACGATGACGTCAATGTCAAAACAACGTTACTTTGTCGCGCCATCAGTGACTTCATTTGGAACGTCTTTGTTTTGTTCGTTTGGAATAACGTTAGCGCATAATACGAATATGTAATTAGGGTGATGCAGCCAGCCAATCAAAATTGCTGCAGGTGTTATTACACGAGTGTCATATCACATTTATGAAATGGGTTACAACACGTCATAAAAAGGTTTTCATGTGATGAAATCAAATCAAGATTTGGTGTCCCCTGTGAATGACTACATGTACTTACAATCTTCACCACATACTCCGCTGTTGGTCCCACTTTAACACCCAGTTTGTCCGAAGCTGCAAAGTAAAATGAATGACTGAATGGGGTTTTATGTCCATTCAACAACAAGGTCATATATAGACGAGTATACACTACCTGTATATCAAAAATAACATTTGGCACAAAAAATGCAATCATTCCAGCACAGAAACAACAATATCAGGTACATATATATAATCTGATCTTACCACACCAAATCACTTATCGGGCTTGAATCTCAATAAAAATGAATTGAACATTAATACATGTATTAGATTTGAAAAACTAGATATGTGGCCTGTCTGCACATGAATGCCCCCACTGGCAGCCAAAGAAATGAGGCCCATTTGAAAACATGAGGTCCAGAGGAGCATGGATTTGTCACAGCATGAAAGCAGACCATCAGACCATCAGAGCAATGGGTGTGTAAAATATCGAGCAGATCCATGCAATAAGACACATACCTGAGTTTCAAACGCAATAAGTATGTGACCTTGACCCTAAGCTTAGCGGGGACAGGACGATAATGGATTTTTCACATGGTGATAGAGGACCATTAAAGCAATGTGTGTGTGAAATATCAAGCCGATCCAATCAAGGAAACAGACATTATAAGACATTTATCCGAGCGTTAAGGTTTAGAATGCATCAAGTATATGACCTTGACCATGGGCTTAGCAGGGGTGGGCCGATCCTGGATTTGTCACAGGGCGATAGAAGACCATTAAAGCAATGTGTGTGTTGAAATATCAAACAGATCCTATCAATGAAACGGACATTATAAGACATTTATCCGAGCGAAAAGGTTTAGAATGCATCAAGTATATGACCTTTACTAGTCCAGGCATTTTAGAATTTGGCAAGGAAATTTTCGTTAACAAGCTAATTATTTCGGAATAAATTCCAGAAAAATATACTGAACAACACAAAAAAAAGTCCACGGGTTTTCAGCCGGTGCTTCCAAAATGGCCGCCAAATCATGCATATCAAATAATGCTATTTCTGACTAATGTTTTCTTCAAGATGGATGGTAAATATGACCCTCAAAATGGCTGCCAAATTATATGTATTATATTTTATATGTATATCTATTTCTTTAACACCGTTAATACAATATTCTGAAGATCGTACGACATATCCCCGTATTTCCCATCGGAACTGTCTAAAATATTCCTTCAAAAGGGCCGCCAAGATGGCCACCAAATAGTGTTTTTATGACTATATATATATATATTTAAATAGCTTGCAAAAATATATTTCATGTATGGCAGAAATATAACATAGGCCTACTACAATGAGCCACAAATTAAGGTTCGGATTTTCTGGCGCAGTTGGCTTGAATATGGTGGACAATATGGCCGCCATATATATATATTGTGTCTTTTTTCTTAATAAAAAATTGTGACACGTATAGATATGTATTCGGAAAATTTCGCAAGTTAGCAAGTCCCGGTTATGCAATTACATATTTAGGGAGTATTCATAAATAGTACGTACTATCAAGGTCATAGACAAGATGGCCGCCAAATTGATTCTGTTTTACATAAACACGTGATTGAGAATACTTTACTGAACTGAACGAAGTAGGACCACCAAATTAAAACATTGGCCAATTCTAATAATAAGTTATGTTAAAGTTAAGTACATATACATGTATATGCGATTGACTAATGTATCGCTACAGTACATGTTCATACACTTCCGTGTGCGCACGATTTTAGCTTTACGCAGTGGTACAACGTCGTTTGCTTGCTGGGTTCAGCCAATTTACTCAGTTGACAGCTAGTGTGCCTTCAGCAAATTGTATGTCCGGTGCATTGAAGCATGCACCCATGCAATTGGTACACATGTCGGAGCACACCATACCGACCTTCCTGCAGCCGCATGCCTTTCCACAGCCGGACTTGCAGGCACAGGTGACACAGTTTATCAACTTATGTGGTGCTACGGGCTGATCAGTAGGGATCGGAATAAGACCTTGGTCATTCGATTGCCAACCCCAGTCGATTGGGACAACTTTGCGTCCCATCCATTCTTGGACCTGCAGGTACACGCGGTAAGAATGTTGACGAGCTGCAGCACTTGTTGGTGGCAGGCTGGATAGTCGGAAACTACCACTGAGTGATGTCCTTGGTACACCTCGTTTGTACGCTACGTGGCAATACTGGTTTAATGATGTGAACTTCTCAGCACCGTACAACGCAAGAAGAAATCGTTCGCCTGCAATAGCAACTTGCTCGTGGGTGCTGGACACCCGATTGAACACATCCATGTGAATATGCAATTCACTAGTGGCACGTGAAATCTTCAAGGCTTTTCGCTTTCCCTGATTGAACAGCGCAGACGTTGTGTCACAACCTGTGACTGCATGTATGAATAGCAAGTGCTTTGCTAGGGGCCCCAGTGCATCCTGTAGTTCTGCAATGCTGAAGAGTGTTGGTTGTTTACCCTGGCATAGCATATAAAGTTGATGTGAAGAAGTTGACCGAGCCACAAGCATGACTAATAGATCAGTGTCCGTGCCAACAACTATCTCTGGGGTATGGCTCATGGTCGATTCTTCAATGGCTGTTTGCACAATCAGAGTGTCCGCATCTGACTCAGCTTGTTTTACATTCACACCTGCATTTTGCAGAATTGGTGTCAATGTGTGAATAAGACGTGTTTTGTTGATGCTGTTTGCAAGAAATGCGTTTTGTGTTGTGGTGGTCGGCAAATTTGGTGACACCAGGATGTTTGCTGATGAGCAGGTTTTTGCTCGGCGGTTCTGCTCTACTAACTTGGTTGACATAACTCATATCCGTCGAATACTACCGTTGTTCCCTGTTTGTAGGGCTGAAGTATGTTGTGTAACAATCGCACACATCCAGATATGTTGCTGGCTGTGGCCAAACTACTGAGTATAGCAGATGACCTCCATCTAGCACGAAAACAGCATCTTCAGGAATTGTCTTTTGACCGACAACCAAGTACTTCCCAGTGCATTCTTTGCTGTTTTTCGCATCTGACCATCTAAGAAGAGCGATGGGGGTTGTGGAGCCAACTCATACTGTAGAAACGTATCAAGCTCCGAACTTGTGTTGAGAATGCATGTTATCCGATTGAAAAGCATATACGGATTTACTACGACATCGTCACCACGCACATTTACGGTGTTTCTCATGGCAGCTAGTGATGTCACCTTATCCTTGCGACGTAGAGTGACGTCGGCGAATGTCTTGCCTGTCATGTTCGCCATCGCCTGCTGACCTATCTGGACAGTGGAGTCGCAGTTATCTGCGTCAGCTACAATCCCAGTGGCAACGTTCATCAATACGTTCAAATCTAGATCAGCAAAGGGCAGATGAGCTTCCATCCATTCAGTAAAGCGACAGAGATGCGCGGTGTCCTTGATTTGGTTGGATGGCCGTAGATCTTTGTGCTGTTCTGACGTTCCCGTTTGCACATCAGTGAACTTCTCCAGAGCATCACAAATTGTGACACATCGTTTATGCAAAACATGTCGCGGTATGGCGACCAGGTCCTCACATGGGGACAAGTGGTAATTAAAATGGTATATATTTTAATGAGCTCGATGATCGAGGTAGTAGTCCGCGTCAATACCATGTAACATTTTACCGTAATTTGTTAATTTTTTTCATTTATGTGACCGTGCAAATACCCCCAAGAAAATGATAAAATATTTCTTTTACGCAGTCGATATCCAAGAAATACACATATGCATGTATCGTATACAGGAGAAACGATATGGGCGGTCTGAGGGTCAAGTCTTACCATTTAATAGAGAGGAATTGGGACCTATGTTTTTATTTTGAAATGCCCCGCTCAGGGTATCCACACGATTCCTCATCGATTGATGTCATACAATTACGGCACTAGTCACTTCACTCAGAAGTTGTAACGATAAGTTATTTATTTGTATTAGTAATAAAATGTACATATACATACCTTCAAACAAGTTTGTATTCCCACACACATGTTTCTGTTACCTTACTTAGTTGACTGTCCGTATTTATGGCGACCCTACTGATGGCCATCTAGGAGGCGATATTTACACAAACAATTCGCCACAAACGCGACCAATGTGTGACACGTTGCATATAATATTATTTTATAATTTTCCAAGCCAGAAAATAAACGTGTTATAATTATTCAATAATTTTATTAAAAAAAAGATGTAAAAATACGATTGGTGGCCATTTTGGCGGCCATTTTGTCCACCATTGTGAAAGAAAAAAATATGTCAGAAAACTATAACATATACTACATCTGGAAATGTAGTATTTTAGATTTTTCCGCAACCAAATAAATTTTTTTTAAATATATAACCATAATAAAGACGATTTGGCGGCTATATTTGGCGGCCATCTTCGAAGCACCAGTCAGAAACTCGGGGACTTTTTTTGTATTATTCAGTATATTTTTCTTGAATTTTTCCAGAAAAAATTAGCTTGTTAACGAAAATTACCTTACTTTGAAAAAAATAACTATAATTATTGGACTATACCCTGGGCTTAGCAGGGGCGGGACGATCATGGCTTTGTCACAGGGCGGTAGAGGATCATTAAAGCAATGCATGTGTGAAATATCAAGCAGATACTATCAAGGAAACAGACATTACAAGACATTTACCCGAGTGTTAAGGTTTAGAATGCATCAAGTACATGCATGTGAGTGACCTTGACCCTGGGCTTAGCAGGGGGGACGATCGTGGATTTGTCACAGGGCGGTAGGATCATTAAAGCAATGCATGTGTGAAATATCAAGCAGATCTTATCAAGGAAACAGACATTATAAGACATTTACCCGAGTGTTATGGTTTAGAATGCATAAGGTATGTGACCTTGACCCTGGGCTTAGCAGGGGTGGGACGATCGTGGATTTGTCACATGGCGGTAGAGGACCATTAAAGCAATGCAGATCCAATCAAGGAAACGGACATTATAAGACATTTACCCGAGCGCTAAGGTTTTGGGATGTACTGACGGACGGGACGTATGGATGCCGGTAAAACTATATGCCCCACCCCCCTCACCATTCGGTGGCGGGGCATAAAATTATACGACATAGTAGTCATTTCTGAGGATTCCGTGACCATAATGTTCCTACCTTTTTTTATTGTTGATTTGTCAACTTGAACCATTTTAGGATAAAAATAGCTTCTATGCATTTTTCAAAAATGATGGAAAAACCTTACAGAGCACAAAATTCAAAATGGTCGCCAACCACATTTTGAAATATATAAAATGCATCATCTATGTCATGAAATAAGCAAGAAACACAAATGAGGTGTCGTTTCCCAATAATTATAACATGCCAAAACTACTGGTATGGAACAATGAAATATGGAATAGTTTTTTAACAAAATAGTTTTTTAACAATAAACTATAAGTGTAAAATGAGAGAAATAACCCCAAATATAAATGGGTTAAAATTTGATATAAGGTATCAATTCGATATTGAAAAAAACAATCGCACTAAAGGAATCAAACCTAAACAATTTTGACAAGATATGGGAGCAATTAAAGAACCTAGAACCTGTATGCACATGATTCGCAGCCAATTGATATCAATTAACGAAACATGTAGATACCCGCACCATTCACAATTTCTTGAACTGCTTTGTCCGACCTGGCTTACGACCAAGCATGCATACTAAGAAAAACAACAACACCCGTTTTCGTCATTTTTTTTGTTCCTATAAAAAATGTTACATTCATACATACAACTCATAATACAGCTGAATCTAGTTATCTCGATATCGTTTATCTCGATATACCTGCTTATCTCGATATACATCCCAGGTCCCAGCAGAATTCCCTATATAGATCATATATTTTACTCCTGATAACTTGATATCGGATATGTTGATATATCGGTTTAGTCGAAGTGGAAATTGAGTCCCGAAAGTATGTTTCCTTCACATTTGTATTCTGATATGTCGATGCAAACATTAAGCGCCCGGCGCTGCCAAGTCTGAATCAGCGCACTTATCTCAGGTAAGTTTTCACACGTCTATAGAAAACAAAGACATCGCCGCTGCTAACATGCGTTTAATGTTGCATGACCAGTTAAAGCAATTCACTTAAAACCATAATTAATCGAGTAAACTTAATGTGATATCAAATCTCTTTTAACAGAAAATTAATTAAACGGTGTAGCAATAAGTAAATCGTCTCTTAATTACGAAAACAGCTAAGAATAAACTTTTGTTCGGATTTGTTTTCGAGAAATTTGGCGAATTGTTATCCCGAAGTTCAGATATGTCGATATACTTTCATCAGTCCATTCGAATTCGAGAAAACGAGAAATGACCTGTACTTGTGTCATGCTGCTTGTTGCTAATATTGACTCAACCCTTTCACACTAGTCTGGGATGGGCTGTGGCTCAGGGGTAGAATACAGGACTTCACTACTGAAGGCTTGAGTTCAAAACCTAGTACCCTCGGGCAAGTAAATATTTTCATATTTCCAACCAACTGGTCTGTCGGATGAGATTTTAACTTTGATTCCATCCTTATATGACATTAGCTGTTGCTGGGACATTAAACTATACTCATTCTCATTTCACACTAGGCAGTCAGAATGAGACGTTTAATGTGGTTTGATGTGAACATTATTTTTGCGAACAGTGAGGATTTTGATTGGATGATTGAGTTGTTTCATCTATATCTATGATGTTGGCAATAACTACTAAAACTAGCAGGGATTCCGCTGGTGATCGCCACTTTCGCAATTGGCGATAAAAAATTACAATTTTCGAAAAAAAAAAAAATATCTTTTTTAAGTGGCGATTTTATTTTTTTCCCCAACAGAATCCCTGAACTAGTTGTCCAGTGTTGTAGGGGTTGGAAGTAGGTGTTAGCATTTACTGACAGTATAGACAGATACCATGATACTGTTATATACTGTGTACATGACAGCCGGCTACAATAAAATGTAAGTACAGTGGAATATCGCTGTACCAAACACCAGTTATCACCAGGGTATTCGGTATAGCGAGTTTTCCACTGTAAGCAAAAAATCACCAGCTGTCAGAGCCACAGCATGGAACTGTTGGAAGAGTTGGACTTTGAGGTACACAAGTTATACAGTGGAACCTCGCTATACCGAACACTCCGATGGTACCCATGGTGTTCGGTATAGTGAGATTCAACTGTTGAATAATTGAAATAAAGTGGACTCGTACCCTGCTGTCATGTACACTCCAGTGACAACACAAGTATATAATTCCGAAATCCATATTATGTAGCATGTACGTTTGTGACAAAAAATAAAATACTACTGGTATGGTTAATTTTTAGTTTGGGCCTTTAAATCCAAGATGGCCACTGTCCGCTATCTTAAAACACATAATATGCCATATTTAAGTGGGAGCTAAGTTAAAAGTAAAAACAAGAAACGAGGCAAAGCCACGAAGGCCAGGTTTTTTCCAAGCATAGACACTTGGATAACATGATTATACCCACTTTTTGTAGACTAGATGGCCGTGGCCTGCATGTCGTGCCTTGGGGCGAGGCATGGACACTAAAAAAATAGATATAGTAGATGGAAAAACTTTAACCAAAAAACTTTAACCAGACACACGGACGGACGTATGCCAAAATGCCGACGATATCGCGCTGACAATGATGATAAACACCCATGTGAAGTATCAAGGTAATGGGTGAAGCAGTTGCAGAGATATAGTACATGAAAAATCTTTAACAAAAAAATTCAAAGTAATTTGACCTTGACATTGGGCATAGGGGCAGCACGGTTGGGGGGTAGAATGAACATATGGATGATGATAAACACCCATGTGAAGTATCAAGGTAATGGGTGAAGCAGTTGCAGAGATATAGTACACAAAAAAACTTTAACAAAAAAATTCAAAGTAATTTGACCTTGACATTGGGCATAGGGGCCGCACGGTTGGGGGGTAGAATGAAAATATGGATGATGATAAACACCCATGTGAAGTTTCAAGGTAATGGGCGAAGCAGTTGCAGAGATATAGTATAACGAAAAACTTTTAACCTAAAAACTTTAACCAGACGTACGTTAAAAAGTTAACGTTGAAAATGGCTAAGTCAATTACGTAGAAATAATAGGTGAAGGTAAAAAAAATGGTCACATGTTGGATAGTTGAATGTGGTAGGCACCCCTTGGTTATGAAGCTGTGAAAGTTTGATGGTCCTAGGTGGTACAGTACCAAAGAAATGGACTTAAACACGAAAACGTAACATTGTAAACGCGAAAACTTAACATTGAAAATGGCTTAGTCGACTGCGCGGAAAAAATGGGTCAAGTTCAAAAAAAGGTAACATGTTGGATAGTGATATGTGGTGGGCACCCCTTGATTATGAAGCTGTGAAGGTTTTGTGGTCCTAGGTGGTACAGTAACAAAGAAATGGACTCAAACACGAAAACTTAACATTGATTGTGGACGCCGCCCGCCCGCCTGGATTTTTTAAAAAAAAACCTGGCTAATAATGTGTATATATGCACTAATTTTAGCATGTCATACCTGCTGGAGGGGTTGTGTGTTGGTTTGAAAGTCGCTAAGCCCTGTAAATCCAAGATGGCCACCGCCCGCCATCTTGGACAATATAAAACACAATATTTCTGAGCGGAAAATTGAGCTACACATGGTGTGATATTTTCGATAAATTGAACCACACCTACTGGAAGGGATGTTTGTTATGTTGTATGTTATAGGGGTTTGGAAATCCAAGATGGCCATCATCTTCTATCTTGAAAACATAAAATATACAACATTTCCAAGATAACATATAGGCTAAAAGTACCAAGTCATGAGTATTTCATATATTTAGTAATTGAGTATTTTCACTCCATCATTTCTGAAGCAATTGGGTATTTCAAAATTTGAATTGGGTAAAATAAAATCACACTACTGTTTACACATCAACAGACAGTAATTATTGAATAGTTTGCTTCGAAATGAAAACATGTCTTGGCATATCATTAGAATTGTCTCCTTGAAATACCAAGATGTGTTTTCATGGAAATTTTTAATTGGGTATTTACGCAAATATGCAGCTTATCTGGAGCTCTGTTGTCACTTTGTTTTTTTTTCTCAATATGGCAAATACTAAACAGTAGCCATTTTGGATTTCACAGTAAGATTAATAAATACTGGTAGACTAAAATGAAAGCCAACATTTTTCTGGGGTTGCCGTGCCTAATTAATGATCCAACATACCAAGTGAGCAACTTTTATTGCGCAATATATAATACGCTATGGCTGCCATCTTGAAATTCGGCAGTCATGATAATCTCTAAGGTAACAAAATATCCCTTAAAAGCCAATATAGAATGCTAAAATTAATGAGAAATCACACTGTTTGGACATTGTACTTATACACTCAAAACTATTGTATTTTCAGTTTTTCAAGATTGCATATGGTGGCCATCTTGGATTTCCTGATCCTGATAGCATCCAACCTAACAAACAACCCTTCCAGTAGGTGTGGTCTGCTAAAAGTAGCAAAAATGTAACATCATTTATACATTTAGCTTAATTTTATCCACAGAAATATTGTGTTTTATGTCGTCCAAGATGGCGAACGGTGGCCATCAAGTGACTTTCAAACCAACACACAACTCCTCCAGCAGGTGTGGTCTGCTAAAATTAGTGAATATATACATGTACACATTATGTTTACTTCTAGCTTATGTCCCACTAACAATGTGCAGTATTATGTATTTTTAGATGATCGACGGCAACCATCTTGGATTTCAAAGTCATAACTAACAAGAAATGCGTCTGTCGAATGCGGATGCCACCTGCAGCATATTTGAGAAACTGTGACAAAGTGGTTAACCGAAAAGTGTGACGGACGGACGGACGGACAGACGGACGGTCCAAACACTATATGCCACCCGTTTCTTCGAAACCCGGTGGTATACAAAGTAACCATACCAGCAGTTTTGGAATGATATAATTTTTGGGAAACAACACTACTTTTGTATTTCTGGCTTATCGCATTACAGAGATAATGCATTTTATATATTTCAAAATGTAATTGGTGTGGTAACGATGCGTTTTAAATCTGTTTTAGGGATTTATATAGAGGAAAAAGATACTCGCCTTGTTGGACGGTAATTTCCACCCGTCCAAGGACGATATACACTCGCCAATGCAATTGGCCAGTGGAATTTTACACCTCGGCTTAGTTGTACAAAGTTTAGTGAAACAATCATGCTACATGTACCCAAGTAAATTACCTAAGTAAATTTGCCCGAATCCTCCCTGGCCGATTACGTCCCCAAGCACCCAGTCCTTTTTACAGAGGTCGCGGAGAGTTTCCCCGTTAGGAAACTGCTCGGCCAATTTGTGGCCCTTAGGCTGGCATGGCTTCTTGGCTGAAAGAACATGGAGAGTAGTTATTTATATATTTAATAGTGTTCAATCGCCTGGCAACAACTAAGGTCAATTTATTGTTTAGTTTTTGTCAAGATCAGGGCATTGGCAAATGATGAATAAAAATGTTGCTTAAATCCGAAGCTGTTTATTCGTGTATTATAGCCCTTGGGGACTTTCGTAAGTGACAACGACAACACAAACATTTTGAAATGCAGTAACTTCGTAAGCTAAATTCAGTATACTTTCCGACGTTATATACATTTTGTTTTAGAAGCATTTTAGTGTGTTCCTAATGCTTACATGTATCAAGTGTCCAAAATATTGAAGTAATCCGTAATGTAATATTAAAGTTATAGCATGATGACAAAGCTTGTACAAAGTTTTTGACATTTTGGACGACGACAATGGAAAAAGCGGCCAAGCAGGTGCGACAAAAACTGAATTTAGTTCTTGAATATTTCATGTTATACTGTTATCTTTACATGGCCAGGGCTGACAATGTCCGAGATGACCACCAATTTGGTCAGACTTGACCACAATGTGGTCCGATTTTACCATGCAAGTGGTCCGACTTGACAATCAATGTGGTCAGACTTGACCAAGGTCCGAGGTGACCATGGTCCGACATTACCATAATCAGGGATTCCGCTGGGGAAAATAAAAAAATCGCCACTTCAAAAATATTTTTTATCGCCAATTGCGAATATGGCGATCGCCAGCGGAATCCCTGCATAATTTGAGTTAACAAGTTACCTTTTGATGGGCACAGCAACCAAAGAGGAAACCTGGTTTTGAAAATAAATAGGGTTCTTCGTCTTGCCGTGATAAACATGTATACCAAATTTGGTTACGAGCGGTGAAGTAGAACTTGAATTATCGCGTGGACAAGGATACAAAGTGCAACAAATAACAAGAGCTGTAGGAGAACAGCATAGCTCGACTACGAGGGTTGTCGATGTACACATAGCTTGACAAAGAAGGTGGCTGCGGCCTGCATAAAAACCTTAACCAAAGTTGACTAAAAACATTAACCAAGGGATTATTGATGTACGTCACTAGGAGATAAAGTTTTCCAAGTATGGTTGCTGTAGGCCCAGGAGTATTCCATATACAAGCTTGACTAAAAACCGTAACCAAGGGGAGATAACTAAGTAATCCAAGGATAAAAGTAGGTCAAGGTCAAATATAGGTCAGGGATTATTGATGTATATCATTAGGAGATCAAGTTGTCCAAGTATGGTTGATGTAGGCCCAGAAGTATTCCATATACATGCTTGACTATAAACATTAACCAAGTAATTGAAGGTTAAATGTAGGTGAAGGTAAAATAAAAGGTCAGGGGTTATTGATGTACATCCCTATGAGAAAAAGTTATCCAAGTATGGTGTCTGTATGCACAATAGTATTCCATCTACAAGCTTGACTAAAAACCTTAACCAAGGTTGAGTAACTAGATGGCCGCGGCCTGCATGTCGCGCCTTGTGGCGAGGCAGGGACACTAAAAAAAAAGATATAGTATAACGAAAAACTTTAACCAAAAAACTTAAGCAAAAACTTTAACCGGACACACGTACGTACGTACATACGTACGTACGACAAAGTGCCGACTATATCGCGCTTTCCGCAAGCGGGCGCGAAAAAAACTTTAACCAAAAACTTCAAAGTAATTTGACCTTGACATTGGGCACAGGGGCCGCACGGGAGGGGGGTAGAATGAAAATATAGATGATGATAAACACCCATGTGAAGTTTCAAGGTAATGGGCAAAGCAGTTGCAGAGATATAGTATAACGAATAAATGTAACCAAAAAACTTAACCAAAAACTTTAACCAAAAAACTTAACCAAAAAACTTAACCAAAAACTTTTAACCAAAAAACTTAACCAAAAACTTAACCAAAAACTTCAAAGTAATTTGACCTTGACATTGGGCACAGGGGCCGCACGGGAGAGGGGTAGAATGAAAATATAGATAATGATAAACACCCATGTGAAGTTTTCAAGGTAATGGGCAAAGCAGTTGCAGAGATATAGTATAACGAAAAACTTTAACGAAAAACTTTAACCAAAAAACTTAACCAAAAACTTCAAAGTAATTTGACCTTGACATTGGGAACAGGGGCCACACATGAGGGGGTAGAATGAAAATATAGATGATGATAAACACCCATGTGAAGTTTTCAAGGTAATGGGCAAAGCAGTTGCAGAGATATAGTATAACGAAAAACTTTAACCAAAAACTTTAACCAAAAACTTCAAAGTAATTTGACCTTGACAGTGGGCACAGGGGCCGCATGGGAGGGGGGTAGAATGAAAATATAGATGATGATAAACACCCATGTGAAGTTTGAAGGTAATGGGCAAAGCAGTTGCAGAGATATAGTATAACGAAAAACTTTAACCAAAAAACTTAACCAAAAACTTTAACCAAAAAACTTAACCAAAAAACTTAACCAAAGAACTTAAGCAAAAACTTCAAAGTAATTTGACCTTGACATTGGGCACAGGGGCCGCACGGAGGGGGGGGTAGAATGAAAATATAGATGATGATAAAACACCCATATGAAGTTTCAAGGTAATGGGCAAAGCAGTTTCAGAGTATATAGTAAGGAAAAACTTTACCAAAAAACTTAACCAAAAACTTAACCAAAACCTTAACAAACTTAACCAAAAACTTCAAAGTAATTTGACCTTGACATTGGGCACAGGGGCCGCACGGGAGGGGGGTAGAATGAAAATATAGACGATGATAAATACCCATGTGAAGTTTCAAGATAATGGGCAAAGCAGTTGCAGAGATATAGTATAACGAAAGACTTTAACCAAAAACAAAAATTTAACCAAAAAACTTAACCAAACACTTTAACCGGACACACGTACGTACGTACGTACGAACGAACATACGTATGCCAAAGTGCCGACTATATCGCGCTTTCCGCCAGCGGGCGCGACAAAAACCTTAACCAAGGGGAAATAAGTAAGTAATTTAAGGTTAAATGTAGGTAAAGGTCAAATATAGGTCAGGGGTTGTTGATGTACATCACTAGGAGATGAAGTTGCCCAAGTATGGTTGGTGTAGGGCCATGAGTATTCCATCTACAAGCTTGACTAAAAACCTTAACCAAAGAGAATTAAGTAAGTAACTCAAGAGGAAATGTAGGTCAAGGTCAAATATAGATCAGGGGTTATTGATGTACATCACTATGACAAAAGGTTGTCCAAGTATGGTGTCTGTATGCACAATAGTATTCCATGTACAAGCTTGAGTAAAAAGCTTAACCAAGGTCGAGTGAGTGAGTGAGTGAATAGGGTTTAACGTCCGCTTTTCTGACATAGAGGTACAAGCCTCAGGGAGTCTACACGCAGACGGGCAACCAAGGTCGAGTAAAAACCGTAATCAAGGGGAATTAACTAAGTAATTCAAGGTTAAATGTAGGTCAAGGTCAAATATAGGTCAGGGGTTGTTGAAGTACATCACTAGGAGATGAAGTTGTCCAAGTATGGTTGGTGTAGGGCCAGGAGTATTCCATATACAAGCTTGACTAAAAACCTTACCCAAGAGGAAATAACTAAGTAATTCAAGGTTAAAAGTAGGTCAAGGTCAAATATAGGTCAGGGATTATTGATGTACATCACTAGGAGATGAAGTTGTCCAAGTATGGTTGGTGTAGGGCCATGAGTATTCCATCTACAAGCTTGACTAAAAACCTTAACCAAAGAGAATTAAGTAAGTAATTCAAGAGGAAATGTAGGTCAAGGTCAAATATAGATCAGGGGTTATTGATGTACATCACTATGACAAAAGGTTGTCCAAGTATGGTGTCTGTATGCACAATAGTATTCCATGTACAAGCTTGAGTAAAAAGCTTAACCAAGGTCGAGTAAAAACCTTAACCAAGGGGAATTAAGTAAGTAATTCAAGGTTAAATGTAGGTCAAGGTCAAATATAGGTCAGGGGTTGTTGATGTACATCACTAGGAGATGAAGTTGTCCAAGTATGGTTGGTGTAGGGCCAGGAGTATTCCATCTACAAGCTTGATTAAAAACGTTAACCAAGGGGAATTAAGTAAGTAATTCAAGAGGAAATGTAGGTCATGGTCAAATATAGATAAGGGGTTGTTGATGTACATCACTAGGAGATGAAGTTGTCCAAGTATGGTGGGTGTAGGGCCAGTAGTATTCCATATAGAAGGTTGACTAAAAACCTTAACCAAAATGAATTAAGTAAGTAATTGAAGAGGAAATGTAGGTGAAGGTCAAATATAGATCAGGGATTATTGATGTACATACCTATGATAAAAGGTTGTCGAAGTATGGTGTCTGAATGCACAATAGTACTCAATGTACAAGCTTGAAAAAAAAACCTTAACCAAGGTTGACTAAAAACCTTAACCAAGGGGAATTAAGTAAGTAATTCAAGAGGAAATGTAGGTCAAGGTCAAATATAGATGAGGGGTTATTGATGTGCATCACTTGGAGATGAAGTTGTGCAAGTATGGTGGGTGTAGGGCCAGTAGTATTGCATGTACAAGCTTGACTAAAAACCTTAACCAAGGTTGAGTAAAAAACTTAACCAAGGGGAATTAACCAAGTAATTCAAGAGGAAATGTAGGTCAAGGTCAAATATAGATCAGGGGTTATTGATGTACATCACTAGGAGATGAAGTTGTGCAAGTATGGTGGGTGTAGGGCCAGTAGTATTCCATATACAAGCTTGACTAAAAACCGTAACCAAGGTGACGCAGACGCCGGGGTGACAACATAAGCTCTACTTATTCTTCGAATAGTCGAGCTAAAAATGGCCGCCAAGGGGAGATAAGTCATCGGAAATTTTTTCTTCATCTTGCCGTGATAAACATGTATACCGAATTTGGTTAAAATCGGTCAAGTAGAATTCTAGTTATTGCGTGGACAAGCTGTGCCCACCCGCCGTCCGCCCGTACAAGATGAATACATAATACGTCCCGTTTTTTCAAACGGGCGTATAAAAAGCAAACAACAATAAAATGGCTGGTAGCAATTTAAAAGAGGTGAAAGTCTATGTAACATCGGCGGAAATATTGCCGTCTGTCGTATACTAATTACTGGTAACTGTTGTAAAATGATTGCACATCGACCTATTTTGACAATGGATGTTGCCGTAAAGCAGCAAATCCATTTTGCGCATGTCCAGGCACCTGTGACACACGTTATCAACAGATCAACAGTAGATAAAAATAAAAGCAAGTATTTTACAAAATATGTAATGTTATGAGCACCTGTTGGCAAGTTCAGAACAATTTCAGATAGTTGAACAAACTTGTATTTTTGTAGAAAACAACTGCTTAATGTAACAGTTAATGCACTTTTTTTGTGTTACATGTAGCTGGCCATAGCTGGCATAAATTAATGCCAACATTCTACGACGTCAGCCGACTGAACCGGTATTTAGTATACACCGATAATTAGGTCACAGAGGTTACGTGTTAGAAGGACGAAACGTAGCGTGGTATATCTTTTCTATCGGTATCCTTAGTTCTTGTATCTATCAAACTCTTCTAACTTCTCTATAACTCATGCAAAGGCTATCTGACCTACTGTCTGTTCTACGTTTTTCTGCCGACAAACTTTTGGCTATTAAACACATTAAATCCACAAAATATTTAAATGTAAGTACTTTTTCACCAATAACAAAAAAGTCACCCTCTCCAAAAATGTTTATTTGATGAAATTCCATCAAATATTGATTGTATAGCGAAAAATCCAATGGCAATTTAACATGGGAGAAAAGGAGGATGAAGGAGTCAAAAAACAAAAAGTATTGGAAGCCAACTCCGAAACCTGGCTAGACAGCTTGGAAATGATGTAAATAAGAAAACAAAATTTAGTCAAGAAACATCACCGACCCAATCAAGTTGGGTCGCGAGGCTACTATTTGTTTATTGGCATTTTATATTTTTCAATAAAACTGAACATATACAGCATCTAACTGCATAAACACTTGTATTGAACCCTAGTTTACATTTACAAACATAATACCAGCATTATATTGTTGATTTCAATACAATTTCTTTACCAAAAAAATAACCAACATTTTTTTCTCTCAGAAATTCATGAATTTTGTCAATAAAAATGTTTCTTTTTAAATTTCTATAAACACTAAAAGCTTAAATATTTTCACAACTATTTACTAGTTGCAGCCTGTAACTCTGTGATCCTCCCGTACCGTACATACCAGAGTTACAGTTCCTCCCATAGCATTCCCCTGCAGAGTGGCAAATTGGATCTAATTCGCACTTCAAATGTTTCGCCGCTTCGTCGTTTCGCCCATGTTACCTGTTCGCCCCGGGTCGTTTCGCCCTGGTCGAAAATGTGATATATGTATGGTCAGGTCGGGTCGTTTCGCCCCTATTTTAAAACGGTAAATATATATATAGTATGATATAATGAGGTGAATTGAAAACGGGAAATATGTACATTATTATATAGTAGGCGAATTCTATATATAATATGATAATACATGATAGTATGATGTGTATTAATTAATTAGTCATTGATAGTATTAATGTTAAAATTTCTAACGACATGTTTCTTATTTCAGATGCACACGGTTCTTCAATCCAAGGATATAGACAAATCCAGAGAAAATCGAGTTTATATATATTTGTTTTTATATAGTATTTAGAGAATAGCTTGGAGATATTTCACTGTATATTTCCATGTATAATGTATGAATATTATATGATCGGTAAGTATGTCGGTGAGTACAAAATGTATGATATTTTCCGCAAATGACGTCTGAAATAAAATTGCTAACATGTATTTCCTAAGACAAATGAGTTTATTGGCATGAGGGTATTTGTTATTTTATTGAACCCCTGCTTTTTTTAGTGTTCTTTCATTAAACCCCAACCTGCCCCTTGGCCCACCATACACAACATAAAGTGACCGTTACTGGTCGTTGTTGTATTGAGCAGGAACTACACTGTTTACCACACTGGTAAGAAATTAGCATGAAGGCGTTAATCCCTTAATGGCTTCAGTTTGATATAAAAGAATATCGCCGCTCTAATTTCTGGCTTCATTATCAATGTGAAAGAATATCGCCGCCCCAATTAAGCTATATTAGTAAGGATTACCTTCACTGGTGTGAAGTGACAGACAACTAACATGCAATTAGGAAGTAATTGGCAAACAAAATCACCAATAAATAGTACTCCAAAATCTGATTGCAGCACACTTCTCTCTATGAACGTATGATAGATAGATAGCAAATTACATATTTCTTAAAAAATACTATCCTACTTAGAAGTCATGGACATCGTCTGCATTGTCTGCTCTTCTTCCGTACGTCCTCGCCAGCACGGTATCGAGTGACGGCTGCCACGGGTGGACCCATCGCACATGTGGTACAGGTAAGTATGTCGGTGAGTACAACATTTATGATATTTTCCGTAAATGACGTCTGAAGTTGACCAAAACGTCAGATAACGTAATCTGATAGTATTTTCAACTTTTGAATTGTATTACGAAACAGTATTGTAAAATTTGTATCGATCTTGCCGCGTCGTTCGACGTAGGACACCGTGACGTCGACGACCAGGTAGAGCCATTTGAAAGGTACATAACTTAATCGGACAATCAACCAATCACTTGATCATCTCCAATCAATCAATCAATCAGTCGACTAATATAAATTAAACAAATCATTTTAGCGATGACGATTGTCGTGTTCCGGGTAGAGCCAATCAGACAATCACTCGATCATCTCCAATCAATCAATCAATCGACTAATATGAATTAAACAAAATCATTTTAGCGATGACGATTGTCGTGTTTTTTTCCCAACTAGATACGCGTCAACACCGAGCCGCTACAGAAGCTGGTGAATTACATCGAACGCCAATGGATCATCAGCAACCAGTTCCCACCGGCGTCCTGGTCAGTCTTCCAGCTTCATGTCAGGACGAAGAACGTAGGTAAGAGACACTATCAACAAGTGTAAATCTTTAACACATATGTAACAACAATATAAATTATACAAATACCAAAACTTGTAAGCTGGTAACACGATTTCATATAATAATTTCTACTTATATGAAATCGTGGCTAACGTGACAGGATATACTGTATCTGAGTACTACTAATGTGTTACCTACATATTTCTTTGTCACTGAATTATATTTGTTAATGTATTACAATATTTCTATACATTATATATGTAGGAGCGAAACGACCCGGGGCGAACGGGAATATGGGCAAAACAACCCGGGTGCGAACGGGTTTATGGGCGAAACGACCCGGGACCGTTAATTATGAGCAATTTTGTGTATTTTTTATATGAAGTAAATGTCAGTATAATGAAACTAGCATATTACATTAATTATTTCATAAATTTACCAATGTACAAGACCTACTAAGTAAATTTAAGCTAGAATCTACTACCAGTACCAGCCAAAACTGACATGAAATATTTTTGTTGGACCTTAGTTTCTAAGTAGACAAAATGTTATTCCCTGGATATTCTGCAAGGATAAAAACTATTTTAGAATTTAGAAGTATTAGTTTACATCAGTTTCCTAATTCTAATACAGATTTTGATTGAAAAATACTTTAAAAATGTCATAATTACTATCCAAAGTGCAAATCAGATCTGATTCGCCACTCTGCAGGGGAATGCTATGGGAGGAACTGTAACTCTGGTACGTATGGCATGGGAGGATCACAGAGTTACAGGCTGCAACTAACTATTAACATGAATATTGAGAAGGCACGAATCCATGAGAATTGGGACTAATATCCATAATTTAGCCCCAATTCTCGTGGATTCGTGCCCCTAGAAAACAAATGAATAAACATATTCTAAGAATAGCGTTAATTTAAAATTATTTTAAAAAGGTATTTTAAGTTGTTTCCCACGGTTTTCTAAGTTAAGTTACTAAGGCGAATTTAGACTTCACCAGTCCATATCTAAATTTGATGCATCTAGGCAGCAACACTTCTTTATTGTACGAGTGATAAAGGAATATCACTCAAATGTGCAGAAAGTTGCAAGGCACGAACCTGATGAGAAGTTTCAAGATCAATTAGGCGACTTGGGTGGGTTATTTCTAGGGACTCCAAGACTTGCATAAACAACAATTTTGGTGAATTCCGTATGTGCACTCATAGTCAAGTGTTTGAACAAGTGTTGATGTATACATTTTCAGGCATTAATCAGAATATAACACACAATATGCATTGTTGTGCTTAGGGGCACGGGTCCATGAGAATAGGGACTAATATGAAAGAGAAGTCGGAACGTATGAAAGTGAAAGTAGAATAATTTGATAAACAATTTCAGCAACAATGTTTTGACATGAAATGAATACATATGGTAAAGTGCGCCGCTATAATAAGAATAATGGTATGTCAATTTGCATGGAAATAAGGTTGAAATGCCAAATTTAGAACAATCTGAAATAGGCCGGGAAATAGGGTGGAAACGAAAAATGGAACAAAACGCAACATTTTAGTCATCAACCAACGCGTCATTATTACGAACTCTGGCATACTGGATGAATGACCTAATAGTCAGTAACAACATAACTTCATTTCTGATTGCACTGTTACCTTTTTTAGCCATATTTCTTCCTTATTTTCGATTATTTAAAACGTTTTAACACACTATAATTTTAGAAACTTCCGCCATCGGAAGCAATTTTGATTGGCTACTCAATCTATCCACACGGGTCTCACTAAAAAGCGACAAGAAGGGGTATGACTAAAATAAGAAAAGGGCAATTTTCTAAGAAAAGGACAGAAAAGGACTTCGTGGCTAAGAAAAGGGCCTATAAAAACCACATTAACGGTTCAAATGAGTGTAAAACAATGTTTATATATGTATAACGATATTTTATTGAGGTACCCATAAAATAAAACCCATATCATGAAGAATAAAGATGTTGTGCCATTTGAAGTAATCTCGACTCAAAACGTGTATTGAACTATATGAACTATATAAAATGGCGGACAGAAAAGGACCTCGTGTCTAAGAAAAGGGCCTATAAAAACCACATTAACGGTTCAAATGAGTGCAAAACAATGTTTATATATGTATAACGATATTTTATTGAGGTACCCATAAAATAAAACCCATATCTTGTAGAATAAAGATGTTGTGACATTTGAAGTAAGCTCGACTCGAACCGTGTATTGAAATATTTAAAATGGCGGACAGAAAAGGACCTCGTGTCTAAGAAAAGGGCCTATAAAAACCACATTAACGGTTCAAATGAGTGTAAAACAATGTTTAAATATGTATAACGATATTTTATTGAGGTACCCATACAATAAAACCCATATCTTGTAGAATAAAGATGTTGTGACATTTGAAGTAAGCTCGACTCGAACCGTGTATTGAAATATTTAAAATGGCGGACAGAAAAGGACTTCGTGTCTAAGAAAAGGGCCTATAAAAACCACACTAAAAGTTCAAATGAGTGTAAAACGATTGTTTATATGTGTAATGATATTATATTGATGTACCAATAAAATTCCAGGGTACGTGCGGAATTATATTCCGATTCCGATTCCGATTCCACTCTGAAATTTATATTTCAGACAGAAAAGGACGTCTGTCTTAAGAAAAGGGCCTATATACACTCTGTGTAGAGGTCTATTCTAACCCGCTGGTCCGGCCTTAAATAACCTTAGCTGTTGATAGGCTGCTAAACACCAATAATCCTTTGGAAACCAATGTAATGCTATAAGAAATGGACTGAAAAACTTACATAAAAGGACTTGTGTGATAAGAAAAGGCCCTATATAAACTATGTTTGGAGGTTTATTCCAACCCGGTTTTTCCGTGCTCAACCTCGGCCCGGGCCATGATGGTTATACAATGTTTGCAAATGTTAAAACCCATTTCTGCATGTGCATATGAAACATTTGCCAATGGTAACATTACCAACTTCTATTTCTGACAAGTGTAGATCCTGATCATATAGTTACACAAAGTTTTGCAAATGTTGAAAAAATGGCCTATGAGACACGCCATGTGATTTCGTATCTTCGGGATCTGCGTATCTTAATCAAATTTCACAAAATTTACAATACTATCATAAATGACGACAACAATTCCAGAGTAAATGCAGAATTATATTCCAATTACGCATGTACTCGGGAATGTGTGGCAACTTACTTATCCAATTTTCTGTACATTTACTCCATGAAATTACGCAGATGTCCGAAAGATAAAAAAAAAAAAAAAAACACAAAGTTTCCGACATTTCATAATTATAGATTAAGTGTGACCGTAAAGTTACACACACCTGGGTCGAATATTAATTGCCCGGTACAAAACAAATTACTACAAACCAATTACTATATGCATAATTCCATAAAGTGCCTGTCTTCAAGTTAACATTTTATAATAATATTAGTACATCTTAAATACTCATTTCAAACTATCAAATATTGTAAATTTTGTAAAAAAATATTTTATAAATATACGATGAGGCCCGTATATAAGCCATTTTCTTAACACGCTAGTCCTTTTCTGTACGTACTTTTCTGTCTATTTCTTATAGCAGAAACCACATTAAAGTTATGTGTTTTATTTTATGGGTACATATATATAATAACATTATACATACATAAACATCGTTTTACAATAATTTGAAGCTTTAACGTTGTTTTTATAGGCCCTTTTCTTAGGCACGAAGTCCTTTTCTGTCCGCCATTTTAAATATTTCACTACACGATTTGAGTAGAGATTGCTTCAAATGTCACAACATCTTTATTCTTCATTATATGCGTTTTATTTTATGGGTACATCGATATAATATATCGTTATACATATTTAAACATGGTTTTACACTAATTTGAAGCTTTAATGTTGTTTTTATAGGCCCATTTCTTAGGCACGAAGTCCTTTTCTGTCCGTCATTTTAAATATTTCAATACACTGTTTTAGTAGAGCATTGCTTCAAATGGCAACTAACCAATCTTTTATTCTTCATGATCATGGGTTTTATTTTATTTATGGGATCAACCTCATTAAAATATATCGTATTACACATATATACATTGTTTTACACTCATTTGAATCCGTTAGTGTGTGTATAGCCCTTTTCTTAGACACGAGTCCTTTTCTGTCCGCCATCGTATAGTTCATTACACGTTTTGAGTCGAGATTACTTCAAATGGCACAACTCACTTTATTCTTCAAATGATATGTTTTATTTTATGGTACCTCAATAAAAGATCGTCATACATATATACACATTGTTTTACACTCATTTGAACCGTTAATGTGGTTTTTATAGGCCCTTTTCTTAGACACGAGGTTCTTTTCTGTCCGCCATTTTGTATAGTTCAATACACGTTTTGAGTCGAGATTACTTCAAAATGGCCCACAACATCTTTATTCTTCATGATATGGGATTTATTTTATGGGTACCTCAATAAAATATCGTTATACATATATAAACATTGTTTTACACTCATTTGAACCGTCAATGTGGTTTTTATAGGCCCTTTTCTTAGGCACGAAGTCCTTTTCTGTCCGTCATTTTAAATATTTCAATACACTGTTTTAGTAGAGATTGCTTCAAATGGCACAACATCTTTATTCTTCATGATATGGGTTTTATTTTATGGGTACCTCATTAAAATATATCGTTGAAAAGTATGTACATTTTTCAAATTCAAATGCATATAGATCTTTTATTTGAGCAGATAGCCGAAAACTGTCAATGAATCTGAGATAGAGAATTTTGTCAGCTTTCCAATGCAAAAAGAATTCTTGAAATCGGTTGGAAAATAAGGAAGTTATAGGAAGTATGACGTCACTTCCGTTTTCGTGGAAAGTAGCATTAAAAGATATCTGAAAATCTCTGAGTCTCTGCTCACACTTGATCCGAATCGGTATGCAAAATTTGAAGTCGATCCGACCAGCGGTTTGGTGTAGATGGAGGGAGCCCGTAAGTCAGCGGATGATTATTTTTCGATAGTTATCGCCCTTAAATGGCAGTTTACGCCATTTGTAAATACACCTAATAAAACCAGTGAAGTTTTCGTTTGTTTTTCACCATAGGCCGGGCACAAAGCGGGAAAGTTTTAGCTAAAGGACTGAAATATCGACCGCAGCAAGAAATTTTGAAATCTATTGATAAATAACGAAGCTGACGTCACATCCGTTTGCTCTATTTTGAAAACTTGAAAAAAAGACGTTCATCTTTGACATCCAATAGAACCGGAAGTAGTCAAGATAGAGCTCTGAAAATTATCATGTTTTATGCGCCTGACACTCCCCTATCACACTGGCAAGAAATTATGTTGCTGCCATTACTGTACAAATTGGAAAACGTTTGTAAAGACCACCCGTTATCAGCCGAAATTCGGCAAAAATTCGGCAAAATCGTTGAAAAGTATGTACATTTCTCAACTTCAAATGCCTATAGCTCTCTTAGTTGACCAGATAGCCGAGAACTGTCAGCGAGGTCGAGATAGAGAATTTTGTCAGCTTTCCAATGCAAAAAGAATTTTTGAAATCGGTTGGAAAATAAGGAAGTTATAGAAAGTTATAGAAAATATGACGTCACTTCCGGTTTCGTGGAAAGTGGCATTAAGATATTTCTGAAAATGTCTGAGTCTCTGCTCACACTTGATCCGAATCGGCATGCAAAATTTGAAGTCGATCCGACCAGCGGTTTGGGCTGTAGACTGAACGGCTGAATAAAAAAAAAAATAAAAAAATAACCAACGAATACAATAGGTTTTCGGCGCAGCTGAAAGCCGCCTCAAACCTAATAAATATTGTGTTAGATAGAAAATGCGTCAGGTTCCGAAACAAATTTCTTTCGTGCAGATTCGTACCTGTATTATTTCGTACCAAGTTTGTCAATTCATTCGGTCATTAATTGAAATGGGAGATATACGTATTATAATCGTCCGTCTTTGGTAGGAAAGTCAAGTAATTAGTGGTTCTAAATCCGACACCGTGAATTACATGTATTATAATTTCCATCACATAATAACATCATTATCATATATCTGAAAAAAGGTCTTCATTTCCAGTTTATTTAATCAGATGAGCTGATTATCTTCAAATAATGTACTCGTGGTTTGGTCCTTACCCTAAACAAACGAGTGAACATAGTGAATAAAGTTTGTTTTAGCGGTAGAACCCAATCTCGAGAGCATTATTTCAAGAGCACATATCCGGCCTCAACATAATGAACGTGCATGCATGTATGCTAATATGCTCATCTGGTTGAATAAACACTTTCTTACATTTCAGACGTGATGCACCTCACACCAAATTTACATTCATTGTGTCACATACACTTTTGCAGGTTGAGTAATAAAACAGTTATTTCATGGTCATTCGGGGAACAGTCAACACATATTGCCCCTCGGTGTTGTGGACGACCAGATGCACTATTGCCTTCGGCCTCGGGCAATAGTACCTCGGGTCGTCCACAACACCTCGGGTCAATAGTTTTGACTGTTCCCCGAATGACCATAAAATAACTGTATACTGATCAGCTAAGCACCTGCCCATAAAACCTGTTGATTCCAAACCAAGAGTGGCACGTGCCGATACAATAATCAGCGTTCGAGGTGTCATGATACCGTTTGATACAACATCGCATGTCACATTGCTACAATACCATTTAATGTACATGGGCTGTGACACTCCACTTCAGTTTCAATGCAACTATGAAACCTAGCAAAACAGTCATACTTGCAAACTGTATAGCTCTATACTGCACCCGTACACAGTTTCATGCCGTTTTCCCAGGTACTTCATGTGGCATTTGGGCCATACATGCCGTTCATAGATGTGCCCATGCAAGCCCATTCTCCGCCTCCACCAGTTCAGTCTTGCCAGTTTACAGATTGGCACGCTTTCGCATGCTGTACCTGCCGCCGATGAGGTCACGCACAAATTCAAGACGAAAATCTAGGTATGTGAACCTCTTTATTCGTTGCTCGGTGTATATTTGTACATAAAGAGCGCGTTTAATTACTACTGCATCAGAAACCAAAATCGTTATCGCCACCATTTTTCTAAGTTTCCTCCAACATCATATTATATGCGATGCTGGTCATGAAGATCTACTCCCCCATAAACTTGTTGTTGCTGGAGATCGACACTGTGAGGCTGTTTTAGCTGAAGACTGTTTCTAACCGATCGCCGTCTCGCTGAACATAGGTTTTAGGCCTAAGAATTTGCTTACCATTACCGACGTGTTGATTGGCATTATTATCCTTTTTTAATATCAAAAGTGAATTGTCACTCTTGATAATCGAGTTTTCTTAAAATGTTAAAGGAAACAAGAATTTATCATCTCTATTTATTTTTGATGTGTAGCGTGTGTAGTCGGTAAAATATTTATTCAGTGTAAGTATTTAATTGATATAAATGATTCTAAAACGGCCTGCCTATTTTGCATATCAAATTAGCTTGATACAAACCCGTGTCCGTAGCTATATATAAGGTCTCTATCAATAAATTAAATATTGCTAAATGATTATATTTGCATGTATACCGGGTACTCGTGATTATTGAAACTGGCGATAGTTACACAAGTATACACTTACTTAATTCCTAAAAAGAACAGTTTACATGTCTATTGGATGGAATACCAATTTTAAAGCATGATAACAATGAATTAGTGACTGCTGTAATACACAAATTATTGTGTAAATCATGAGAGCGGCCCGAAGTACCGAGTGCATGGAAAAAAGGCAGAAACTCTACAAAACCGGGAAGAAATATTACAATAAAGCACGGTCATATCGTTCTATCAGATTGACGAGCTACCTTTACAAGTGCATATATGGATTCACAGAACATAGCTAGTTAATATACTCTGAATAGGAAGGTTTCCATAGGTATTGAAGCACTACACAGACACGTCTTAGACATACACAAGCGCTAATACACTGATTCAACGATGAAAAGCATATCAGTACAGTAACAATTTGCATTGACCTTGAGAAGACGTAGGAGGCCGTCTGGGGAGATGCTATATCAGACGTGTATACGAGGAAGAATTTTTAAATTATAAATTGTAAAAAAGTTATTTTATCGATTTCAATCAATTTTTATAGTTGGAGGTACGTATATACAAAACGGTTAGAGATGAGAATAACACTTGCTGACGACAGAACTGATTGGAAAACGGGCGATGACATTACAGAAGTACCCGAATCATTTAAGGAAGATATTGTGTTAGTCATCATGGAATGTGCATTTAAATAATATTGAACAAACAGGGTTAAGCGTGTTTTTAGGGATGCCATGAACCGCCGGCGTGGAAGCTATGGACGTAGAGGCTGCGTACTTCCAATAGCTGTAAGGATTACTATTAGAGACGAAACTAGAAAAGCAGACTTTCAGCGTTCCGAGAAAAAGTTATCAAAATTGCCCGTATGGAAACGAATACAGAAATACCAATGACTACTATTGAGGCAGAACCTGACTACATTGAAGCTCTCCGACCAAGAGTGAAGAAACAAGAGTACTTGACTGGCGTAAGATCATCCAAAACAAGAAATGAAGAACATAAATAAAATGTAAGAAAAGCATACGTACCATACTCGGAGAATGCGAAGAAGACACCACAATCGTCTTCATAGACGGATCCTGCATGAGAAACACAGGACCATGCCATGCGGAGCTAGAGCCTGTTAGGCGTACTAGCAGCTATGCTAATTATTTTGGAATTTTAGGAAAACTATAGCATATGTAAAAGTACAGCTGCACGTACACACATTTTCTCAGATTGTCAAACATCAATTGGTATTCTCACATTAGTGTGGGAACCAATCATGCCTAAGTCTATAGTGTGTCAAGTAGTTGAAATTACTGGACTCACTGACGTCTAGTCCTTTTTCATAAGCTTCTTTGAAACTTCTTTGTGGACCTTTTATTGTATTATGCACCTTTTATTATATTATGCAAACGAAATACTTTGTGTTTATTACAGTTTTACGGCTTCTGCTTTTATGAGTAGCACTTATATAGGGTTAACATTGGATGAATAACGTGCCAGTATTTGTTTAGACGATGTTTAAAGGCGTTTACACTTAGGGTTGCTACAATACTATCGGGGAACCTATTCCCGATTTCAACTACTCTGTGGCTGAATGTGTGCAGTTTACTACTCAGACGTGCTATTTTCTTGAACAATGTGTATGTGTTGCCTCTAGTAGCAGAATATGTGCTTGACTGAATAGTTTGCTTTTGTCTACACGATCGATGTCATGTTAATTGAATTGTGTAGACCTGTACCATATCGGCTCTCAGTCTACGGTATTCTAGCTATGGTAATCCGGGGATGCTTTACCTTTCCGAATATGACTTACTGGACAAGTTTCCAAATATTCTCGTCGCTCTTCGCTGTACATTTTCTATGGCTACTATATTGTCTTTTTTTTGTACATTGGATACCAGACACATGAACACTACTCTAGGTGGGATATCACCAATTAGTTGTACAAAGCTACAAATGGTTCTATGTTAAGATGTGTGGAATTTATAAATATGACGCCCAGATTCATATATTAGCTTTGGCTATTTGATTGTTGATATGTTGACTAAATTTTAACTTAGAATCAAATGTCACTCCCAAATAGTTGTCATGATCCACCTGACTGACCTCAAAGTTATTTCCATCTGTGTTTGTAATGCAATTAAATAAAAAGACACGAGACCAAGGCATCACCGTTAATATATACTGGACTACATGCACTGCATGAATAAAAAAAGTAAGAAATGGTAACCGAAGCACATTATATACATATTACGGTTTCCTCTGCATCCACCTCCTTCCTTTCTCCCCTTCTTGTGAGACGACATGCAGCGTCATCGAGCCAGTGCCGTCGTAAATCCAAGCATTTACAGTTATTCAACAGTATGAGAACCAACGAGAAAAGCTAAGTAGAAACTTATTCTACAAAATAATCTTAAATCACCATAAGATAACGAAGACGTACATGCACGTTTAGCTGCCAGGCGGAAGCAGGAAATATCTACAATGATATAGGAGACAAACTGCTAACAGCATTGGAACTGTTCATTCTCAAAGCAAGCAGATTTAAACTAAATGCAATTTCGCAATAACAAGCGTGCTCACCACTATAGAAACAATACCGGCAGATAATATAAAGAAGACATAGAAGACATACCTGTTATTTTATATGGCCTTAAAGTCTGAAAAAAGAAGAAGCAAGAATTAAGCGGTAGACAGAGACGTACAGGTGATACATGTATTATTTCACCATAATTCTCCATGGCAACTAACATATGTACTTTAAACGTCCGAGAACTAGGATCTAAGTTAAAACGGACTCAAATATTCAAGTGGCTCAAGGATAACAATTATGTGATATGTTTTTTTTACAGGAAACTCATTCAGTAATAAAAATAGAAAAAGAGTGGGAAACTGACTGGGGTGGGGGTGGGGCAGAAGCGTTCTTTAGTGGAAATTCAAGTCACTCTGAAGGAGTCTGTATTTTGTTTAATTCTAATTTAACATATACTATTCTTAAATACACAAAAATAATTCCCGGTAGAATTCAGGCAATTGAAATTGAAGTAAACAATAAACAGATTCTGCTAATCAATGTATATGGGCCAAATATCGAAGATAAAACATTTTTTTAAACAAACTAGATTTTATTTCTGAAAATGAAAATTCGCCAGTTGTTATAGGTGGGGATTTCAAAGTTGTCCTAAACGTTGATTTCGATAAAAAAAAGTGGGTTACCAAGTACAAATTAAACAAACAGAACAGAGAAATGATATTAAATATTATAGTAAAATATGATTTTACTGATATATGGAGGCAAAAACACGGAACAAAAAAATATGTACATGACATTCTAATTCTAGACCACCTATCTTATGTAGACTAGATATTGTTTACTATCGGACAATTTGGTGAATACTGTTTCTAAAAGTGAAATAAAAGGTAGTATAAAACAGATCATTCATTAGCATGATTAGTACAAATCATGATAAATATCAATGATCAGCCTAGAGGCCCAGGATATTTTAAATTGAATAATTCAATTCTTTTTCGAAAATGATTATAAAACAATTATTAAAAACAATATAGCGGAAATTGCCAACATAAGTCATGAAGCAAACCCAAAATCTTTATGGGAGTTAATTAAAGGGACAATCAGAAATAAAAGATAAAACAGACGAAAATAAATTACAGGAGCACATTGATCCATTAAGTAATGGAAATTTTCACCTGAAGCAATCAATGAATTAAACAATTGAAAAAGCCGTCTCGAAGAAATTTACAAAAGACGAGCAGAAAGTATTATTTTTCGATCAAAGTAAATTCGATAGAGGCTGCAGAAAAGAATACAATTTTTTTTGCGGAGCTTGAAAAGAGAAAATTGGAGATAAAATTATTGCACAGCTAAGTGTAAAGGGAAAACTTGTTACAGACAAGGAACACATTTTACTAGAAGAAAAACATTATTATGAAAAACTATATATAATAAAAAAGAATGTACAGATTCTGATATTAATTTTCCAAAATGATTATAATAATACATTAAATGATGAGGAAAAACATAAATGTAAAGGTATATTGACTGAAGCTGAATGTTATAATTCCTTAATAGAAATGAAAAAAATAATAAAAGCCATGGTTCGGATGGAATAACTGTAGAATTTTTCAAAATGTTTTGGAATGACATAAAAAGGCATTTGGTAAAATCACTAAAATTTTCGATGGAGCAATGCGAACTAACAACATTACAAAAACAAAGTGTTATAAATTTAATTCCAAAAAAAAAAAGGTAAAGATACAACAAACCTCGCCAACTGGAGACCAATAAGTTTGCTAAATATTGACTACAAAATAGCAACAACGGCTATCGCAAATATAATAAAAACAGGTATTAAATAATTTAATAGATTCTTCACAAACATGATTTATTAAAGGTAGATATATTGGAGAAAATATAAAGCTCTTATCCGAAGTAATTGAACACGCAAATGATAACAAATATACCAGGACTCCTATTTTTCGCCGATTTTGAAAAAGCCTTTGATATTATAAGCCATGAGTATATAATTAAGGTAATACAATTTCGAAACTTCGGACCCAGCTTAATCAAATGGATCGAAATATTTGCATCATGATATATCTAGTTGTGTAACAAATAATGGCTATCTTTCGAATTTGTTTTGCCTGGGAAGTAAGACAAGGATGTTCAGTATCGCTCAATTATTATTCACTAAATCACCTTCGCCAGATCTCAACATACTAGTTCAAACAAAATTGATTCTATTCCCTCATCTACTTAACATTCTTAAATAAATCCAACCTAACCATGTCTGAACAATACGTTATATATTCTATAATTATTACAACATTATTATAACAATACTCGTAGTTGATTGTAAACAATGATTGTAACCTATAAATACATGTTGTTAAACTGTTTGTGACTCGTGTATTGTTTGTATATGACTATGTATGCAAATAAAAAATTTAAACTTGGAAATATCTGCAATGATATAGGAGACAATTAAAGTGCTCAAAACGAGCAGATTTAAACTTAATGCACTTTCGCAATTACCCCTAACTAGCGTGAGCACCACTATGGAAACAATACCGGGATAATATATAAAGACAACATAGAAGACATACATGTTACGTTATATGGCCTTAAAGTCTGAACAAAAGAAGAAGCAAGAATTGAGCGATAGAGAGATGGTACAGTTAAACCAGAGGTTGCTGGTTCTAATTCCGAGTCGGTGCGTATTTCTCCCTCTCTCTCTCTCTCTCTCTCTCTCTCTCTCTCTCTCTCTCTCTATCTCTCTCTCCTCTCTCTCTCTCTCTCACTCTCTCTCTCTCTCTCTCTCTCTCTCTCTCTCTCTCTCTCTCTCTCTCTATATATATATGTGGCACAAATACATGCGAACCTCTTCACCGCATGTTCTGGGTCTGTTCGTACCAAAAGCGAGACCAACAGTCCCTGGCATTCTTTATTGTCTCTGTTTTGAACCACCTCTCCTTTTGTTGGGACGAACATATCGGGTACCATATACGAGTATAAACATTCCGTGCGGATAGATTTTTATGGACACGCATGCGCAAAAATGGTGGCTGTCAGATGAAGGAGGAGTGAATTTCTTATGATGTTTCACCTGAAATTAAAATTATGTAATATGTGACAGTGCCATTCAGACATTATGGTTGTACAAGATGGAGAAATCTTCCGAAACTGATTGTAACAGCGTGTGTGGTATGACAAATGAACATTTAATCGCTGTCGAAAACAACTTATTGGCGTCCAAAGAGCCAGAGCCACCAACACAGGAAGTGCATGTAAACAAACAAGATGGCACGTCTGAAACGACACAAAATGAACAGGATGCGCTGCGTTTAGAACCGTCAGATGAATTGAATTCAATACAAGGCATTGCCAATGGAGAAAGAAAACAATTAAAACGATGTGTCAGCTTCCCAGATGAGTCTGATATTGTTACAGGTTTTCTCGACCCACCTGACCCATGGAAAAATGGTAAACTCATGACTAGCTTAGATAATCTCAGCTATTCGGATGTATTTACTATTTCATCTGTCTAAATTATGCAATTCCGCGTAAGTCATAAAACTCCATCATTAGTTGGCAAACTGTGTTTACTCGATGCTGATTCGTCTACAGTGACAATACTAAGACTTCAAATACACCGCGCTTGTCAAGTACATTGTGTATTACTACGTGTAAGTTTCACACCGCGGGGCACAAGGCCATATCAAAGATCAATACACGCGGTTGCTGACGTCAGTCACGTAGTCCACACTAGACTGGTACCCTGTCGGATGCGCAGCCTAGCGAAACAATACTACCGGGAACCAGTCTAAAGTGACACAACAAACGTGTTTATGTGAATTGGGTCTCGATCTCCGACAAATTCCGGCTTATTGCATTAGCGGCCTGACCAGGCAGTGGATTTGCGTAGTCTGACCATGGTTTACAATGCTCGCCAATCTCTAATTAAAACATCAGTAATTACGTCAGCGGACATTGCCAATTCGTCATAGGCTTGTAGTATAAACACATATACAAAACAAAATATGACGAAACGACCCGGGGCGAGGAAACAGAAATCTCCTTTCCGGTTCTCTCCGGTTTCTAGTCATACCGGGGGCGAGGTATCGGTTACGTTTTGACCCGCACCCGAGGTATCGATCGGCCGACTCGTCATAGGGCCGAGATGTCAGTAAGCGAAAACGCGAATTTATACCTGTCCGCTTCTAGACGACTTTCAATTCCGGTGTAAACAATTCGTAATTTTAAAGAATTTAGACGTTTATGCGTTTTTAAAACAGGTGTCCGTCTGGCATGTGAGATTGGAAAATGTACACGTCCGTCGCGATTTCTACACGTCTCGGGGCATTGGGCACCCGGCTAATTTCGCAGACTGTAGTAATGAAATGTAATTAGAGTTACGTACTCAGAACTTAGCCCAGTTTTTTAACAGAACTGTGAAGTATTAAAGCACTTGCTCGTCACTAAATGCCAGGACTAAATGTAAGAATGTAACCCAAAATTTCTGTCTGTAAGGCAGGATGACGTACAGCCAGAACAAGAACGCACAAAGGTCATTACACTGTAAAATAAATGTTGTGCATAAATCCTATATATGCATGGCTAAATAATTCAGCAAATGGTCAACAATAATTACAGTTGTAATCAGGTATAAATTATTGCTTAAGTAAACAAAATAGCTGTTATTCTTATCTGTCAAGTTGTACAATATTAATTAACAGTAATAAAACCACCAAACGTATATATGTTTTGATTCACTAATATCTCTAATTACTAATGATAATTACTATATAAATAACAAAGGGGAATAATTACGTTAATTTCATGAAAATCGAAAATGTCATTGACATGGTGTTGGAATAATCAATAATGTGAATAAATACATTTTAAGAGATTTATTTCTGCAAGTAACACGTTGTTTTGAAGAGATAAATGTTCCATTAACATATAGTATGCAGGAAATTGTGATATTTTAATTATTTGATATTTAATTTTTAAATGCATAACTCATGAAATGACAGAAAGTTGATGTGTTTGCGTTCCGGCTGTAATTCACCCAGCGTTCCAAACAGAAAGTTTGGGTTAGACTGAATGCAGAGCTTCCAAGGAGTCAATTACTCAGAATTTTAAGAATTGGCTCCTAAACTCAATTGATAAGGAGTCATTTTGACTCTGTCATTCACTTTAAAAATTATGTTTGCTCTTTTGTTCGATATTTGTATTTGATAATAATGCTGAAATAGATTATCTATTGTCCTTTATCATTCAAAATTGTGGAAATTTTGTTGGTGATATTAGACGTCAACTGCCTTCTGACTCCAAAATTTGACAAAATGACTCCAAAAAATGCAGATAGAGGAGTCAAATGACCCCTGGCATAAACTTGTTATTGGGAGCCCTGTGAATGGCTGTTATTGTGACCATATTTATACCCCCCCGCAACGAAGTTGTGGGGGGGTATACTGGAGTCAGCTTGTCCGTCCGTCCGTTCGAGTTTCCGTGTTTCCGTCCGTCACAAAACTTAACAATTGTAAATTTCCTTTTAACTTCTCTTTCCCTTTGCGGAAATCTTTCATATTTTACCCGCCCCTTCTCTGACACTCATACATCATTCTGCAACAAACCTACGACCCCCATTTATGCCAGGGGTCAAGGTCACAGACTTAGAAACTTAGAAAAAAACTAAAACTTAACAAATGTAAATTTCCTTATAACTTCTCTTTCCCTTTGCGGAATGCAGTGATATTTTACCCGGCCCTTCTCTGACACTCATACATCATTCTGCAACAAACCTACGACCCCCATTTATGCCAGGGGTCAAGGTCACGGACTTAGAATGTCTAGTTTGCTTTTTTCAACTGGAACCACCATCGCACTCTCCATATGTGCTGACATAGTCTTTTATCTGAAAATGATAGTATGCGAGCTGGAATTCATTCTAGGTCAGGGCTGACGCGGGAGGGTATTCCGTAAGCCCCCACTTACTGACAAATCTAGTTTATAATGGCCAGATCTCCGCTATAAGGATACAGATAATATAAAAGACGGCCTATACAAGACGGATGAAATAGTAAAAGTCATCCGTATAGTTGAGATTATCTTAACCCTTTCAACACCACAGACCTCTATAGAGACAATGTTTGCAAACAGTGCAGATCCAGATGAGCCGGCTCGTAACGAGCCGTCTCATCAGGATCTCCACTGTTTGTTAATAATTTTAAACGTCGTACAGATTACCCTTTTAGAAGAATGGGATAATTTGAATGAACAAAATTAATGAAATAGCGTGAAACATTGGCATGGAACATCCTATTAAGTTACTTGGTGTTGAAAGGGTTAACTGCACGTTTTCCACTTGATAGGCAACAGGATGCTCTATATTGTTACACCACGCTACACAGTAAAAATGTGCATAATAGCTAAATAGCATTTACAGGGCGTTGATGTTCATACTTCGCTATATTGTTATTATAGGAATGAATGGCCTTTTTGAGGAATTTATCGGGGTATAAACTTGGAAAAGTCGCGGGAATACTGGACGAAGGCCGGAAGGCCTTCGTCCAGTATTCCCGTGACTTTTCCAAGTTTATATCCCCGATAAATTCCACAGAAAGGCCATTCATTCCTTATAATTCCAGCATTTGAAATAAATCCATCAAGAAAATGTGTTTATTTTCCGTTTTCTTAAGAATTATTTTAACTGCGCCTCACGATTACGGAAAGTAGTTCGGCGTGGGAGTTTACTGGGATATACATTTTGGACAGAGACTTGCTACGGACCAATCAAATGTTAGGGAATTGTGTAAATATTTTTGTGCTGGAATTATTGAGAGACAATTTTACAATATGACACCAAAATATTATCATAAACTTATCTAATAAAGTGTGTATTAGCAAAATTCAAGGGTCACTCTCCATGAAGTAGAAAGTAAACAAAGAACGGTTCAAACGCACATCTGGAAAGACTACTCCGTCATAAGTATGCAATGCACTCTTATGCAATGCAGTGTAAGGAAATGTAATTAGAGTTATGTACTCAGAACTAAGATTATCTAACTCGTGAAATAATGTATCAATTTTGTTTATGGTGTTTTCTCTAACTCGGTGTGTCATCACAGGCAATATCTGCCATTCCAATATTGGGGAAAATTGACTGAAATTGCTATGCGAGAGATCAAATTAATAACTAAACATATTTAAAACAAAATGATTTGAACATTAGGTG
The DNA here is from genome assembly GCA_029237695.1 of Conchocele bisecta. NCBI lineage: Eukaryota > Metazoa > Mollusca > Bivalvia > Lucinida > Thyasiridae > Conchocele > Conchocele bisecta. Next base: position 73,387,994 of record CM055269.1, on the reverse strand, counting down.
GGCATTAAATTATGTGAAGGGGTTGTCAAAATTTGCAAAAATGTCTTCAAATGTTTACATTATGCCGTGGCATTATTTTGGCCTGTTTTTTTCCCCGTCAGCTTCATGCGTTGAACATCCAATAACAACGCAATAAGCATGTTACGACATTTGTAAACGGTGGCCAAAATGGTATTCTGGTTTTCATATGTGTCGCATTGTATTTTGCACGTAGGCCTATCACACAAGTAGTATTTCGCCGAGAAAAGTAAACGCGGAGATTACACAATTCAGCAACTACAACAACAGCCAGTTATGTCTGCTAGGCCGACTAAAAAGCGGATAATTACTGATTTTTTCAGGTGATTATGGTTTGACAATCTAAATGCATGCCAATAATTTCAATTTATAGTTATACCCCCCGCAATGAGTTGTGGGTGGGGGGGGTATACTGGAGTCAGGTTGTGCGTCCGTGCGTCCGTAAACTTAACATCAGAGAAATATTGTTATAACTTCTATTTCCTTCATCTAAAATGCTTGATATTTCACACATGCATTCCTGTAAGGCTCTACTACCATGCTGTGCCAAATCCACGACCGTCCAACCCCTGCAGATCCCAAGGTCAAGGTCAAATACTTAGTCCGTAAACTTAACATCAGAGAAATATTGTTATAACTTCTATTTCCTTCATCTAAAATGCTTAATATTTCACACATGCATTCCTGTAAGGCTCTACTACCATGCTGTGCCAAATCCACGACCGTCCAACCCCCGCAGATCCCAAGGTCAAGGTCAAATACTTAGTCTCTTTACAAAACTTAACATCAGAGAAATATTGTTATAACTTCTATTTCCTTCATCTAAAATGCTTAATATTTCACACATGCATTCCTGTAAGGCTCTACTACCATGCTGTGCCAAATCCACGACCATCCACCCCCCGCTGATACCAAGGTCAAGGTCAAATACTTAGTCTCTTTACAAAACTTAACATCGGAGAAATATTGTTCTAACTTCTATTTCCTTCATCTAAAATTCTTAATATTTCACACATGCATTCCTGTAAGGCTCTAATACCATGCTGTGCCAAATCCATGACCGTCCAACCCCCGCTGATCCCAATGTCAAGGTCAAATACTTAGTCTCTTTACAAAACTTAACATCGGAGAAATAAGTTATAACTTCTATTTCCTTCATTGAAAATTCTTATTATTTCACTTGTGCATTCCTCTAAGGTAGTACTATCATGCTGTGACAATTCTACGACTGTCCAACCCCCGCTGATCCCAAGGTCAAGGTCACATACTTAGTCTCTTTACAAAACTTAACATCAGAGAAATATGTTATAACCGTATAAACACGAATTAACGCCCCCCTCCTAATAAACGCGCGCCCCCCCCCCCCACCCCCCCCCCCCCAAATTAAAAAAAAAATCCTGAAATCCTTATTTGTGTTTGAAATTGGCGGTCCTTGGTAATTATTATTTTTTTTTTTACTGGCTAATAAACGCCCCCCTTTTGTAAAATGTAACGCCTCCGGGGGCGTTAATTCGAGGTTATACGGTAGTCTCTTTACAAAACTTAACATCAGAGAAATCGGTTATAACTTCTATTTCCTTGCTCGGATCTGCTTCACATTTCACACACTCATTGCTCCAATGGACCTCTACCACCCTGTGACAAATTCACGTTCATGCCGCTCACGCTAATCCCAGAGTCAAGGTCACAAGCCCACACACTTGGAAATTTTTACATATTTTAGGGGTACCTGGGCCCACGCGGGGTGTATTCCGTAAGCCTCGCTTACTGACCAATTTAGTTAACTTAGATAACTAATCAGAAAGGTAATACAGCGAAAACGGAAAATGTGGACCTACCAGTACTGCAAAATAAAATAATTCCAGCACAAAAATATTTACACAATTCCCTAATATTTGATTGGCCCATAGCAAGTCTCTGTCCAAAATTTATATCCCAGTAAACTCCCACGCCGAACTACTTTCCGTAACCGTCAGGCGCAGTTAAAATAATTCTTAAGAAAACGGAAAATAAACACATTTTCTTGATGAATTTATTTCAAATGCTGTAATTATAAGGAATGAATGGCCTTTTTGTGGAATTTATCGGGGATATAAACTTGGAAAAGTCGCGGGAATACTGGACGAGGCCTTTTTTCGAAAATTGTAATTTTTTATCGCTTCATCCAGTATTCCCGCGACTTTTCCAAGTTTATACCCCGATAAATTCCACAAAAAGGCCATTACCGGTAATTCCTGTAATAAATGCCTCGGTGGCGGATCCAGAATTACAAATTCCGACATTTTCTTTTTATCTGTGCCGTTAAATTATTATTTTTGCTCCGACATTATACATGTATATAACTCGTGTTTCTTTCTTGTTTTCTCGAGGGGGGGGGGTTCCACACCGCTACGGGCCTGTCGGTAATGATTAAATTATACATGAAAACGGATCAGATTACTGTCATTACACCCAAAATGGCTGTGATAATGTAATAAATTCAGTATAATAATTCTGCATACTTTTAATCATCAAATATATGCAGTAGTTAGTTCTGTATGAAATAATGCATTTCGGGAAAAATAAATGATTACTCCCTCAAAGTATACTTTGCTAGACAAGTATACTTTGCAATGTTGGTGAAATAGGCCACAGGAGATATGCCTGTTAAAAACTGAATAAGCTCTTTTGTTGTAGCAGGTCACATACAGACCTCCAGCTGAGAATAGGACCTTACCATATTTGCACCAATCATAGATCCGGATCCATCTTGCAGGACACACAGTATGATTATGGTCTAATCGTAGCCGACAAAACCAAGGCTACTTCAGTGACCGAATGGCGAACAGCGTAGGCCCTGATCAGACTGCGCGGATGCGCAGGCTGATCTGGGGCTACCCTGGTCGCAAATGTCATGAAGGTCATACAAGGTCATGCGAAAGGTCATAGAGATGCACCATCACCGTAATGACTACTGTCCCACAAAGCATCTGCCGGTTGGTTTTAGCCAAATAACATACTTGATCTGAAAATTACGCACCTTAAAGTACAATTTTTCAAAATAATAAATATGTCATCTCACTCAGCTGTCCAAATTTCCCCTTTCTGACCTTCCCAAGGTCACTACGCTTAGCCATTTTTTGTCGCATATTGGTGTACATGTACGTGCGTGCGTCCGGGTTAAAGTTTTTGGTTAAAAAATTTCGATATACTATCAAAGCCTTGGCGGGCGCGACATGCGGCCTGCGGCCATCTAGTTTACATCAAACTGTATGTGTTTCTCCATCTTGCGATGACTTCACTATTACCAGATGGATTACTTTCATATTCAGACTTTGATACTTGTATGTGAACATATGTGAAATGCTCACACAACCATTTACATAACCTTGACATTTTGACCTTCACAAGATCGCCGAAACACTTAGCCAAGGTATACCTGTATACATAATATGTTAGTATGAAAGTGAAGTGAAGCTTATTAGACTACTGTCTGTTTCACGAAAGCTGGCCAAATTTTACAGCTATATAAACAATTCAAAAACAATGTTTCTTTCGATAATATTAAATTAAAGCAAAATGTAAGAATGAGCCTTCTTTTTATTTCGTGAAATTTGGTAAAATATTAATTTTATTGCGAAAAAACAATTTCCCCATGTGTCTATGGGGATTTAACATGAGGGAAAATTTTTTTAATTTCAGAAATACTGGACTGATTTTTCAAAATTTAACTTGTTTTTTCTTAGATCATTTCCAAGATACATGTATCTAGCCAGGTTTCTGAGTCAATTTCCAAATTTTTTAATTTTTTGACTGATCACCTTCACCTCCTTTTCCACCATGATAACCGGGGCGGGATCAACTGATCCTGAGAATAGTGCTGCAGTAGCCATTGCTTGTCGTAAAAGGCGACTAAACTGGCTTAACGATTGGGTTCATACTTTCCGGAACCCACTATACCGGATTTGGCCCTCATGTACATTTTTGGCTTTCTTGTATGTGAGAGTTGAGTCAGGCTATGCCCCATATATAAAAGTAAGATTAGCGCTAATCCTATTACTTTTAGGGCATGGGATAAATGATGCTGGTGTGGCGAGGGCCTGGCACCAGATCAGGTTGTTCTAATTTCAGGACTGAATATATATTTTGATTGTAAATATTGAGTTCTGAAGTTGGGATTTACCCCCCTTGGACAGGTGGATATGGGACTCGACCCCGTTGACCCGTCTGCGTGTAGACTCCCTGAGGCTTGTACCTCTATGTCAGAAAAGCGGACGTTAAACCCTATTCACTCACTCACTCACTCCACCATGATAAATAGACAAATACGTTTTTCGTAATAAAATCAATATTTGACCAAATTTCCCAAAATAAAAAGAAGGCTCATTCTTAAATTTTGATAAAATTTAATATTATCGGAAAAAAATCTGTTTTTGCATTGTTTATATGGCCGTAAAATTTGGGCAGCTTTCGTGAAACAGACAGTAATAATGTCAATTGTAAATGGTATACTACATGGAGACGAGTAGTATGTAGCACATATAAACAATCTGACTAACCCTCCATTTCAGATACCAGCTGGAAGACGGAAGATTTAATTCAAGCCTATAAACATGGCTGTGAGAAACACAACACGAAACCCTCAAGCAAGTTACTGCAGCAATTACAGGTTTACATGCTTACGACACACGATTTTGCCTGTAAAATATTAATGTTCTTTTATGCCATGTTTGTTATGCTCCCCTTACCGGAATCCAGTAGCCGATTTCATCAAAATTGCAAAGTATACTTATCTAGCAAAATATACTTTGAGGGAGTAATCATTTATTTTTCCCGAAATGCATTATGTCATATAGAACTAACGATTGCATATATTTGATGATTAAAAGTATGCAGACTTATTATACTGAATTTATTACATTATCACAGCCAAAATGTCTGTGATAATGTAATAAATTCAGTATAATAAAAATTAATAAATTTATCCGAAAATTGAAAAGTTTTCTCTCAAAGTATACTTTGCTAGATAAGTATACTTTGCAATGTTGGTGAAATAGGCTACAGACCGGAGACCTGGGGGCCGTTTCACTAAACTTTCTACGACTAATAAGTTTGTAAGTGCAAAATTGTGAAGTCTGTAAATTTCAAATTATCAATGTTTTCTTGTAAACAATTATTGGATTTATATTTATTGAGAATAAGCTGCATATACAGCCTATTCTCAATAAATATAAATCCATCTATTGAAATTTCCAGATGATCCTAAATTTGCACTTACAAACATTTTAGTCGTTCAGTGAAACGTGCCCCAAGATTTGGCCTTCACGTACATCGTTGGCATTCTTTTATGTGACAGTTGCATCTGGTTATACCCCTTATGTGAGTATTATGATTATTCGTAATCCTATTTTAGGGGAAGGGGCCAAGTGACTTTGGTGTGGTATGTACCTTGCACCCGGTCAGGTTATTCTAATTTCAAGGCTGAATATATTTTTTCGATGTAAATATTCCGCTCTGATTTTGTGATTCACCTCCAATGCAGCAAGTTACATACAGGATCGAACCCGTTGGCCTGGTCTTAAATGACCTTAGCTGTTGATAGGCCGTTAAACACAAATCAATCAATCGTTATGCTCCCTTCTGCAATAGCAGTGATGGAAGTGGCCTACTAATTCTCTTTAGAATTTTTCTGTGGCCTTGCACACTCTGTGCACTACAAATTTGTAGTAGTTCTATTTGTTTATTGAGCAGGGACCTGTTTCACTAAATTTTGAAGGATTTGTACAAACATTTTTAGCTTGACTATTCGAAGAATAGTTAGAGCTTATGTTGTCACCCCGGCGTCGGGTCGGCGTCACCGTCACGCCTTGGTTAAGGTTTTTAGTCAAGCTTGTATATGCAATACTACTGACCCTACACCCACCATACTTGGACAACTTCATCTCCTAGTGATGTACATCAATAACCCCTGATCTATATTTGACCTTGACCTACATTTCCTCTTGAATTACTTAGTTAATTCCCCTTGGTTAAGGTTTTTAGTCAACCTTGGTTAAGATTTTTAGTCAAGCTTGTACATGGAATACTAGTGTGCATACAGTCACCATACTTGGACAACCTTTTCTCATAGGGATGTACATCAATAACCCCTGATCTATATTTGACCTTGACCTACATTTCCTCTGACATACTTACTTAATTCCCCTTGGTTAAGGTTTTTAGTGAAGCTTGTAGATGGAATAATCCTGGCCTTACACCAACCATACTTGGACAACTTCATCTCCTAGTGATGTACATGTACATCAACAACCCCTGACCTATATTTGACCTTGACCTACATTTAACCTTGAATTACTTACTTAATTTCCCTTGGTTAAGGTTTTTAGTCAATCTTGTACATGGAATACTATTGTGCATACAGACACCATACTTGGACAACCTTTTCTCATAGTGATGTACATCAATAACCCCTGATCTATATTTGACCTTGACCTATGTTTTCTCTTGAATTACTTACTTAATTCTCCTTGGTTGCGGTTTTTAGTCAATCTTGTAGATGGAATACTCCTGGCCCTGCACCAACCATACTTGGACAACGTCATCTAGTGATGTACATCAACAACCCCTGACCTATATTTGACCTTGACCTACATTTAACCTTGAATTACTTAGTTAATTCCCCTTGGTTAAGGTTTTTAGTGAAGCTTGTAGATGGAATAATCCTGGCCCTACACCAACCATACTTGGACAACTTCATATCCTAGTGATGTACATCAACAACCCATGACTTATATTTGACCTTGACCTACATTTAACCTTGAATTACTTACTTAATTTCCCTTGGTTAAGGTTTTTAGTCAACCTTGGTTAAGGGTTTTAGTCAAGCTTGTACATGGAATACTATTGTGCATACAGACACCATACTTGGACAACATTTTCTCATAGTGATGTACATCAATAATCCCTGATCTATATTTGACCTTGACCTACATTTTCTCTTGAATTACTTACTTAATTCTCCTTGGTTAAGGTTTTTAGTCAAGCTTGTAGATGGAATACTCCTGGCCCTACACCAACCATACTTGGACAACTTCATCTCCTAGTGATGTACATCAACAACCCCTGACCTATATTTGACCTTGACCTACATTTAACCTTGAATTACTTAGTTAATTCCCCTTGGTTAAGGTGTTTACTCAACCTTGGTTAAGGTTTTTAAAAAAAGCTTGTACATGGAATACTAGTGTGCATACAGGCACCATACTTGGACAACCTTTTCTCATAGGGATGTACATCAATAACCCCTGATCTATATTTGACCTTCACCTACATTTAACCTTGAATTACTTAGTTAATTTCCCTTGGTTAAGGTTTTTAGTCAACCTTGGTTAAGGTTTTTAGTCAAGCTTGTAGATAGAATACTATTGTGCATACATACACCATACTTGGACAACCTTTTCTCATAGGGATGTACATCAATAACCCCCGATCTATATTTGACCTTGACCTACATTTCCTCTTGAATTACTTACTTAATTCCCTTTGGTTAAGGTTTTTATTCAAGCTTGTATATGGAATATTCCTGGGCCTACAGCAACCATACTTGGAAAACTTCATCACCTAGTGATGTACATCAATAACCCCTGACCTATATCTGACATTGACCTACATTTAACCTTGAATTACTTACTTAATTTCCCTTGGTTAAGGTTTTTAGTCAACCTTGGTTAAGGTTTTTATGCAGGCCGCGGCCACCTTGTTTGTCAAGCTATGTGTACATCGACAACCCTCGTAGTCGAGCTATGCTGTTCTCCTACAGCTCTTGTTATAATTTTACTAAAACACATTGATGTTGTTCACTAATGCTAGCATTTACTACATACATATACAAGCTCCAGATAAGGAATTAGTAATTGAGTATTTTCACTCATATCTGAAGCAATTGGGTATTTCATATTTTAATTTGGTAATATAAAATCACACTACTGTTTACACATCAACAGACAGCAATTATTGAATAGTTTGCTTCGAAATGATAACATGTCTTGGCAATTCATTAGAATTGTCTCCTTGGATCTGGAGCTCTGCATATAGGGGTAATTAAATCTTAACAAATCAGGCAAATATTTAAAAAAAAATGGCTATTGACCCTTACACTGCTATCTTAATTTTTTGTCGTCTGTTGTTTATTTTCTATTTTCCATTTTTATCATCCAAAACATGCTTTGACAGCACTTTAGAATAATTTACAACATTCTTTGACAGCACTTTAGAATCATTTCCATTGGAAATGATTCTGAAGTGCTGTCAAACCATGTTGTTATTGAGAAATAAGGCAATATATAAAAGCAACAGCAGGCGACAATTGTTGTGTGTAGCGGTCTACGGGTTAATGCAGACTTGGTTGTCAATTTTAGTTTTGCACTTGCAAACATTTTAGACATACAGTCAACGCTCCAGTTAAGGTGCGTAATTTGACCAACTTGTGGTGAAATTTTGTTATAAGAAATTTGTTATAAGAAATAAGAAATTTACCTCCAAATTACGCACCTTAACTGGAGCTCTGATACAGTGTTTAGTGAAACCCTTTATGTTAGTGACAGTGTTTACTGAAACCATTGCTGCAGTAGTTACAGAGCCATATCCCTCTGATACAGTGTTTAGTGAAAACATCCCCAGTTTAGTGAAACAGCAGTATGTTACAGAGCCATATCCCTCTGATACGTGATACAGTGAGTATGAAACATGCCCCAGTATGTTACAGGGCCATATCTCTGATACAGTGTTAGTGAAACATGCCCCAGTATGTTACAGCCATAGATCCATAGTGAAACCCATCTGAGTACAGTGTTTAGTGAAACATGCCCCAGTATGTTACAGAGCCATATCCCTCTGATACAGTGTTTAGTGAAACATGCCCCAATATGTTACAGAGCCATATCCCTCTGATACAGTGTTTAGTGAAACATGCCCCAATATGTTACAGAGCCATATCTCTCTGATACAGTGTTTAGTGAAACATGCCCCAGTAAGTTTACAGGGGCCATATCCCTCTGATAACAGGTGTTTAGTGAAACCATGCCCCCGTATGTTCCAGCCATATCCCTCTGAAACAGTGTTTAGGTGAAACATTGCCCCAGATGTTACAGGGCCTAATCCCCTCTGATACGTGTTAGTGAAACATGCCCCGTATGTTACAGGGCCATATCTCTCTGATACAGTGTTTAGTGAAACATGCCCCAATATGTTACAGAGCCATATCTCTCTGATACAGTGTTTAGTGAAACATGCCCCAGTATGTTACAGGGCCATATCCCTCTGATACAGGTTTTTTTGTAAAGTGAAACCCAGTAGTTACAGAGCATATCTCCTGATACAGTTGTTTAGTGACCCCAATGTACCCCAGATCGTACAGGGGCCATATTTGGGCCTCCCTCTGATACAGGTGTTTAGTGAAACATGCCCCAATATGTTACAGAGCATATCTCTTCTGATTACAAGTTTTAGTGAAACAGCCCCATATTGTTTACAGGGCCATATCTCTCTGATACAGTGTTTAGTGAAAACATGCCCCAGTATGTTTACAGGGCCTTATCCCCTGATAAACAGTGGTTTAGTGAAAACATGAACCCCAAATGTTACAGGAGCCATATCTCTCTGATACAGTGTTTAGTGAAACCCCATGACCCAGTATGTTACCCAGGGGCATATCCCTCTGAATACAGTTGTTTTTGTGAAAACATGCCCCATATATACAGTGTTTAGTGAAACTTGCCCCCATATGTTACGAGCCAATATCTCCCTCTGATACAGGGTTTAGTGAAAAACATGCCCCAGTATGTTTACAGCCATATGCTCTTGATACAGTGTTTAGAAACATGGCCCCAGTTGTTACAGGGCCATATCCCTCTGATTACAGTTTTAGTGAAACCATGCCCCAGATGTTACAGAGCATATTCTCTCTGATACAGTGTTTAGTGAAACATGCCCCAGTATGTACTTGGGCCATATCCCTATGATACAGTGTTTAGTGAACATGCCCCAATTTGTTACATGGGCCATAAATCCCTCTGAACAGCAATTGTTTTAGTGGATAAACATGCCCCAGGTATGTACAGGGCCATATCCCTCTGATACAGTGTTTAGTGAAACATAGCCCCAGTAATGTTTACAGGGCCATATCCCTCTGATAAACAGTGTTCAGTGGAAACATGCCCCCAGTATGTTACAGGGCCAATCTCTGATACAGTGGTTTTAGTGAAACCCCATTTGCCATAAATACGTGTTAAGTGAAACAGCCCAATAATTTGTTACCCCATTAGGGCCATATCTCTCTGATTACAGTGTTTATTTTGAAACATGCCCCAGTATGTTACAAGGCCTATCTCCTTCTGATTAACAGTGTTTAGTTTTGAAACCAAGCCCCAGTAATTGTTAAACAGGGCCCCTTTAAACAGGTGTAGAGTGAAACATCAGTATGTTTAACAGAGCCATATCTCTTCTATACCGTGTTTAGTGAAACCATGCCCTCATACCAGGAGCCATATCCCTCTGATACAGTTTTTGTGAAACATTTGCCCCAATATGTTAGAGCCATATCTCCTGATACAGTTTTTTAGTGAAACATGCCCCAATATGTTTAACAGAGCCATACACTCTGATAACCAGAGTTTAGTGAAACATCCCCATATGTTACAGACCTTCTCTGATACAGTTTTGTGAAACATGCCCCAATAGTTACAGCCATATCTCTGATACAGTGTTTAGTGATGACAATATGCAGTATGTACAGAGCCCCATTATCCCTGTGTTTTACAAACACAATATTTAGTTATACCCCCCGCAACGAGTTGTGGGGGGGACCGGGGGGTATACTGGAGTCAGGTTGTCCGTCCGTGCGTCCGTAAACTTAACATCAGAGAAATATTGTTATAACTTCTATTTCCTTCATCTAAAATGCTTAATATTTCACACATGCATTCCTGTAAGGCTCTACTACCATGCTGTGCAAAATCCACGGCCGTCCAACTCCCGCAGATCCCAAGGTGAAGGTCAAATACTTAGTCCGTAAACTTAACATCAGAGAAATATTGTTATAATTTCTATTTCCTTTATCTAAAATGCTTAATATTTTACACATGATTCCTGCTAATCCAACCCATGCTCTGGTAGCTTTTAATATTCACAAAAACTTAATATTTCACACAGCATTCCTGTAAGGCTATACCATGCTGTGCCAAATCCACGGCTGTCCCAACCCCCGCTGTTTATTTAACCCAAGAAGGTGAAAAGGTCAAACTACTTAGTCTCTTTACAAAAACTTAAACATCAAAGAGAAATTCATTGTTATAAAGTTATAACTTATATTTCCTTCATCTAAAAGGCTTAATATTTCACACATGCATTCCTGTAAGGCTCTACTACTATGCTGTGCCAAATCCACGACCGTCCAACCCCCGCTGATGTCAAGGTCAAATACTTAGTCTCTTTACAAAACTTAACATTAGAGAAACTTCTATTTCCTTCATTGAACATTTTTATTATTTCACTAAGCGTTGCTCTAAGGTTGTATTATCATGCTATGACAAAGCTATGACTGTCCAACCCCCGCTGATCCCAAGGTCAAGGTCACTTCATTAGTCTCTTTACAAAACTTAACATCAGAGAAATATGTTATAACTTCAATTTCTTTCATTGAAAATTCTTAATATTTCATATGCTGTGACAAATCCCCGCTGATCTCGAGGTCAAGGTCACATACTTAGTCTCTTTACAAAACTTAACATCAGAGACATATGTTATAACTTCTATTTCTTTCATTGAAAAGTCTTAATATTTCATATGCTGTGACAAATCCCCGCTGATCTCGAGGTTAAGGTCACATACTTAGTCTCTTTATAAAACTTAACATCAGAGAAATCGGTTATAACTTCTATTTCCTTGCTCGGATCTGCTTCACATTTCACACACTCATTGCTCCAATGGACCTCTACCACCCCTATGACAAATTCACATTCATGCCGCTCCCGCTAATCCCAGAGTCAAGGTCACAAGCCCACACACTTGGAAATTTTTACATATTTTAGGGGTACCTGGGCCCACGCGGGGGGTATTCCGTAAGCCTCGCTTACTGACCAATCTAGTTCATTCAAGAGTACCTGTATATTCTGACCACCATATTCTGCGTTCTCACTAACTGGGTGTTGTTTTCTTTTCAGTGTATTGATAATGTTGGTGAACGATATGAAATCCTCAGCTTCAAATGTAAGACTTGTAACAATCAGCTACCATAATAACCCTAAATATTTGGACACAACTTTATTCTAGGAAACATACATGTATTATATAAATGTCACAGGTGGAAGACTCGGACCTGTGACAAAAAAAAAAAATGTCCATTAAAGAAAATCCATTACCCCACCCACTTGGTCTCGTACAGTACTGTGTTCTATATATGGTTTCAAACAACAAAGTGTGTCCCAATGTTTAGGGTTAGTATTACTGTACTGGTTTATCGCAATAACAATATAGAGAATAGTAGGTTAGTGCCGTGAATGGGAAAAAATATCCGGCAAGGCTCAAGAATTTCTTTATTTCTCATCAGAGACGGTTCAAATGAGTGGTCACAACATATACTTTGGTTCAGAAATAAGGAAAATAGATACAGAATAGTAGGTTAGTGCCGTGAATGGGAAAAAATATCTGACAAGGCTCAGGAAACGTTTCCCATTCACGGCACTAACCTACTATTCTATTTATCCCGTCAACACCCACAAATTGCTGTAAAATGCAAAAATAGCATTGACTGGATATCAAAAATGTTTCACGGCACAGTGTTTCACGGCACATACGCACTGTGTTGACGGGATAAATATGTGTACACAGCTTGTTTAGGGAAACCCCTATCTTATATTGGTTTCACAAAACAAATGGTGTCCAAATATTTATGTTATTATGGTAATTATTTTTCCATATTACACTACAGTAACAGACTTAATATCGGTTTTACTTACTGTTAACCATGGAATGGTCACAGGTGTTATATTGCAATAACAGTATATATTCATTTGGCTAGTTTAATTGATTTAAACCTTTCAACACTACATACCTTTTAGCAGTGTTTGCGAACAGTTTAGATCCAGATAAGTTGGCTTGTAAAGAGCCGTCTCATCAGGATCTGTACTTTTTGCAAGTAATTTTCATACTTTTGAGAAAAAAACACATGTGCCCTTTTCATTAATAGACTAGTCTGAAAATCATTTGTGACAATTGGATTGGATATGCATATGCAGCCTATGCCCAATATATGTAAATTCTTCAATTGATATTTCCAGACTTCCCAGACAAATTTTTGTATCACCATACTTGCATGTTATATCTCGAGACACATTTCCTACTGTTTCAGTTTTTAAACAAAATAATGGAACATGAAAATAACTTTATATTAAGTACAAAATAATTACCACACCACCACATTTGTGGTATCAATATTTCAAAATATTTATCGACACAGTATCGACAAGTGTGTAAAATCGATACTCATTTCCATCAAGGTGGGTGGTGGTCGGGCGAATGAGACGGCGTAAATTCACGGTATGGGTGCCTCCTGATAGGAATCACGATTTGCCTGGTTTGGCAAAACATTTCCATGAATGACATCTGTATGTATTGGTAGGTGAGAAGCTGGATATGAGACAAATTGAGAGTCTGGAGGAAATATTCCGCCTCGTCCGTTTCCGCTGTCTCGACCTCGAGGCTTCAAACCTGGACGATGAGGTAATCCTGAATGCCTAAATATTCAACCACAATTTGTTTTGTGAAACGCCTTAACCCTTAGACCGCTATATATTTTTTTTGTCGTCTGCTGTTTATTTTTTATTTTCCATTTTTATCATCAAAAACATGCTTTGACAGCACTTTATAATAATTTACAACATAATTTGACAGCTGTTCAGAATCATTTCCATTGGAAATGATTCTAAAGTGTTGTCAAACCATGTTTTATTGAGAAATAAGGCAAGATATAAAAGTAACAGCAGACGACAATTGTTGTGAGTAGCGGCCTAAGGGTTAATAGGGATTTCCCAAAACATATTGTCACCGAACACATTGTTATTGTAATAAACAAGTAAACTATATTAACCGTAAATATATGGACTGTCTGTCTTTGCTGTGAGAAAACATATTAATGTGTTTTTATGATCCCAGTCTCGGTAGAGCCAGAGGCATATAATGTTTGGACCGTGTGTCTGTGTGTCCGTACAAATGAGAGCTACATTATGAGGTTAACCACACAGTGATGGACTTGTTAAGAGATGTTTATTCCGTTTTAACCCCGTTATGAATTGCTCTTGTGGGGTTGTTTTTTTTGTTTGATTGATCTTTATGGGGTTTGATTTAGGATGGGTTAGGCTTAGGAACCCCACAATGTACGTCTCATAAGTACGTCCATCCGTCCGTCCGTCCGTGTGTCCGGCACATTAAGAAGTTCGCCGGAATTTCTCAATTATGTCATAACTTCTATATTCCTTGAAGGATTACTTAAATATTTTAACACAGTATACCTGTGGATGATTGCCACACATCCATGCTGCCCTTAATATGACCATAACCTTTTTGTTTCTCTCAATTCATAACTTCTATATTCCTTAAATGGATTATTTAAATATTTCAACACAGCACACTTGTGGACAAATGCCACACACACATCCATGCTGCCCTTAATATGACCATTACCTTTTAACCTTCACAACTTCTAACTGTTTCACACATTAAGAAGTTCGCCAGAGTTTCTCAATTCTGTCATAACTTCTATATTCCTTGAAGGATTACTTTAATAGCTTAATACATCATACTTGAGGACAAATGCCACATAGCCATGCTACTCTTATGTTGACCTTGATCTTGATAACTTTGAACTTTTTCACACATTGATAAGTTTGCCGGAGTTTCTCAATTCTGTCATAACTTCTATATCCCTTGATGGATTACTTTAATATTTGAATACATCAAACCTGTGGACAAATGCCACACATCCATGCTGCCCGTAATATGACCTTGACCTTTTGACCTGGACAACTTTGAACTTTTTCACACATTGATAAGTTCGCCGGAGTTTCTCAATTCTGTCATATCTTCTCTATCACTTGAAGGATTACTTTAATATTTCAATACATCATACTCATATACTTGTGTACAAATGTCACACTATCATGCTGCCCATAATATGACCATCACCATTTGACCTTCACAAGTGTGCTTATGAATACTTATCACTTTTGGCATTCGTGTGCCGACCGGCCATATTTTCTTGTTCCCAGAATAAATTGCGTCCGAATATTTAGGGTCACTACGGTAGCAGGGATTCCGCTGGCGATCGCCACTTTCGCAATTGGCGATAAAAAACTTTTTTTTTTTTTTTTTTTTCCGAAAATTGTAATTTTTTATCGCCAATTGTTTTATTTTTTTTGAAGTGGCGATTTTTTTATTTTCCCCAGCGGAATCCCTGCAGTAGTGTTTCAATATCGGATTAATACACGGATCACTAGCAATAATCGCACATGACATTTTCATTAAACAGGAGCTAAATGAGTAATATTAATAGGTTGTCCCATTGGTGCAATTGGTAACGAACACACTTCTCACCAATTCGGCCCTGGTTTGACCCTTTGACGTACGTTATGTGAGATTGTATGGTGATCACCAGGGAGCCGTTTCATTAAACTTCATACGACTGAAATGTTCATAAATGCAAATTTAGGACCGTCTTAAGTTTAAATTGATGAATTTACATTTATTGAGCAGCCTTTGCTCAATACATGTAACTCCAATAATTGTTTACAAGTGGGTGGCAGGTGGGAGCACGCGATGGGTAATTTAACGATCAGGGTTCATCCTTACCGGAATCCCGACTGGAGACCTGGTTTGGCCCTCACATACGTCTTTGGCATTTTGTATATGACAGTTGAATCTGGTTATACCCCTTATGTGAGTATTACGATATTTGTAATCCTATTTTAGGGGAAGGGGCCAAGTGACTTGGTGTGGTATGGACCTGGCACCAGGTCAGGTTATTCTAATTTCAGGGCTGAATATATTTGTTCTCGATGTAAATATTCCGTTCAGATTTTGGGATTTCCCCGTTACACACTAATAAACAAACAAACAAACAAACCGTTTACAAGAAAACGTTAATGTGAAATGTACAGACTATCATAATTTTGCACTTACACCCCAGATCGGACAAGTTGGTTTCCTCCGGGTATTCTAGTTTCCTCCCATATGAAGGACCACCCACACATCTCCACCTACAAAAACAGGGCAAGATATAAAAGCAACAGCAGACGACAATTGTTGTGTGTAGCGGTCAAATGGTTAATTAACCATACAACACAACTTTAATATTAGTGTTTTAATAAGGTCCCTCAAGTGACACCAATGCCGGGTATTTGCTGACTGCGGTTGCCCTCTCTGGTCATCTTCTCTAAATCTGTGCTCGAAATCAAGCAGTTTGATTCGCACAGCTCAGTCTCGACCAATCAAACCGCATGATTTTAATCACAAATTTGGAGTACATGCTCAGAAAGTATTATAATCACTGGTCGTGACTTACAGACAGCGGTTGCCCTGTGTGATATGGTGGAGTATTATGGGACGGCGTGCAAGCTCAATATTTCCTACAACAAGAACATTGGACCTCGTGGTTGGCAGGGCATCAGTAAGCTCATCAGAAAGGTAACGTACACAACCACTAGACACCAGAGCTCCAGATAAGCTGCGTATTTGCTTTAATACCCAATTAAAATTGCCAAATACCCAATTGAAATCAGAAGTAGCGAGTATCAAAAAGCAATAACAATTTTGTGGTACCTTTATCATGCTGCAGAAAATAATAAACAGACCATAAATATAGCATATTTTTCTTATTTTCCATGAAAACACATCTTGGTATTTCATTAGAATTGTCTCCAAGGAGACAATTCTAATGAAATGCCAAGACATGTTTTCATTTTGAAGCAAACTATTCAATAATTGCTGTCTGTTGATGTGTAAACAGTAGTGTGATTTTATATTACCCAATTCAAATTTTGAAATACCCACTTGCTTCTGAAATGATGGAGTGAAAATACTCAATTACTAATTCCTTATCTGGAGCCCTGATCAAAGACATAACCTAGGTCTGTGTTCATCAGGTAATGTATTGTCCTATGAAATACACGTCAAGTGTATTGTTATTTCTTGTCTCGGCAAGCTAATAAGAAAGGTAGCCTAAACTACGACTGAAATCAATTGCACTGTGAAGTACACACAGAAAGCACAACGTGTGTGTCGTTTCATATCAAGTTTATCAGGTTCGGCTTAGAGACGCATAGGAATTCTGAGGCTTGCCTCGGAATTCCTATGCGTTTCTAAGCCGAACCTGCAAAACCTGATATTAAAAGACACTAGCCCGATATTCTGTTCATCAGGTAACCGTTTTACTGCGATACATTGTATCAGTGTCGGTGCCTGATGCAGCATTTTGTTAGTGTGTGTTTTGTCAATGCACATCTCGTTACCTGTACAATACTTGTACAATACTTGTACACACTGCTTGCTGGACTGTATTGTATGCCAATGTTCTCATACATGTATTGCCTAACTACCAATTTCCTTGGGATTTTACAGACTGTGATTGCATCATTATCTGTCTACTGGCATGCATACAAAATGTGACTGCATTACTGCTGTTACATAATCAACCTAGTGTGTGGTTGGTCAGGTGAACGCAACGGCGTAAATTAACGGTAGGGATTCCTCCTTATAGGAATCACAATTTGCCTAGTTTGGCCCTCTGGTACGTTTTTATCTTTGGCTCTTTTGTTACCTGGTCGTTGATTTGGGTTATTGCCCATTATAAAAGTAGTAGGATTATTACTGATCCTACTGCTTTTGGGAGGGGGCCAAGTAATACTGGTGTGGCGAGGACCTGGCATCAGGTCAGGAATATATAGTTTGTACATGTACCTGAACATGTACTTGTACAGGTAATATATGGGATTTAGTACTAAACCCATTGACCTGGCCTTAAATGACCGTAGCTGTTGATAGGCCGTTAAACCCCAACAAACAAACAAACACAAATATTATTTACAAAACTTATGATGTTTCCGTAAATGATGTCAGACGTTGACGAAATTGTCATAGTAAATTTCTGCATCTTTCGACATCATTTACAGAAAATCTCACAGTTTCTGCAAATATATTTCACGAAAAATGTTCTTTGGTACAAAATGATTTAAATCACATGGTGTGTCGCACATGCCAATCCTGCCTGTTATTGCAGACTCCGTGCCTGACTGTGATAGACGCGCGTAACTGCGACGTGAACGAGCGTATTGTGCCACTGTTGGGCCGCTCCCTCCGCATGGGCTGCTACCTCACCCGGCTACAGCTGCAGAACACAAACCTGTCAGGCCGCGCTCTCCTCATTCTCGGTATGGCAGATTATAGACCGTTATTACCATCCCTGCCCTACCTTATTCTCGGTATGGCTGATTATAAGCTATATTACCATCCTTACCACTGCCTCGTTCTCCGTACAACTGATTACTGATTTTAAACCGTAATAGCTACAGACCTGAAACTTGGTATGTAGCTTTGTTCTGATGAGTAGATGCGCACAGTTTATTTTGAGTGTTGATTTGACATCCAGGTCATGGATTATCTCCTCTTTTGGACTTGGAATTTTGCCTTGTTTATTATCGAAGCGATATGTGGGGCATCCGTGTTCCATGAACACATTTTCTAGTTTCTAACTTGAGGTTTTTTCCTCTGTCCCTTTGACTTTGAGTAAACGAGTGTAGACTGTTATAATATTGCTTGTTAGAAGTATGATGGGTGTTTCTTTGATGAAGTGAAGAACTGTACTGATCAGTAGCCTATTTCACCAACGTTGCAAAGTATACTTTAGTAGCAAAGTATACTTTGAGGGAGAAATTTTCAATTTTATGATAAATTTATTAATTTTTATTATACTGAATTTATTACATTATCACAGCCAATTTGGCTGTGATAATGTAATAAATTCAGTATAATAATTCTGCATACTTTTAATCATGAAATACATGCATTCGTTAGTTCTATATGAAATAATGCATTTCAGGAAAAATAAATGATTACTCCCTCAAAGTATACTTTGCTAGTAAAGTATACTTTGCAATGTTGGTGAAATAGACTACTGGATCAACACTGCTCGCAAGCAAAACCCGTAAGCCACATATGACCTTGGACATTAATCAATCTATGTACCGACAGTGGCTGGTTTGAAGATGAACGAGACACTGGAGGAGTTGTTTCTCGGCGACAACAAGTTCATGCCGACGGATGGGGTACAGCTGGGTAACCTGCTCAAATACAACCACTCCCTGCAGCTGCTCGACCTTCGCAATAACCACCTACAGGTAACTAATAAAAACTGAAAAAGTGAATTTTCCGCATATAATCAATAGTTGATGAAATTTTTCTTGAATAAAAAAATAATTTAGGGTGACATTATTGTTATTGATGAAAAAGTATTGTTTAGATTTAATATGATTTAATAGCCTAAAGTTTGTCGACAGCAAAATGTGGAACACCAGTAGCTAGGCTACTGTGAGGTCTCAACATATTCCCATCATAAGTACCTGGGGGCCGTTTCACTAAATTTTGTACAACTAAAATATTTGTAAGTGCACATTTAGAATCGTCTGGAAATTTCTATTGATGGGTTTACATTTATTGAGCATAGGCTGCATATGCAGCCTATGCTCAATAAATGTAAATCCAATTATTGTTTACAAGAAAACATTGTTAACGAGACATTTACAGACTTTCATAATTTTGCACATACAAACATTTTAGTCGTACGAAGTTTAGTGAAACGGCCCCCTGTTTCACAAAACAGTATAAGACTACATGTACATGTCGGCGGTGGCGTGGTCGGCGGCGGCGTCATCATTCAATCTTAAGTTTTCGTGTTACGGTCATTGCTTCAACACCTTATCAGCTACAGTCATCAAACTTTATACATACCTTTACTATGATATGTAAATGAATATAGGACTATTCTCGGGGGTCAAGGTCAAGGCGGAACAAGGCGAGACATTTGATTCCGCGGAATTCTTGTTGAATAACATTTACACCGTCAGCCGATGTTGGAAAATATTTAGTGGATGGGACGAGTCATGGCCGAGGAGATATAGCATTGGACTTCAATATCGGAGGTTGTCAGTTCAATCATCACCCTAGGCATGAAAAATACATGTACAGTGGAACCTCTCTAAACGGGACACCCTGGGGACCTCCCAGGGTGTCCGGTTTAGAGAGGCTGCACTGTGAATCGGGCATATGGGCACCGTAAAACAGGGATATGTGGCTTGCGATTATGAACAGACGTTATCAACGGTGAGAAATGACAATAAACGCATACAATTAAGCGGACATAGGTTGTATGGGTGTTCGGTTTAGAGAGGTTATACTGTAGTATATCCATCCCACTGGTGTTACCCGCAAAATCACCCGCGACACCACCCGCGCCGTCACCCGCAACAATACCTGCGACATCACCCGCAACATTAACCGCGCGGTCACCTGCGACATCACCCGCGAAAACACAACCGCGACACCAATTGCGACGTCACCCGCAACATCACCCACGACACCACTAGCGCCGTCAGCCGCAACATCACCCGCGACAACACCCGCAACATCAGGTCAGCATTAGAATGGTTCAGTTTGGCATTAAAATGGTTCAGGTCAGCATTAAAATGGGTTCATGTCAGCATTAAAATGGTTCATATTAGTTCAGGTCAGCATTAAAATGGTTCAGGTTAGCATTAAGATGGTTCATGTCAGCATTCGAATGGTTCAGTTCTGCATTAAAATGGTTCAGTTCAGCATTAAAATGGTTCGCGTCGCATCGGCATTAAAATGGTTCAGGTCGCCATTAAAATGGTTCAGACTTTAAACTGTGGTCCTGTCTCTATATGACCTTAGCTGTTGCTGGGACGTTAAAACCATTCAACTTTCACTTTTTAGCTCACCTGAGCGAAGCTCGTGTGAGCTATTGTTACCGCAATGTGTCCGTCCGTCCGTCCGTCGTCCGTGAACATTTTTTAAACGTCTTCTCCTCGGTAACCATTGGGCCTATAGTCACCAAATTTCATGGTCATGGTCCTTAGATAGGGGGATTACAAAATTGTTAAAATGACGTCATTACGTAATCCAAGATGGCCGCCGTCTAAAAATAGCACAAATTCTTCAAAAATCTTCTCAAGAACCGCCAACCAGATTTCGACAAAACTTGGTAGGAATGATCGATGTACAAGGCTCTTTCAAAGTTGTTAGGCGATTACTCTGGTGCATTTTTTGTCGAAATTGGATGGTTATGTCATCCAAGATGGCCGCCAAAAGGTTGCTCTTTTATTACAGATTTCAAAATTCTTCTTCACACGAACCGCTTGGCCCATGGTGGCCAACCTTCACAGTTATGGTCCATGGGTGAAGCCTTTTCAGATTTGTTAAAACGGAGGTCGTTGCTAATCCAAGATGGCCGCCGTCTAAAAATAGCACAAATTCTTAAAAAATCTTCTTCTCATGAACCGCTAGCTGGATTTCGACGAAACTTGGTAGGAATGATCGATGTACAATGCTCTTTCAAAGTTGTTAAAATGGTGACCCCGGGGTCAAAAATGGGCGTGACCCGTGGGGTCAAATTGGTGTCAACTTTTATTTTTGACCGAATATGGTCATGTCTATATCAAATTGACGGTATCGATAAGGCAATTGCTATGGTGCAATATTTGTCGGAATCGAATGATTATGTCATCCATGATGGCCGCCAAAAGGTCCATTTGTTCGAGATTTTGAACGTATTTTCTCAGGAACCACATGGCCGATGCTGGCCAAACTTCATAGTAAGTTAAGATCCTTGGGTGAAGCATTTTCAGATTTGGTAAAATGATTAATCCAAGATGACCGCCATCAAAAAATATCACAATTTTTTAACACATATGAACTCAATGTCACATTCTCCTCTGGTGTTCATGGAGTCAGGTGAGTGAATTAGGGCCATCATGGCCCTCTTGTTTTCTTTAATGGATGTGTTCACATGTAATGATGTGTGCATGTAGGTGCAAACTAATGAGAAGAAAATTAATAAAAAATGTTCGTTCAGACCTTTTCATCTTTTTTGTTTTGTGACCCATTTCACTAAACCTTGTGCAACAAAAATGTTTGTACGATTTCTGTAAATTTGCGTTACATAATTACGTGGTTCAATGATGTTACAATTATCGACCTACATGTAGAGGTCATTAACTCTGCATGCTGGGAAATGTGTGGGCTATAAATAGTTCAAAAGTAGCAGACAACAATTCAGTATATTTTCTTTTATTTCTCCCTGTAATAATCATGAATATGTCTTGGAATTTCATTAGAATTGTGTCCGGAGGACACAATTCTAATGAAATTTCAAGACATATTTACAGAGAGAAATAAAACATACTCCTAATTCGTTTGGCGGATATTTTCGCCGCTAGCATGCAAAGAGTTAAATATAAAAATAAAATCAATGCAAAATTCCCAAAATTGGCTGTTTGTGCCGCTTTTACTGTAAATGTTGCACTTCTTTGTCGTTCAAAGTTTAGTGAAATAAGCCCCAGGTATTCATAAGAAAAGGGATGACTTTGTAGAAAATCGTAAATAGCCCCACAAACAATACAGCTCTGATGTGACAACTGGTAACGAGCTGACTCGTTTGGGTCTACACTGTTTGTAAACTTCAGCATTGAAATCAGTATCAACAATGCTAAAAGGTGTAAAAGTAAACTTTGATCCACCGAGTCTGAGCTCGGTATTGAAATATTTCAAAGAGTGGTTGGCAACCATTGACGGTCTTCATATGTGACTAACTGGAGAAATTGGGTTTATGGATTTTATGACCAGTGTAGATCCAGATCAGCCTGTGCATCCGCACAGTCTGATCAGGATATGCACTGTTTGTCATTCCATCAATGAAACCGTATAGGATCTGCACTGTTCGCCATTCCGTCCAAGAAACACCTGCAATGCTTGGAATATAGATCAGGCTACAGGAGTGTGCTATTTGATCAGGAGCGGAGCTATACTGATCACAAATCCCATAAGCCCCATTTCTCCAGTTACAGCCACATATGTAGACTGACATCTGCTTATAAGTAGGTTAGAAAATCAAGAGTAACTTCCCCTAGAATGTCTTCTTGGGCATCCATGATTTTACTGAATATTTAATTTTCACTTCTGGGATTTGTCACCAGTGCAGCTCGTGATCAGATAGCACACTCCTGTAGCCTGTTAAACTTTATATTGCTTGTTAGATGCATGGGCAGGTGTTTCTTAAACGGAATGGATAACAGTGCATATCCTGATCAGACTGGATGCACAGGCTGATCTGGATCTACACTGGTCACAAAATCCATAAACCCAATTTCTCCAGTCACAGCCACATGTGAACGTGAGATGTAAGTGTTTTAAGGGATATTGGATTTAGAGGTGGGGAAACTTTCCCTAGATCTGGAGCTACATTGTTCGAAAACATCGTAAGCTCCAGTTCTGCAGTCACAGCCACGTATAATGGTGTAACTGTAGGATGATGGTGTGAACCACGTGTGTGACGGGCTGGCAGAACAGACGATGGGATTGGGCCTGCTAACCCTCGTACTGTGGAACAACCAGTTCACCTTCCAGGCCATGGCCGCCATCAACAAGGCATTGGTATGTACTGTGGAACCTTTCTAAATTGCACATACACACCGGTGCTGCACTCGGCGCCAGTATAAAATGTTCACTATAGGAATGACTTGGAAAAGTCGCGGGAATACTGGACGAAGGCCGGAAGGCCTTGTCCAGTATTCCCGCGACTTTTCCAAGTTTATATCCCCGATAAATTCCACAAAAAGGCCATTCATTCTAATTCCAGCATTTGAAATAAATTCATCAGCGTAAAATGTTCACTATAGGAATGAATGGCCTTTTTGTGGAATTTATCGGGGTATAAACTTGGAAAAGTCGCGGGAATACTGGACGAAGGCCGGAAGGCCTCGTCCAGTATTCCCGCGACTTTTCCAAGTTTATATCCCCGATAAATTCCACATGCCATTCATTCCTTATAATTCCAGCATTTGAAATAAATTCATCAAGAAAATGTCTTTATTTTCCGTTTTCTTAAGAATTATTTTAACTGCGCCTGACGGTTACGGAAAGTAGTTTGGCATGGGAGTTTACTGGGATATCAATTTTGGACAGGGACTTGCTACGGACCAATCAAATGTTAGGGAATTGTGTAAATATTTTTGTGCTGGAATTATGTCAAAATAGGTACCGGTTTCCTGACAAGATGCCATTCAGCTCTACTTCGAGTATCGTATAAAAACATTTTTGTCTAGAAACCGGTGCAAATTTCTTGCCTTGCGCCGGTTAGTAGCTGAAATTATGTTTATGCAGTATCTTCGCATATAGTTGAATTCATCAGGAATCCGGCGCCTATTTTGACATGAAACAGTTTACACCGGCGGAGTGCAGTACGAGCGACTCTAATGACCTCTTAAAATGTTTTTCCCTTTCACCCCTAAGTAACTGGAATGGATTTTGATATGTTAATTTTGCAACCAATCCAATCGTCACAAACTGATTTTCAGACTGGTCCATGTATTTAAAAGGTGTGTTTTTGTTTTCAAAAATATGAAAATTACTTGCAAAAAGTGCAGATCCTGATGAGACGGCTCGTCACGAGCCGGCTCATCTGGATCTGTACTGTTTGCCAATACCACTATACAGGCATATGGGGTTGAAAGGGTTAATTTGGGTGCACGGTGATAGAACACGGTGATAGAACAATAATTTTGTGACACGATCTTCTAGTATAAATCTGGAACAGACCCAAAATCACAGAATTCGTTGATGGTTTCCATAAATGAATTCTGTGATTTTCGGTCTGCTTCACTGTAATTTATATCCAATGTTATTGGTTCACGATTACAGCCCTAAAAAGTTGTCTGACATTGGATGTTTGTGTATGTGAATTACAGTGAAAATTGTCTATTAAGCTGGACTGGGAGTTATTTTAACCCATTAAAGACGGGATACAATTATAGTAGTTTGAAACCTTTATGAGGAAAAAAATCACTATTTTCTTTATTTCATCTTGAAAGTATAATTATGGTGTTATATGTTGTTACCACTCGTTTGAACGTCTCAACGAGACAGTTCAAAAGAGTGGTAATAACATATACCGAAATATCTTATCTATTTAAAGGGATATTGGAATTCAGAGGTGGGGAAATGTCCCTGAGTACTGAGACCATACTGATACTAGGCACAACCGTGGTAGTTTTCATGTCGTTAAAGCGCCATCAATCGTCAAATTGCTACTTTAATCCCCGACAATAAATACTTCCGCGGCGTTTACAGGCAGCGAGTGAAAGTCTGGACACAATGAACCTCGGTCACAACCCGATCACCAATGACGGCATCCACGTGTTGAAGGACGGCCTCCTGAAGACGCGGTCACTCCTTAAACTGGGCATGTCTGGCACCAAGATCACGTGTGAAGGTATGTGGGTGTGTTATGTGGGCCGTCCTCTGATACAGTGCGCAGGTCTGGCATGTAGTAATCTAGTAATTATATCCCGGCATAAGAAGGTGATGAGGGGTGTATTGTTTTTGTATGTCCATCCGTCCAGCCATCTGTCCATAAGATTTGTGACCAGTGTAGATCCAGATCAGCCTGTGCATCCTGACAATTTGATCTGGACCTGTACTGTTTACCAGCCCATCAATGAAACACCTATCATGCTTCTAACAAGCAATATAGATGGTTTTCAGCCCACAGGAGTGCTATTTGATCAGGAGCTACTCGGGTCGCAAAACCCATACGTTCCAATTTCTCCAGTTACAACCAGATCTTATCTTTCTCTGGGTCATTCACACAGTTACTGTCTGTTCCACGTTTTTCTGCCGACAAACTTTTGGCTATTAAACACATTAAATCTAAAAAATATTTAAATGTTAGTACTTTTTCACCAATAACAAAAGTCACCCTCCCCAAATTTTGTTTGTTTGATGAAATTCCATCAAATATTGATTTTATTGCGAAATAACGATTTTCCTATAAAACATTTTGGGGAGGGTGAATTTTTTGTTATTGATAAAAAAGTACTTACATTTAAATATTTTTTTGATTTAATGTGTTTAATAGCCAAAAGTTTGTCAGCAGCAAAACGGGGAACAGACAGTAGATAGGTCCGACATGATTTGCTGATAGCAGATTAAACAGAGATTTTAACCATTCAGTTAAGGATTTAACAGTCCGTTAAGCTAACTGAAGCTTTGAGCAACCGGGCCCAGGGGTTTTACTGTAGCCAATTTCATCAAACTTGCTAAGCATACTTATGTAGCTAAGTATACTTTGAGGGAGTAATTATTTATTTTTCCCGAAATGCGTTATTTCATATAGAACGACTGCATATATTTGATGATTTAAAGTATCCAGAATTATTAGACTTACTGCATTACATTATTACAGCCAAAATGGCTGTGATAGTGTAATAAATTCAGTATAATAAAACTTAATAAATTTATTCTTGAATTGAAATTTCTCCCTCAAAGTGTACGTAGCAAGGTAAGTATACTTCGCAATTTTGGCTACATCCTAAGGATTTTTTTCATCCAGGGGTCCATTTGTAATGTTAGTCAATAGACTAATCCAAATGTGTACAAGGATAGAATATAAGTTTTGTATCTAAAGAGTATTATACCCCCATATTTCAAATCCAATGCGTATTTTACTTTTACAAATGTAGTATTGATTGCCTTCCTTATTAAATAGTGAACATATGATAAAAAATTCACTTATTTGAGCTGCAAAAAGCAAACACTGTTTGCTTTTTGCAGCTCAACTAAGTAAATTTTGAACTTTATTACAGTATTTTCAGTACTGATTTTGAAAATCAATGCATATTTTCACATTGCTAGTAGTATTTTGTACTCCCACTTTTGATAGACAATACGTATTCGGCTAAAATAAATGCGTAAAATACGCCAATACGCACCTTATCTGGAGCTCTGTAATTTGTGTTTGTAGGTGCGATTGCCCTAGCTGAGGTGATAGCGGACAGTCCGAGGCTGATTCGACTCGACTTACAAGAGAATGACATCAAGACAGCCGGACTGATGGCTCTGTCCTTGGCTCTCAAGGTCAACGAAAGTCTCACACGACTAGATATCGACCGCGAAACTAAAAAGGAGCCGGTAAGTAAGGTTGGAATGGTAAATCTAACAGGATTACAGTCTCTATATTGCAAATTGATATTGTTTCTATGACAACATACATCAAGGGTGGGAATTTTCAGGAAATATCCTGATATTTGAGGTTCCTGATAATTGCAGAAAAATACTATTGTTTCAACATGGGAAGCACAATTTTACTCATTTGTGGGTGCAAAGATATGTTTGTTAACCCTTAGAACGCGGGAACCGAAAATAGTCGTCTGCTGATAACTCATATTTTGTCTTTTCTCTCAGTAAAAACATGGTTTGGCAGCGTTTTAAAATCATTTCCATTGGAAATGATTCTAAAGTGCTGCCAAACCAAGTTTTTGATGAGAAAAATGGAAAAATATTCAGCAGACGACACAAATTAATTCTGACAGCATTGTAAGGGTTAAGCCATTTTCAGGATTTGGCATTTGGAACTGTTCCCACCCCGGAATACATACACAGCCGCCTGCGTTAATCTTGTCCAGATGTCATGTTTCTGAGCATCTATTGGCAATCTAAACTTGAATCAAGCAGTTTGATTGGCTGAGCTGTAGCACAGCTCGGGCTTAGCCAATCAAGGTTGACTTCAAGTACAGTATTCAAGTACTTTGAAATAAAATAATTGTCAAATATTGGCAAGATTAACGCAGATGGTAGTGTATGAGGCTTATGGACATTTTTCAACCCTTTCACCCTAACTAACTGGAATGGACTGTGATATGCTCATTTTCCCACCGATCCAATCACAACAAAATTACTTTCAGACAAGTCCATTTATGAAAAGGGGGTGTTTTTTATCTAAAAAATATGAAAATTACTTGCAAAATGTGCAGATCCTGACGAGACGGCTCGTCACAAGCCGGTTCATCTGGATCTACACTGTTTGCCAATGCCAATATACAGGTCTGTAGTGTTGAAAAGGTTAAGCCAGTGATGATGGTCAGTAATATTGTATCCCTGTATCGATCTGCAGGAGGGGATATAGTGTTAGTCTAGGTACATCAGGGATTCCACTGGGGAAAATAAAAAAATCGCCACTTCAGTTGGTTTATCGCCAATTGCGAAAGTGGCGATCGCCAGCGGAATCCCTGGTACATATATTTTTAACATGCTAATTCAGGGACAACAATTTCTAGACATGCTGCTTTGTTGTGTTTGCATGCCCCTATATGGAAATGCCCAAGGTCAAGGTCACAATGTTGTGAGTTTAACAAAAACAATATTTTCACAATAACTTTAATCCGTTGACCGATTTTGATATTATTTACAAACAACGTATGACTAGACATACTGATTTCCTGTTCTGTCCAAGCATTGTTCACAATGTATTCAGCAAATGTGTTTAAAGTTGTTGTTTTTTGACAGATTTTAATGATATGCAATATCACTGAATTGCTATGTTCACCTTGTGTTCACTCAACCATTTGCAGGGAGTGAAGGACCATGCAGAACAACAGCGCCGGCTACAGCGTGACATTGCCACGATTCTGGAGAGAAACCGCGACGTCGCATACAAACATAGCAAGGAGAAGAAGCAGACAGAGAACGAGAAAGCTGAAACTCGGAATGAAAATCCAGAGATTATAAAGAACTCCGAATCTGAACTCGCTTACATTTCATACATTCCGTCAGATGATAAAATACAGAGACCAAAACTGTTGTTTGTACCGCCGAGCGGGGATTTTATCTCATCGCCATCCGTCGATGGGGAGTTGCGGACATTCTCTTCTCCGTTTAGCGAATCCTGCACAAGCCCTACACAGTCGCTTGCTGTTTCCACACAAAGTGCTGACATTCTAAGTCCACAGTACTGTAATGATCCGAAACTTACTGCTAAGCAATTGTTTTCTGTGAATAAGTGGTCGAGTCCTACAATCACGTCGCCCGTGACGGACGCCACATACCCAGTCATCGTTCCAAATGTTCCCACAGGGAATAACCCTGTTCATCTATGCCAGCCTCTCGAGTCCACCTCCCATCCCAGCACAATGGAAACTATGAAAGGTATTGAAACACATATTACAGTAGATAGTAGTTCAGAATCGTTGAGCGATTATGTTCCAGACCAACGCTGCAATACTCAGGATGTTGAGGAGCAGCCTGGCGAAAATGTTACAACCATCGGACATATTAATGAGGTCACACAGGATAGTCTGAAACTGAAGAATAGCAGTATGGTTAATACTGAAAGTGCTGGCACGCTTGATGAAATAGTTAATGAGATGGGAAAGGCTAGTGTGATTGAGCACAATGAGACGGTGGCGACAGTCTCTGGTTGTGGAGAAGGTTGTATGTCTGGTTTTGTCAAACCTCCGTTAAACGTCTACGATATTGTTCAAGATGATCCCGAGCAGTCAACAGAGGATGGCGACCAGAGAAGCAGTCAGTGTGACATGAACATCAATACTAATGCAAGTATAAGCTGTGATAGTGAGCACGCTCTAGCTGGCTGTCAGACTGCAGGGTTTGAGGCAATAGAACAATGTGTTACAGTGCATGTTCAGTCGGCCGATATCAGTAACATCAATAATGTAGATAATACTGTAGTTATTTCTCACTCGAACATTCCAGGTAGTGTGTTGGATGGTGCAACAAAATCAGATGCAGATTCATGTGACCTAAATCTAGACGCAGAGACAAATGATATATTCCCGGATTGTGCTACGTCTGTAACTCGTATTGACCATAATTACGTTGCTGTCAAAACTGGTAACAATACACATGTTGAATTGTCTTCACATTCGCACAGTCATATGCGAGATGGAGATGAAGCGTGTTCCATGCAGGAGACTGTGGACAATGTTGGTAGGAACGACCCGAGTGCTGAAACTGAAACTGAGGAGTTAATCGTGCAGAAGGAAATAGAATGTGACAGCGTTGATGTAGAGAAGTGGAACACGGTTGAGAAATCCGAGTTGGTTCAAGGGTGCAGTGTTGCTGCCACTAAGTTAAATGTAAATGTACCTAAACCAGACTTTTTCACAAGCATGACATTGAATGGACTGAAGCAAGAACTGGCAAGTTTGATAGATGATGAAGGGAGCCAGTTGGGAAATGCGCCACAGTAACTGTTACTGTTGTTGTTAATAGTCATTTATAGTGCTATTTAAGAGTCATATTGTTTGGCCTGTCTGACAGATCATATGTGTTACTGCTTCGGTGATATATGCCAAAACGAAAGTGATAATTTACAAAATAGTAATGATTTTCTGTAAATGAAGTACTTTAAAATAATTTGCAAAAACTATGTACTAATTACATGTAATTATAAATTTATAATTTTACCCCCTGCCAACATACATAGGTTTCTCCTAGGTATTTTTCTTAGTTCTTCACCAAAAATGGCAAGTTGGGAGAGATTTAGAATCGTCTCAATGAGACGATTCTAAAGCACTCCCAACTTGACATTTTTGGTGAAGAAATAACAAAATTCCCCCCAAAGTTGATCAAATTATGCACCTTAACTGGAACTCTGATACAGGTTTAAACCCCATTAACCCGACCTAAAATGACTATTTGCTGACAGGCCGTTAAACACCATTAACCCTTTCCCTGTTTTGCGATATTTCGACTCTTCCAAATCAAAAACATCTGAATAAAAGAATCAAATGCTGGGTCAAATGATGGTTAAATTATCTGATAGAGTAGAAAACATTGTGGGAAAAGGAGAAATTGCTTGTTACAAGCAATTTCTCCTTTTCCCACAATGTTTTCAAAAGACATCTTCTGCAGAGGCATTAAAAGTCGTCTCTATCAGGGAAAGGGTTAAGTACTTTAATTGTCTTTCGTTTGCATTGCAGTGTTAAAATTCCTGCTGTTTACAAGCCTGGCCATACGTAAACTATTGTATATCGAACTAGTCCTACTGTTGTCCACTGATCGAGTTCATACTTCCCATACACGACTACAATCATGCCCCGCAGTGTGTAACGTTAAAAGATTCACTCCACCTAAACTCCTTACAGAATGATCAACCTTTTTTGATTCCGGAATTCCCATTTTTGGCTTGTATGGCAAACTAGTCCTACATTTTTTCATGCTTTACATACCGGACCACCAAATGCTGAAGTGCGTAACTCAAAATTGTTCACTCCGCCTCGAATCCTTACGGACTAATCCCCCTTTTTCGACTCCGAAATTCCCATTTTTTTTTCTTGTAGGGCGAAATGCTCAATAAATGTAAATCCATCAATTGAAATTTCCAGACGATCCTAAATTTGCACTTACGAACACATTGTGCTGGGGCCCGTTTCACTAAACTTTGTACAACTAAAATGTGTGTAAGTGCAAACTTATGATAGTCTGTAAATTTCACATTTACAACGTTTCCTTGTAAACATTTATTGGATCTACATTTATTGGGCATAGGCTGCATCAATTGAAATTTCCAGACGATCCTAAATTTTCACTTACGAACATTTTAGTCGTACAAAGTTTAGTGAAACGGGCCCCAGGTGTGTAACACAGACATTTTCACTCCACCTCAAATACTGGTACAGGGAACTTTTATATTTTGCTCATCTACACACCATAAGGCATTTCTACATTCGTTTTTGATGGCCATTTGGTCCTATATGTTGTCAGACCTGTATATATCATTTATATAATTATATTCCACATTCTTCTGGAATTTATGTCCATGACATTTGCAGAAATCATCAAATGGCAAAATATGAAATATTTATTACCATTATTCAATATTGGTATGAATCACCTGTGCACATTAATTAACCCTTTGAACCCGAAATCCCGCTATAGCGGTTTATGCAAAAAGTGCAGATCCAGATGAGCTGGCTCGTAACGAGCCGTCTCATCAGGATCTGCACTTTTTGCAAGTAATTTTCATATTTCTTAGAACAAATGGACGAATCTGAAAATCATTTTGTGACCGTTGGATTAGTTGGAACATTAGCAGATCACAGTCCATTCCAGTTCCTCAGGGTTGAAAGGGTTAAAGACATGCTATCTAATGGACAGGCCCACTGACGTTGCTATGTATGTTTGGACTGCCATCTGACAAGAGGATCTTAAGACATTTGCGACCAACGTAGTCCCAGATCAGCTGCTACATCCACAGTCTACCAGGGCCTATGCTGGTCGGTATTCAGTTACTGACGTTTCCATGCAGCAATCTATAAAACAGTTACTGTAGTAACCCCACAATTTATTCCAGGAAACACATATAATATTATACATGTATATCTGTAGCCGATTTCACCAACATTGCAAACTTTTCTAGTAAAGTATACTTTGAGGGAGTAATCATTTATCTTTCCTGAAATGCATTATTTCATGTAGAACTAACGACTGCATATATTTGATGATTAAATGTATGCAGAATTATTATACTGAATTTATTACATTATCACAGCCAAAATGGCTGTGATAATGTAATAAATTTAGTATAATAAAAAATAATAAATTTATCCTAAAATTTGAAAATTTCTCCCTCAATGTATACTTTGCTAGAAAAGTATACTTTGCCATGTTGGTGAAATCGACTACTGAAGAGCCGACTCGTCTCGTCAGGATTAGCACTATTTGTGGATATTGTGGTTGTGGTTTTGCACAACAAAGAGTGTCCAAATGGTTAGTGTTTATATGGCTGTACAGGTTTAATCAATAATAACAATTTATGCGATACCATTTGTTTTGGGTAAGCAAATGGTCTGCTATCAGAGCTCCAGATAAGGTGCGTATTTTACGCACTTATTTTAGCAGAATACACATTGATTATCAAAAGTGGGAGTACAAAATACTCATAGAATGTGAAAATATGCATTGATTTGCAAATTGAGTAGTGAACATAATGTAATAAAGTTGAAAATTTATTAATAGTTGAGCTGCAAACGCAACTCAAATAATTAAATTTTTAAAATTGTTTTATTTTTTATCATTTGTTCCCTAAAATAAAGAATACATTTTGTAAAAGTAAAATACACATTGAATTTGAAATCTGGGGGTATACATTGTAATATTCTTTATATACAAAACTTATCTGGAACTCTGTTACTATTGTTTGTTCCAAATGTTGTAAGGAGGTCTCTTTTAACATCCGTGGGGGGGGGGGGGGAGCAGGCAGATTTAATAAGTCATGTTGGCACGATCTGTCAAAGCTGCAGTCATTGCCTTTGTCACCAATGATCACCCAGACCAGGGGTGCGTTTCACTAAACTTCGTACAACTAAATTTAGGATCATCTGTAAATTTCAATTAATGGATTTACATTTATTGAGCATATGCTGCATATGCAGCCTATGCTCAATAAATGCAAATCCAATAATTGTTTACAAGAAAACATTGTTAATGTGAAATTTACAGACTATCATAATTTTGCACTTACGAACATTTTAGTCGTAAGAAGTTTAGTGAAACGGGCCCCAGCCTGGGCTTTCTTGATTTCTTGATACCTGAGGGTTGAATCCCGTCTTACCCATTATAAAAGTCATAATATTAGTATTAATCAGATTACTTTTAGGGAGTGGGGCTAAATGACTCTCGTGGGTAATTTAACGATCGGGGTTCATCCTTACCGTAAAATCCCAAAATCAGAACGAAATGTTTACATCGAAAAAAAAATATATTCAGCCCTGAAATTAGAATAACCAGACCTGGTGCCAGGTCCATACCACACCAACGTCACTTGGCCCCTTACAAAAGGGGTATAACCAGATTCAACTGTCACATACAAGAATGCCAACGATATAGGTGAGGGCCAAACCAGTAGCCTATTTCATCAACATTGCAAAGTATA
This sequence comes from Conchocele bisecta, assembly GCA_029237695.1. Classification (NCBI taxonomy): domain Eukaryota; kingdom Metazoa; phylum Mollusca; class Bivalvia; order Lucinida; family Thyasiridae; genus Conchocele; species Conchocele bisecta. Next base: position 73,353,928 of record CM055269.1, on the reverse strand, counting down.
CTTTAGTAGCAAAGTATACTTTGAGGGAGAAATTTTCAATTTTATGATAAATTTATTAATTTTTATTATACTGAATTTATTACATTATCACAGCCAATTTGGCTGTGATAATGTAATAAATTCAGTATAATAATTCTGCATACTTTTAATCATGAAATATATGCATTTGTTAGTTCTATATGAAATAACGCATTTCAGGAAAAATAAATGATTACTCCCTCAAAGTATACTTTGCAATGTTGATGAAATCGGCTACTAGTCTCAAAAGGGGTATAACCAGATTCAACTGTCACATACAAGAATGCCAATGATGTAGGTGAGGGCCAAACCAGGCCTCAACCAGGCCTCCGGTCGTGATTCTGGGAAGGAAGAACCCCGATCATTAAAGTGAAAGGGTTTAACATCCCAGCAACAGCTAAGGTCATAGAGACGGGACCACAGTTTACAGTCTCATCTGACAGACCAGTGGGATGGAAATACTATGAAAGTATTTTTGATGCCCAAGGCGAGGTTTGAACCCACAGCCTCTGGATTGGAAGTCGGGTGTTCTAACCCCTCGGCCACAACCCATCCCGTGGCCCGGCCTTAAATGACCTTAGCTGTTGATAGGCTGTTAAATACCAATAAATCAAATCAATCGGTGAAAAATGCAGATACTGAAAGTTTGCAGGCCTATTCGGATCTACAGTGCGATGGTCTAGTAACATAAGGTCGTAACTGCTATGCTAAAGCATAGCAGTTACGACCTTATGTTACTAGACCATCGAGTGATCAGAAAAGAAATAACACTGGTTTTGGCAGATTGTACTACCGGTATATACTGTACTAGTATGTGGCTGTGACTGGAGAAATTGGGCGTATGGCCTCTGTGACCATTGCAGACTCGGACCAGCCTAGGCATTCTGCTCAGGGTCTGCACTGTTCGACTTTCAGTCAACGGAATGCTGATCATGCTTCTGAAAAAACAGTATAGATCCTATGGAATCTACCAGCAAATCGGGAGCTAGACTAGCCGTGAATGGCACAAGTCCCATTTCTCCAGCCACATTTATCAGAGCTCCAGATAAGTTTTGTATCTAAAGAGTATTACATGCCCAGATTTCAAATTCAATACTTTTACAACTGTATTATTAATTTTCTTATTAAATAGGGAACAAATAATAAAAAATAAAACAAAATAAAAAAATCACTTATTTGAGCTGCAAAAAGTTTGCAGCTCAACTATGTAAATTTTCAACTTTATTGCAGTATTTTCACTACTCAATTTGAAAATCAATGCGTATTTTCACATTGCTGTGAGTATTTTGTACTCCAACTTTTGATAATCAATGCGTATTCTGCTAAAATAAGTGCGTAAATTACGCCGATACGCACCTTATCTGGAGCTCTGTTTATAGTGACTAGTACAGCTACATGTACATGCACAATAAAGGGTGTTTATACAACACCAAATTCTCTCTATTGTTGTTCTTTTATTTTACAGGTTAGAACATCTGACTTCCAATCCGGAGGTTGTGGGTTCAAACCTCACCTTGGGCATCAATCATACTTTCATAGTGTTTCCATCCCATTGGTCTGTCGGATCACAGGTGGAAGGCTCGGACCTATGGCACCAAAAAAATGCCTATTCAAAAAATCCCAATAAATAGAAGATGGTAATGTACGAGACCAAGTGGGTGGGGTAATGGAATTTTTTTAATAGGCATTTTTTTGGTGTCATAGGTCCGAGTCTTCCACCTGTGTGTCGGATGAGACTTTAAACTGTGGTCCCGTCTATATATGACCTTCGCTGTTGCTGGGACGTTAAACCCATTCACTTTCATTTTGGTCATATGGCAGTTGAAACACAAATCCTCAACCCTTACAATGCGTGAAACGAAAATTGTCGTCTACTGTTGTTATATATTTTGTCTTTTTCTCTCAAGAGAAACATGGTTTAACAGCACTTTAGAATCATTGCCATGGGAAATGATTCTGAAGTGCTGTCGAAGCAGATTTTTGATTACGGTAGAAAAAATATAAAATAAAATAGCATTGTAATGTTTAAAGGTACAAGTAATGCCACTCAGTATAAGTGTATGTTGTTACCACTCATTTGAACCGTCTCAACGAGACGGTTCAAATGAGTGGTAACAACATATACTTTTATGGAGAAATAAACAAAATAATCAGATTTTTTTCAATAAAATGTAGTGTATCCATAGACTTCAATGGTTTAAAGGTACATGCCCACTCAGAAGGCACAAAATGTTCTTTATATCGGAGATATCATCCAAGACATTTTCTGGCAAAATAAACATTCATTCACCATTACCCCACCTATTGATTGACATTATTATATATTTTATATCAGATGTAAATTTATACACTGATATCAGGGGCAGTAACTGTGTTTCCTTAAAATGTTAATGGACATTACTATTTATTCTCTGTATTTATTTTTTGATGCGCAATGATCATACAAAATATTCTGTCGAAAATTTTATTTTTTCGGCCGACGCATTTAATTAGTATAAATAATTAAAAAATATCATGCCTTATTTGCATATGAAAATAGCCTGATACCACCGCGAGTCACTTATCAATAAAATAAATATTACTAAATGATTATATCTGTATGCGGGCAGTTGTAATTTTTACAACTGGTGGTATAGCGACACAAATATACACATATTTAATTCCTACATGTATAAAGAACATTATGATTTTGTGCTTACTGAGTCCATTGCACCTGTGTGGGAGAATCGTTTTCCTGTTACTCCCCATACATCACAGATCATGTCAGTTTTAACCATTTCAACCCCAATATACGGACATGGACATATTCATGTACAGGTTCAGAATGTTCCATCATGCTGACAAAATGTGTCCTTTTGTAAAAAATAAAAAAAATATCCACAAATGGTGCAGATCTTGATGAGACAGCTCGTTACGAGCTGCCTCATCATGATCTACACCATTTGGAAATATTAAGAAAGAGGTCTCTAGTGTTGAAATGGTTAAGTATTAACCCTTAGACCGCTACTCACAACAATTGTCGTCTGCTGTTGCCTTTATATCTTGCCTTATTTATCAATAAAAACATGGTTTGACAGCACTTCAGAATCCAATGGAAATGATTCTGAAGTGCTGTCAAAGCCTGTTTTTGATGATAAAAATGGAAAATAAACAGCAGATGACAAAACAAATTAGATAGCGGTCTAAGGGTTAAGTGATTAATGGAATAGTCCATTAAACAGAATGAGCTACTTTGATGTGAAAGGATTAAGTACAACCCACATGGACTATAATGTGACGAGTTGGTGAGCAAGTAAAATAAGGGATACCGAAATTCAAATATGTTTAGACTTGTGCCAACTTTTAAACATATTTGGACAATATAGCTGTTGAGAAGGAAAAATAAAGACATCTAGCATGTTCGTTTTGCAGTAGAGCAAAATCAGACGCCGTCTATCGGGGCCTACATTGCTCGGCATTCAGCCACTGAAGGAGTCGTGGCGCCCTCAGAAAAATATTACATCATAATCTAATTGTGTGAAGGTGCACAATGCACTTGTCAATGTCTTCCCCACCCATGATTTAGAGAAATTGAGTCTAATTCCGCCTCCTGGATAATTTTGTTAGTCTCATTCCCTTGAAGCAGAATTTTCCTCTAGAAACGGTTTCACTGGGCTTTTGGGAGATATAATACCCTCACCCGGAGATTTGTTTAATTTCAAGTACATGTATATGGCCCATCTCATCGGAAGACACTGATGGGTAAATAACGCTGAATTAAATTTTTGTCTGCTGTTTATTATATCCCCCCACCACCCCCCGGCATACAAAGTATGTTGAGGGGGAAATGTATTCGCCATTTCGCCCGTCCGTCTGTATTTGCGTTAAAATTTTCGGGTAACCACGGTCACGGTAAGTCGGATTTACCTCAAACTTCATATACTTCCTTATCATCATCCATATTTTCATTCCATACCACACCCATGCGGCCTTCATGTCAAATGTTAAGGTCAAATTATGCTATGACGAGAATCGAACAGTGCTGAGCAAGCGGGAGGTCGGTTCATTACTAATTGGCACTTCGCAGTTGTGTATCACAGATATACAAATTGGAAACACTGGTGGATAATCGCTGATGAATAGCGATTAATTAGAAATAAAATCACTCCGTAGTCGGAGTGTGGCCGTAAATGGCTTCCCATTTTGGCATTGGTGCAACGGAAAGTCGGATTTAATTCAAACTCAATGCCAAATTACATAGAAATTTGCGTTAAAAGTTTTTGTTAGTTGGTCCAGGTGGCGTCCGGGGGGTATCCGTGAGCTTTCGCTCACTTGCTCCAGTATTTTAATTGTCAGTCAGGGATTCCGCTGGCGATCGCCACTTCCGCAATTGGCGATAAAAATAAACAATTGGCGATAAAAAATTACAATTATATAAAAAAAAAAAAAAAAAAAGAATTGTAATTTTTTTATCGCCAATTTTTTGAAGTGGCGATTTTTTAATTTTCCCCAGCGGAATCCCTGGTCAGTGTTATTAACCAACACATAGTTTGGTAGTATTTGACATTGGAAATGATTCTAAAGTGCTGCCATACCATGTTTTTATTGAGACAGAAGACAAAATACAAAACAACAACAATTAGTGTTCCCCACCCCGCGCATTCTATGGGATAATAACCAGGGCCCAGTTGCTCAAAGCTTCTGTTAGCTTAACAGTCTGTTAAGCTAACAGAGGTTTTGAGCAACCGGGCCCTGGAACTACGATAATCACCAGAGCTCCAGATAAGCTTTGTGTCAAAAGAATATTGTACCCCCGGATTTCAAATTAAATGCGTATTTTATTTTTACAAATGGATTATTGATTTTATTCATTATTAAATAGTGAATAACTGATCAAAACATGTTTAAACATTCACTTATTTCAGTGTAGTATTACTTATTCACTTATTTATAGTGTAATACAGTTGGAAATGTAGTTAGTTGAGCTGCAAACTGTTTGCTTTTTGCAGTTCAACTATTAAGTAAATTTTCAACTTTACTGATTACTGTATTTTCACTACTCAATTTGAAAAGCAATGCATATTTTCACATTTTGTACTCCAAATTTTGATAATCAATGTGTAACCTTATCTGGAACTCTGTCTACAATAGTCACAAATGGTGTAATCTCCCCATAGTCAGATGTAATAAAGTTGAAAATTAGGATAAATTTATTAATTTTTATTATACTGAATTTATTACATTATCACAGCCACTTTGCTAGAAAAGTATACTTTGCAATTTTGATGAAATTGGCTACTGATACATGCATGTGTAATCTTGTAATCAGTAGCCGATTTCATCAAAATTGCAAAGTATACTTTTCTAGCATTATTTCATATAGAACTAACGACTGCATATATTTGATGACTAAAAGTATGCAGAATTATTATACTGAATTTATTACATTATCACAGCCAAAATGGCTGTGATAATGTAATAAATTCAGTATAATAAAAATTATTAAATTTATCCTAAAATTGAAAATTTCTCCCTCAAAGTATACTTTGCTAGAAAAGTATACTTTGCAATGTTGGTGAAATAGGCTACTGATATCAGGCAGTTGCACCCGAATCATTCTGGTCTACCTGCTTTGACCTAATAGAAGCCTCGATTTGCTCATCGTCCATATGTCTGACCATGTGACACTTTAGACTGTGTTTCTTCGCAAATGCCTTGTTACAAACGCCACAGGTAAATGACTTGACCCCATCATGGCTCTGTCTGTGAGTGGCCAGACTCGTTTGGTGTGTGAATGTTGAGTTACAAATGTCACACGTGTATGCTTTAACACCTGTATGAGTTATAAGGTGTGAATCGAGCGCCGTCTGGTATATAAACTTTTCTGAACAGTGTGTACACTTGAAGGTTTTTTCTTGTTGGTGAACTTTCCGCTCATGATTCTGTAGGACATATTTATGGGAAAACGATTTGTGGCACGTAGGACATTCATGCGGGCGCTCACGTGTGTGTCTTATCATGTGACTTTGGAGATGGTCTTTGCGAGAGAATGTAGCTTGACAGATGTGACAGGTGTACTGGTTGTCACCAGTGTGTACATTTTGGTGTCGTAGAAGGTGACGTTGGCTCCTGAAACGCTTCTCACACGTTGTGCATGCATACATCTCTGTATCGGCGTCTGTAACTTCCATTTTCACTGCCTCGCCTTCCGAACAGTGGCCATCGTCAATGGGAGCTGTAAGGCACACATTGGACATGAGAAAATGGGCTTACCAGGGATTCCGCTGGGGGAAAAAAAAATGGCCACTTAAATTATTTTTTTTAAATAAATCATTTTTTAATATTTTTTCGAAAATTGTAATTTTTTATCGCCAATTGTTTAATTTTATCGCCAATTGCGAAAGTGGCGATCGCCAGCGGAATCCCTGGCTTACATAGTTTTTGGCCAGAATATCGTCTGAACAATTTACAAACATCTGCAGCCGATTTATTCAAAATTGCTAAGTGTACTTATCTTGCTAAGTGCACTTTGAGGGAGAAATTTTCAATTTCAGGATACATTTATTAATTTTTATTATACTGCATTTATTACATTATCACAGCCATTTTGGCCGTGATAATGTAATAAATTCAGAAAATAATTCTGCATACTTTTAATCATTTCATATGTTTGGAGGCTGCGCTATTAATTAAATGTAGCTTTATAACAATGTTTGGTACATGTGGTAAAACACGGCATTATGTTACAGGCCAAGCTATTTTGTTTTCTTTAACTTTACTGATTCATATTAATACAATTAGCTTACCATTTTCTTGACACTTTTCTTAATAGATGCCCCTTCAGTTTTATGTTTTATGCCGTTGAAAAGAAAAAAACCCTGGTCCCCTGAAATGGAAATAAAACATATACAAGAAACGAGGCAAAGCCACGAAGGCCAGGTTTTTTCCAAGCATAGACACTTGGATAACATAATTATACCCACTTTTTGTAGACTAGATGGCCGTGGCCTGCATGTCGCGCCTTGGGGCGAGGCATGGACACTAAAAAAAGAGATATAGTAGATGGACACACGGACGGATTTTTGCCAACATGCCGACTATATCACGCTTTCCGCAAGCGGGCGCGACAATGATGATAAACACCCATGTGAAGTATCAAGGTAATGGGTGAAGCAGTTTCAGAGATATAGTACACGAACAAACTTTAACAAAAAAATTCAAAGTAATTTGACCTTGACATTGGGCACAGGGGTCCGCACGTTGTAGTAATGAAAATATGGATGATGATAAACACCCATGTGAAGTTTCAAGGTAGTAATGGGCGAACAAGCAGTTGCAGAGATATAGTATAACGAAAAAACTTTAACAAAAAAAATCAAAGTAATTTGACCTTGACATTGGGCACAGGGGCCGCACGGTTGGGGGGTAGAATGAAAATATGGATGATGATAAACACCCATGTGAAGTTTCAAGGTAATGGGCGAAGCAGTTGCAGAGATATAGTATAACGAAAAACTTTAACCAAAAAACTTTAACCAGACGTACGTTAAAAAGTTAACGTTGGCTAAGTCAATTACGTAGAAATAATGGGTCAAGGTAAAAAAAATGGTCACATGTTGGATAGTTGTATGTGGTGGGCACCCCTTGGTTATAAAGCTGTGAAGGTTTGGTGGTCCTATGTGGTACAGTACCAAAGAAATGGACTTAAACACGAAAACATAACATTGTAAACGCGAAAAGTTAACATTGAAAATGGCTAAGTCAACTGCGCGGAAAAAATGGAATCACTGATATATGAACAAGGCTTCTAATTTTGATCGGACACGACCTTGTATCATAACAAAATAACATGTTTAAATTTGTAATTTTCTATGTACTCTATGTATTTCTCCAGGATATCGATAATTCTCAAATGATCATTTGATCTTGCCACTACAATATTGACGTTAGAGCCTTAAACACATTAGTTCATTTGTTATGATTCAAGGTTGTGTCCGACCTAGGAAAAGGAGCTGTAATCCGATATTATTTGCATAAATATGTTCTAACTATGTTATTTTAGCAAGATAACAATAATTCTCAAATGAACATGTGCACTTTCCGCCAAAATGTTCACATAAGCATTAACAAAATCGCGGAATGTGTTATGATACGAGGTCGTGTCCGACCAAAGTTAGAAGCCTTGTTCATATATATAGTCTGACTGCATGACTGTCTTAAAAGTGGCATTTTCAAAAACAGTGATAAATTATCAAATTTACATATTTTTACATAAAATAACTTGTGGGTTATTTCAATATGCATGTAAGTAGTAGTTCTGAAATATTTTAAGCTTTTAGTGTTTATAGAAATTAAAAAAAAACAACATTTTTATTGACAAAATTCATGAATATCTGAGAAAGAAGTACCAAAAATGTGTTGAAATCAACAATATAATGCTGGTGTATGTTTGTAAATGTAAACTAGGGTTCAATCCAAGTGTGTGTACAGTTAGATGCTGTATATGTTCGATTTTATAGAAAAATATAAAATCCCATTAAACAAATAGCAGCTATCACGACCCAACTTGATTGGGTAGGTGATGTTCTCGACTATATGCATAGGGCTATGTCTATAGTAGCTTACATGGGCGGATTCAGGGGGTGGGGGGCAGACCCGGCGAGCGCCCCACTAAATTTCGCCGAGTAAAGATTTTTTACAAGTTACAAGGCACGTTTCATGCCAAGTGCCATGTATTCCATGCATTTTTCGATCGTTTTCTTATTGTTTCAAAATTTAAACGTTTTCAATAAACAATCGTGTCTAAACATACTGTGACAGACTGACAGTGTCAATATTTTTGCTTCAAAATGCGCCAGAACGCAGGAAATGCGATGTAGATTTACAAAATCTTCCGTGGGGAATGCCCCCGGACCCCCGTAGCGCTATCCCGACCTCTGCTCGGTCGACTATTTTGCAATACTTGACTATATTATCGAACGACCATAGCTCGTTCGATAATATAGTCAAGTATTGCAAAATAGTTACGCCCCCCTAACCAGAAATCCTGGATCCGCGCCTGGCTTAGACAATCTCAGCTACCCGGAAATCTTTTGGAATCTACATCGCATTTCCTTCCTGCGTTCTGGCGCATTTTGGTGCAAAACAAAAACCAATAAACAATAAATTCACAACGCGAACGTAGAAACGTGCCATGTAACTTGTAAAAAATCTTTACTCGGCGAATTTTAGGGGGGGCGCGCGCCGGGTCCGCCCCCCCCCCCTGAATCCGCCCTTGATATAGCATTGGTTACATTGGTTACAAAGGTTACATGTTTTGTCACAATTTTATAAACCAATATTAAAGCATGCTCTGCAGAGATGGGCAATTAATCTTTTTTTTGTTATAGCAAGTAACCCATGTAACCAAAGCCACGGGCGTAGCTAGCCAATTTGAATCTGCAGGCCCAGTTGACGACTTCGAGCACCGTTGGTGCGAGTATGCTAGGGGGTGTGGGGGCATGCCCCCCCCCCCCCCCCCCACCCCCCCCCCACCCCCCCCCCCCCCCCCCCAGAAAAAAAAATCGAAACTAGAAGGTAAATGATGCACTCTGGCACATTTATTTTTTCCATTTTCTCGCAAATTCTGCAGGCCCGGGCCTGCAGTGCCTTAATGCAGCTACGCGCCTGAAAGCCATATAGCGGTTACAAATGGACACTTACTAGGAAACTACTGTTTTATCATACCTTCATTGAAACTCCTGCAATGACAGTGAGTGCCGTCAAAATCAACTTCTGAAACAAATGGCGATTAACCGGATCATGGGAGGTAACTCAATTTCTGCGCGAGTCGGCAGTATTAGTCGGGTGGAAATGTGACCAAAAATCACATGTGTCAGATGTAAATGTTTTTGTTCCTGTTCTTCTGTTGATTACCATGACTTCTGAGATAAGAATGGTCACAACAGGCCTGTACGCAGAGGGGGTGCGACGGGTGCGTACGCACCCCCCTTAACCCTTTCACTCTCAACCCGCAGGCCTGCATAGTGGTATTGGCAAACAGTGTAGATCCAGATGAGCCGGCTCGTGACGAGCCGTCTCATCAGGATCTGCACTTTTTGCAAGTAATTTTCATAATTTTGAGAACAAAAACACCTCATGTTCACAAATGGACTGGTCTGAAAATCATTTTGTGATGAGTGGAATGGGTTGCAAAATTAACAAATAAAAATCCATTCCAGTTACTTAGGGGTGAAAGGGTTAATCTGCCGAGGTCTGTCCGTGGGTGTGCAAAAAACAATGTTTAGACCTTCGCGCCGTCGATAACGCACCTCCATAAAATAATTCCTGCGTACGGGCCTGCACAAGGTGTCCACAGTTTCGTCCCGTAGCGTCTAATCCCCCTCTTGGAATTAAATTACTGTTTAGGTTAGACCACACCAAATAGTTTTACTATAATTATAATTTGACCGCATCCCATCCAATAAGGCCAGTCTCTCCTACTTTCAATATATTGGTATGGATGCTGTGGGTCCTACTTGTACATGACCTGCAGCCAGTCTGTACTGGTTCTTCAATAAACGATAGGTTCACTTACTCATATGAAAGAAAAACCCAACCTCGTCATATCCCGTGTGGACCGCACCAGCCAAGTGGTGGGCGCGTCGGACTGCTGATCCAACGGTCGTGGGTTCGAGCCTCACTGGAGGCGTGCGTTGTGTCCTTGAGCAAGACACTTTATCCACACTGCTTCAGTCTCCCCAGCTGTGAATGGGTACCGGCTAATTACCCGGAACCTCGATTGTATTTGAAATTGAATTTGAAATTGAATTTGTATGTATATACATAAAGTGTAATTAATCTACATCTCTAAGTCCCCAACAGGGGTTTGAGATTAATGGAAGATAGATGGATAGATAGATCCCCCAATATTGTTTACATTTTTTTGGCCACGGGAACTCTGTTTACATCACGTGACCAACAGGTTCAGTGTTTTCTTTTAAATGCTACAAATATGCTGAAAACTGGTGTTAAAAGCAAACTGGTGTTAAAAGCACCCCGAAATGTTCCTCAAGTGAAACTGGGTAGTAATGGATCACGATTTGCAAGCAAACTGGGTCTGTGACCTCAAAACGCCCGCACTATTTTGTTTATACCGGACTACTTCTACCCTGGGCGATTTTGCGCCATTTGGTATCCTCTAACGTTTAATTATGGGGAGCCTATAGTTTTCCCAGAGACAGGCGATCGGCATGTTGACAGGATTATACTTTTTAGACATGTAGAAACTAATTATAATATTGTCCCCATTGTACGGAAGCCCATTAGGGCCACTTCACTTTTTTTTTTATCTTTTCTTGAATTTTCGAGATGTTTTCTTGAATTTTCAAGATGTTTAATAATTTTCAAGATGTTTTCTTGAATTTTCAAGATGTTTTTTTCTTGGAATTTTCAAGATGTTTTCTTGAATTTTCAAGATCTTTTCTTGAAAATTCAAGTTCTTTTCTTGAATTTTCAAGATCTTTTCTTGAAAATTCAAGAAAATATCTTGAAAATTCAAAAAATAACTTGAAAATTCAAGATTTCAAGATGTTTTCTTGAATTTTTAAGATATTTTCTTGAAAAATCTTGACAATTCAAGAAAATAACATGAATATTCAAGAAAATAACATGAACATTCAAGAAAAGAACTTGAAAATTCAAGAAAACATCTTGAATAAATGGAAATTAAAAAAAAGTGTGAAATGGCCCTAATGGGCTTCCGTACCATTGCCTTTACATTTTGTTCTACATGTCTAAAAAGTATAATACACTATCCTATCAACATGCCGATCGCATGTGGAGCCAATTGAAGTGGAGTTGTGGCGTCTATTATCACTACCTAGGCGAATGTTTTGTCTGTCGAATTCACGTATCCGGGTATTTTCTTGGCACTATAATTCCCATGTATGCCATGCACGGAGAGGTAAGACATTGTCTATTTGCATTTATTCTGCTTTGACCACCCGGGGTGTGGAAGATATTGGTAGATGCACACCCAACACATGAGACACGCCATGTGTTTTTGTACGTAAGAACATGTGCGATATCTCATGAAAAATACAGTGGACCTCTCTAAACCGGACAGCCTGTTTAATTTAGACGGGTTTCACTGTAATTGATGTCATTGTCGAGTCTGTACCTGACTGGATATTACAAAAGTTGTTCATTGAGTGCTTAACCCTTTCACCCCTAAGTAACTGAATGGGCTGCGATATGTTAATTTTGCAACCAATCCAATCATCGCAAATTGATTTTCAGACTATTCCATTTATAAAAATGGGGTATTTGTTTTTTTAAGAAATATTAAAATTACTTTCAAACAGTGCGGATCCTGATGAGACGGCTCGTTACGAGCCGGCTCATCTGGATCTGTACTGTTTGCATAAACCGATATAGCGGGCTTTCGGGTTCAAAAGGTTATTTACAGTGAAACCTCTCTAAACCGGACACCCTGTGGACCTTACCGGGTGTCCGGTTTAGAGAGGTTCCACTATATTTACAAAATTTCATAGCTATTCCGCATTTGCTATCTATGAAATTTTCGCCAACTTTGGATGTCATTTACCGAAAATATCACAGTTCTGTAAATATATTTCATGAAAATCGGTCGTGTTCTTACTAGGTACAAAATCACATGGCGTGTCTCACATGAGTACGATATACACTGAATGGGGAGGGGTGGTTGTGCCTCAAATTTGAGAATTCTAGAGCTTCGTTGCTTTACTAGAAAGTGTGTTTGTGTAGAACATTAGAACGTGTCAACTTAATTTAGTTATGCAGACACTGCAATCTGCACTTTTTCGTTGGCAAATCTCAGGAAATGAAGATTTTTCAAAATCATGTAAGCTACTGTAGCCGATTTCACCAACATTGCAAAGTATACTTATCTAGCAAAGTATTCTTTGAGGGAGTAATCATTTATTTTTCCCGAAATGCATTATTTTACATAGAACTAACGACTGCACATATTTGATGATTACAAGTATGCAGAATTATTATACTGAATTTATTACATTATCACAGCCATGGCTGTGATAACGTAATAAATTCAGTATAATAAAAATTAATAAATTTATCCTTAAATCGAAAATTTCTCCCTCAAAATATTCTTTACTAGAAAAGTATACTTTGCAATGTTGGTGAAATAGGCTACAGAAATGTGTGTCCAAAGAAAATCAGTTAAAGACAACCTGAATGAGACATCCTTTTACATGTAAATTCGATTATATCTAGTAGTGTTCACTATAGGAATTAATTGCCTTTTTGTTGAATTTATCGGGGATTTAAACTTGGAAAAGTCGCCGGAATACTGGACGGGGCCTTAAAAAATAAAATTAAAAAATTATTTTTCAATTTTTTTTTTCGAAAATTGTAATTTTTTATCGCTTCGTTCAGTATTCCCGCGACTTTTCCAAGTTTATATCCCCCGATAAATTCAACAAAAAGGCAATTAATTCCTTATAATTCCAGCATTTGAAATAAATTCATCAAGAAAATGTGTTTATTTTCCGTTTTCTTAAGAATTATTTTAACTGCGCCTCACGGTTACGGAAAGTAGTTCGGCGTGGGAGTTTACTGTGATATAAATTTTGGACAGAGACTTGCTACGGGCCAATCAAATGTTAGGGAATTGTGTAAATATTTTTGTGCTGGAATTATTAAGTTATGATCGGTGGCTGAGAGGGACCTCCACACACATCTACTGTCCCAAATCGTATGACTAATAAACAATGCAAACACAATATATATATTTTTTAAGATTTTAAGAATGAGCCTTCTTTTTATTTGGTCAAATATTGATTTTATTACGAAAAAAGATTTGTCTGTAGGAATTTAACATGGGGAAAAGGCTGGAGAACATGGAGAAGGAGTCGAAAAAGGGAATGTTTTTGGGAATTGACTCTGAAACCTGGCTAGATAGCTTGGAAATGATTTAACTAAGAACACAAAAGTTAAATTTTGAAAATCGGTCTACTATTTCTGAAATTGGAAATGCATTCCCCATGTTAGACATGGACACTTTTTTTTCGCTGTAAAATAAATATTGGACGAATTTTCATGAAATAAAATTTTGTTTTCGTAATAAAATCAGCTAGTGTAACCCCTGCCAATAATATGTCACTTAATAATATCTAGATGATGAAAATCATGATGATAATGATGATCATGATGATAATGATGATGATGATGATGATCATGATGATTATTATCATCATGATCATCATCATTTTCATCATTTTCATCATCTAGATATTATTAAGTGACATATTATTGGCAGGGGTTACACTAGCTGGGGGTGAACAGTAGCGGGCGTCAGCATCGCCAGCTAGTGTAACCGGTTACACTAATAATAATAATAATAATACTAATAATAATAATAATCATCATGATCATAATCATCATCATCATGATCATCATCATTATCATGATGATCATCATCATTTTCATCATCTAGATATTATTAAGTGACATATTATTGGCAGGGGTTACACTAGCTGGGGGTAAACAATAGCGGGCGTCAGCATCGCCAGCTAGTGTAACCGCCAGCTAGTGTAACCGGTTACACTAGCTGGGGGTGAACACTAGCGGGCGCTACACGGCTCATTCTTAAATTTTCCTTTAATTTAATATTATCGAAAAAAATATTGTTTTTGAATTGTTTATATGGCCGTAAAATTTGGGCAGCTTTCGTGAAACAGACTTTATCCCGTCAACACAGTGCGTATGTGCCGTGAAACACGGTGCCGTGAAACATTTTTGATATCCAGTCAATACTATTTTTGCATTTTACAGCCATTTGTAGGTGTTGACGGGATAAATAGAATAGTAGGTTAGTGCCGTGAATGGGAAAAAATATCTGGCGCGGCACGGAAACGGGATGTGCTCGGCAGAGCCTCGCCCATCCCGTTTCCTGAGCCTTGCCAGATATTTTTCCCATTCACGGCACTAACCTACTATTCTCTATATAATTCCTTATCTGGAGCTCTGTCTGTGCCATTGACTACGACTACACTGGTCCAGTCCGTGACGCAAATGATTGGAGTAGTTCAAAGAGCGACACGATAGGCGAAGGCGAGCATAACGAATTTGACATTTTCTCGTCCAATCGTTAACTATTGGTACGTATGTTGATGTATATTTATTCAGCATTCACGCACTAGTTGTCACGCACATATATCCACGTATATATACATACACATATTTCACCAGTTTATATTTATATACCTTTATTTAATGTTCCAGTTCATTACCATAACAACAAATGATGGCTATTTACCTTTATATTTGGTGAATAGGAGTCATATTCGTGTAGGACAAGCATCAAGTCGAAATGTCATATGCAAAGGTGTTTCTCTCTTGGTTACTCTTTGGCCATGTTTCCTATGTCCAGATGACGAATGAAGCAGAAGAAAACTCGGACGCCACCGGTGATTGTTTTTGCTTGAAGGAGGTGGTCGGAAAACTACGGACTCCGATGCAAATGGAATCTATAACGTCAAATGGGAAGGAACTAATTTTAATCGCGGAGCTAATTGGCGTGATACAGTCCCTGGATCCCACCGTGTCACCGCAGGAACTGACCCCTTACATTAACCTGACGGGTGAGGTCTTCGCGCCGGATGCTCCATTTGAAGAGCGGGGGATGCTGGGGTTTGCCATGCATCACAGTTTGCGAGCAACGGGAAGATTTACATATACAGCATTCGTCAAGATGGCGGACAGGCTTATGCCGTGGTCAGCGAAGTATCGAACCAAGATATGACGACTGAGAGGATTATTTTACGAATTGAGCAGCCAGGGCCCAGGGGCAACGGAGGACCCGTACGTACATGGAAAATACCAGTAGCCTATTTCACCAACATTGCAAAGTATATTTTACTAGCAAACTATACTTTAAGGGAGAAATTATAAATTTAAGGATACATTTACTAATGTTTATTATACTGAATTTATTACATTATCTCAGCCAAAATGGCTGTGATAATATAATACATTCAGTATAATAATTCTGCATACTTTTAATCATCAAATACATAATGTATATGCAGTCGTTAGTTCTGTATGAAATAATGCATTTCCGGAAAAATATATGATTACTCCCTCAAAGTACACTTTGCTAGAAAAGTATACTTTTCAATGTTGATGAAATCGGCTACAGGCTAGTGTATTTAGATATCAAGTTTATCAGGTTATATCTAGGAAACGTGTAGGAATTCCGAGGCTCGCAATTCCTACCGTTTCCGAGCCGAGACTGATAAACTTGATATAAAAAAATACACTAGCATGGTATTCTAGATATCACGTTACGTTATATGCTACATATGCGATATTAAATTCCTATCATTTCCGGGCGGAGCCTGATAAACACTAGCCGGGTATGCTATTCATCAGGTAACCTTGTATGCTACTGGGAGAGCAAGTACAATTAAATGGTGGTTTCCTTATTACGTTGCTGCATCACACTGGTGACATTCGACCAATGAAAAACGACAGCGGGAGTACCGTTCAAAGTTGCGTTTATGATACTGTGTATCATTGCCAGCGCACGTCGCCAGACGGCTGGGGGGGGGGGGGGGGGTGTATGGAAGCCCGGGCTTCCAGCTAATTTTGTGATATATGGATCTATTGGATATCATAATTATATTATTTTATATTTATTGTTGCTTTTGTTAGAAATTCACGTATTACATTTTAGTTGCGAACAGTAACTCTTGTTACGGGTACGGGAGTAGATTGCAAGAGATACCATTCGCAACTTATTAAATTTGAAAAACATGTGACTTGAAAAAAAAAACAACAACCCGTGGAATGTATGCAATATATTGCATCTAAGTTTTGAAAAAGTTCCGGGATGGGTGCATGTGTGAGTGTTGTAGTGGGGTGCAAGCCTCTTGACCCTCACACACCCCCCCCCAGCCGTCTCGCTCGCTTAATTGGATCCCACACACAACTGGTCTTCTACATCAGCCAGGCCTGGCGACGTCCCTGATTGACATTGCCAGAGCAACGAGTCCTCGTTTATGAACCCTTTCAACCCTGCCTACATTGACATATTTTCATATTAATTGTTTGACTATTCCATTAATGTCAAAATGTGGAATCTGTGAATAATAGTGACAAATGCTGCAGATCCTGATGAGACGGCTCGTTACGAGCCGGCTCATTCGGATATACAGTGTTTGCACATGTTGGCTTTGTGACCTATAGGGTTGAAAGGGTTAGACCAGTACGTAATAGGTACCTGATAAATGTAGTTTCATAGTTATCAATGTTATATTTTTAGGTCACTGTTTGCAATTCGCGATTAATAACACCATCATTAATTGCGTACCTGTCGTTTGTGCACCTGCTATATGTACGAATGTGAAAAGCTCTATATATGCTCAGATGTCTAAGACAACTAAATGTGTACCAAAAACATAGGCATAGATAGATACACGTGCGGCCTATCCCACATGTAAATCTCACATGTGAGTCGTGCCATGTGCAATCAAGGTAGTATGTGAAACATGCCGTTTGTTTTCGGCCTGACGGCTATCAAATCTTCGTTCTACAGTTGCACAACATTTACGAATAAGTCATATAATTGTGGCAATAACAATTTTTATCCCGTCAACACAGAGCGTATGTGCCGTGAAACACAGTGCCGTGAAACATTTTTGATATCCAGTCAATACTATTTTTGCATTTTAAAGCCATTTTTAGGTGTTGACGGGATAAATAGAATAGTAGGTTAGTGCCGTGAATGGGAAAAATATCTGGCGCGGCACGGAAACGGGATGTGCTCGGCAGAGCCTCGCCCATCCGTTTCCTGAGCCTTGCCAGATATTTTTTCCCATTCACGGCACTAACCTACTTTTCTCTATCTATTTTTCTTATTTCTGAACCAAAGTATATGTTGTGACCACTCATTTGAACCGTCTCGGCGAGACGGTTCAAATGAGTGGTCACAACATATACTTCTGATGAGAAATAAAGAAATTATTGAGCCTTGCCGGATATTTTCCCCATTCACGGCACTAACCTACTATTCTCTATATATGTTCACCATGTTCGTTACCACGCTAGGATTTCATTGGCAGATGCATTGTTTTCCAGCTTGTGTTCGGCGATGATGGGTACCTGTATATATTTGTCGGTGACGGGGGACCAGCGTCGGAAGCGGAAATTATGTCACAGAACATGTAAGATCATTTAATGGCGCCCGAAGTTATGTAATGACCGTGATTGAGCAGTGAGAAGGACACTGTCTTGACCAATTCGACATTCTGTTTTCGAGCATGAAACATACAGTGAAACCTCTCAAATCGGACACCCTGAGAGGTCCCCAGGGTGTCCGTCTTAAAGAGGGTTCGCTGTAAACAAAGCAGTTGATCATTCTGAGCCATAGTTGTGTGCTATGCGATCACGAACTGACATTATCACCTGAGATAAATGACCAAGAAACTCATCAACACTAAGATCACAGGTGTTTTCTTGGTGACCGGTTTAGAGAGATTCCACTGTAGTAACAAGTTTACAATCACTGGCCTTGCCGAATTATTACAGGAATGAATGGCCTTTTTGTGGAATTTATCGGGGTATAAACTTGGAAAAGTTGCGGGAATACTGGACGAAGGCCTGAAGGCCTCGTCCAGTATTCCCGCGACTTTTCCCAAGTTTATACCCCGATAAATTCCACAAAAAAGGCCTTCATTTATTCAAAAAGGCCATTCATTCCTTATAATTCCAGCATTTGAAATAAATTCATCAAGAAAATGTGTTTATTTTCCGTTTTCTTAAGAATTATTTTAACTGCGCCTCACGGTTACGGAAAGTAGTTCGGCGTGGGAGTTTACTGAGATATAAATTTTGGAAAGAGACTTGCTACGGGCCAATCAAATGTTAGGGAATTGTGTAAATATTTGTGTGCTGGAATTTTTCACGTATACGCTTGCTATTGTTAGTCTAGATTTTCCGCGTCACTAACAGAGGAATCATACCTATTCTGAATCGGAATATTTTGGTTAATTTCATATTTTTCAGACTTGTTTTGAGATAATTTTAATTACTATCTCCTAATTAGGAGCTAGTATCTCCTAATTAGGAAGATACGTCCTGGTGCCAATGCTAAACTATTTTTATCTCCTAATTATGAGATACTAACTCCTAATTAGGAGATAGCAATATTTTAGCACTGGCAATAGGACGCTTCCATGGTTAAATGCTCAGCCACTAAAATATTGCGTTATATTGCAGGAGTAGCCTTCTCGGCAAAGTATTGAGAATTGACGTGAATAACGTGACCGCGTCCGGGGCCAATGCTATATATAACTACACCATACCAGACGATAATCCGAAAAAGGCGGGGTGGCTTCCGGAAATATTCGCCAGTGGTTTCCGGAATCCGTGGAAATGCACGAAAGACCGAGGCGATAATGCTGGTATGAACAGTACAACACAAATATTGCATAATATACATGCTTTCGCAGTGTATTAACACTGTGTCATAATATATAGAGGGTATTCCATCGTACATTTTGAATAGCGGGAAATAATATACGAGTGTACGTCGGTTTCCGCGTAAACAACGAGTAAGTGAAGCGAACGAGTTGTTTACGCGGAAGCCGTCGTACACGAGAGTATTATTTCAAGTTATTCAAACATGTACGATGGAATGTCCTATTTAGTACACTTCCACGGCGGACACAAATGCACATAGTCTATTTTTATATGTTATCTCCCTTAATATAGCATATTGTGTCACGCACATTTCTATGGGGACAGCCATTGATCGTGCTACGCCTAAATGGCAAGAACGACCAAGAAAAGAGTGCCCTGTGCCAACTTATCCTATGGCGTTTTGGTCTGTCTTGCTTTGTATCTAAAACTCTATATATACTATTCTCTATAGTGTTCACAGTTATGTGTTCAGTTTATCAGTTAAATTTTAGAAGATACGAATCAAGATATTTCGTGTGTATAAATACAAAGGCTATTATCTTTAGGCCTCACGGGACAGTACGGAGCTAGCAGTAAAAGGGGGTAGACGATCACTTTTTGTGGAGATAACATATTTCAGTACTTTGATTTAGATTACAATGAATGAATTGTGCTGTGCGCATGAATAGTTTACACAATGATCTGCACATTTTGCAAGTCATTTTCATATTTCTTAGAACAAAAACATCCCCTTTTCATAAATGGACGAATGTGAAAATCATTTTGTGACCATTGGATTGGTCGGAACATTAGCATATCATAGTCCATTCTAGTTCCTTAGGGTTGAAAGGGTTAATATTGTTCATGTTAATGTTACCATAGGTATTGGCAAAGGGCGGATTTTCTGCGGCGAAGCAGGGGAAGTAACGGCGGACGAAATCAACACAGTCACCAAGGGCGGTAACTACGGGTGGAATTACAAAGAGGGTGTTAGTTGCATGAAAGGACAACCAGTCTGTGATTCAATTGGTAAGCAATCCGTCATATATGTGCATCCGCAAAGTCTGCTCAGGATCTGCAATGTCCACCATTCCATCAATTCAACACTCATCATGCTTCTAATAAGCAATATATATCTTTAACAGGTTACAGTACAGGAATGTGTTATTCGATCAGGAGCTACACTGGTCACAAATCACATAAGCCCCATTTCACCAGTCACACACACACATACTGTGTTTCTCTAGCTTTGTTCTGTTGGACTATTCCCAAGGAAGTTATACAACTCGGGGAAAACTAGTTTCAAATACATATTCGGAGTTGCTTCGCTTATCTCATTCTTGACTGGATCCAAGTTGAGCTGTTGCTTTTAATTTAAACTACTTCCGATATGATTAACGCTATTCTTGGCACATCTCCGACCGTTCAAACTGTTAGGTTTACTTATTCGATGATAGACTGGGACACCAGCTGACAAAAAGGATCTTACAAAGTTTGCAAACAATATTTTGTTATTACAAAAAAAACAACAACAATATTTGTTGATGTTTTTTTGTTTCTCTATAGAATATTGTGTAATTTCTAACTAATCAGAACGGAAGCGAAATAATATTTTATTACAGACGATGAAGTACTTCCGGTTTATGCGTTTAATCGGACCACCTCGGGTATTACGACAGTTGTATGCGGTCCAGTGTACAGGGGCGATGACTTCAGTAGTCTTCATGGTCATGTGATATACGGCGATTTCATTTCCAGGTAATGGTAATTTAAGGTATGGTAAGGTAATCTGGCTTTTTCGCCCAACGTTTTTCGCGTCTTCCGCTCTTCCGCTCTTAGAAATACGTGTAGAAAGCCTGCGTGTTGGAATTGCGTTTTGTGCATGCTTTATACACACGCATGCTCAAAATGTATTTCCAAAAGTGGAAGGCGAGATCGCGAGATTACGAAAACGCGAGCGCGCGTTATATCGCGTGTTAGATATAAATCGAGAGATGACACCGTAATTTTATATCCCACAATCCCATCCCATGTTTTAGTGGCGATAGTATGAGATAAGAGCCAGTTCTGCGTGTCATTTCAGGAAATTGTACAGCTTGAAGGAAGATGGTACCGGCGGTTGGTCCCCGGCCGAGTTTCCCCAATGTAACAACACGAGGTGCCCCGTTGGAGCGAGAGCGGCCCCCCGTACTTTCCTACTGGCACTTGGACAGGACCTGGCTGGAGGTGGGTTGTTTTTGTTTAATGTTTGCTCAAACATACAGTGAGACCTCTCTAAACCGTTCACCCTGGGCTGTCCCCCAGGGTGTCCGGTTTAGAGAGGCTGCACTGTAATTAAGCACTCCATGAACAGTTTTTGTCATTTTCAATCATGAACAGATACGACAATGACATAAATGACAGTGAAGACATTTAAAGTAAACACAATGGGGTCGTCAGGGTGTCCGGTTTACAGCTTTCACTGTTTGTGACATATGAATCAGTAGTATTGTTCACGCAGTTGGGCTCTGTCTATGCATTCAATATGCCTCTCGAATATTGTCACCGATATATGTGGCTGTGACTGGAGAACATCGCGACCAGTGTAGATCCGCACTGTTCGCCATTCCATCAATGGAACATCCACCATGCTTGTAACAAGTAATATAAATCTTTATCTGGCTACAGTTGTGCGCTATTTGACCTGGAGCTTCATTGGTCAGAAATCCAATAAACCCGTTTCTCCAGTCACAGCCACAATTAATCTTATGCTAGTGGATACGGATAAGACGTCCGCCTCGCAACTCGGAGGTCGAGGGTTCGAGCCTCCGCTCGGTTGAACTGGCCGGTTGCTGAGAAACCAGAACCTCTCTAAACCGGACACCATGGCGACCCCATTGTGTTTCATTTAGATGTGTTTCACTGTCATTTATGTCATTGCCGTGTCTACTCCTGACTGGAAATGACGAAAACTGTTCATGGAGTGCTTAATTATGTGCTAATTTTGATATGAACATAAGCAATTGGTACATTTTGTTTGTGTATTATCGAGTTTTCATGCATACGAGGCACATCAGTGGTATCATTATACATTTTAGATGTTGTCTATTTATCAGAATCCAAGATGGCCGCCACAAAAGTCTGTAAAACAGGTGAACGTAAACTAATTTTGATTGGAACTTAGTAAACTGATGCATAACCAAAATTGCAGCATGACGGTCAATAAAAAACATCAGTCAAATGGCTTAACATAGATACACACAATTTTATACATAAATGGCAAACATTTATTGAGGTTAATATGTCAGACCATGCAATAGAGCACACTTTTACTACTTATTCTGTATTTATGGATACTCATAATCAGATTGTTGGATACAGCGTGCTTGCCTGTGAAACTACAATGCCCAGAAGTGCCCACTCACCCCCAAAGCATCAATGAAACCAAGCATATTGATTGTGTGTCTGCTCTCCGTGAAGCAGTTTCTTATATCCTTCATCACGTTAGGACTACCGAAGGTTCCTGCTACTTGTTGTACACTTCCTACATGAGGTGGTTTGCATGCTCTGTTATATACTGCGACGGTGCCGATAATGCGAGTAGGGTTTATGCCTGTGATCCCCTCCCCTGTGATTGACTATGCAACTGTACGTAAGATCCTTAAAAGTTTCCGCTGGCAACTCCACCCCATCTCAGTCTCTCAGTACTGTATTTTGTGATATGGGTGTATTTCATACTGTGATGTGTACTGGGCGGTATATTAGAGGATTGAGGATGCTCTTATCGAGACGGAGGTGTTTGGTAAACTGAAATTGAACTCTGTGTTGGAAGGCATTCATTATGTTCACTTCTTCCAATGAATAATGATGGTTTCAGACCTGAACGGTTTGTTGATATGTGAGGCTATATGGCAGTGGATGTTACACAGTGGTCACAAGATCAATGATAATATAATGAAATGTGCGGTCGATGTACATCGTGCATTTTGTGAGAAGTTGTCAGTCGGGAAGTTGTCAGTCGAGAAATTAACAGAGCTTGTCCATCAATTTTCAGAACATCATGAAAAATTTGAGTGTTTCATGAATGAATGGTGTGCAAAGTCTGAGATGGGCCAGTACTTACAACAGTTTCAGCACATAGCTTGCGTCATGAAGCATGCTGTAGCATCGGATCGAGAAGGAAACTTTCCTCGTGTACACATGGCCTCTATAGAAAAATCTCTGACGATCTTTCGGGAGAGCGACTGTCTAAATTACCTCTGCTACGGTACCTTCTATCTGGAATCGACAAAGGTGTTAGAAGCAACCACTCCCAAAATCGTCCAGTACTTCATGAGTGGTCAGTTGGTTGTGACGGATCGGGCTGGGGATTCTTTTAATGCTGTTGCACCATATATGAAGTTGGAACAATCGATCCAGAGATCGCCAAAGAGTACAAGTGGTATTGAGGGACACACTAGAAACCTCACAATCACAGTCGAGTGGCAGCTTATATTCCAAGTAATTCTACTTGTCTCAAAATATTTTCCGGGAAATGATGAGTGATGTATCGATGAATCACCACGAATCAGCAAGGGTGCATACTGAACTTACTGGTTGCAAAGCTCATAAACTCAATTAAAATTTGGCATGGCGTCTGGACGTTGTTTGAGATAGAGGCAATCCATACTTAATCCAAAGTGAAGGCATTAAGCTCCATAACACAATTGGTAGATGATCAAGTGGCTGTACGGCTGCTCCAGATGCTAGAGAATGGAAATATACTGGTCAAAGAATTCAGGTAAGAGCGGTTTCTACAAAATACAAAAATATGTCTGCCGCCATATCAAAAAGAAACCTGCCACAAATGTACTACAAAACCAGCTGTCAATGAAGCTACAGGTCATGTGATTCTGTCATCCAAGCTGATAACAGCAGCTCAGCGTGACATTGAGGTAGTCAAAGAGCGGGGAATGGCACTCAACTCTATATATGGCCATGATATCATCCAACCTTTAACATTATTTGAAGGTGACCTCCCATCCAAACCTGACAAGAGTGCACTGATTGCCGAACACGTATGCATTATCTTAGACGTCATGTCTAAAAAATTCAGTGATTTCCAAAATTAACATCATTTGGAACATTCGATCGTGCAATTAGCTGTGCCGTATCTGCAGGCCATGCCGTTTGTTCCAGGGCCAGTCTCCACGTCGTATTTGATAGTTACCTGCAGTCGTCCATTAAATCTGGGGAAAGGCTCCGTCTTGCTGGAGGAGTAGGGTCTATTGACCTCATAGAAATCACAAACGATGTCCCAATACTGCACCAGCTGGACAAATTATGGACATCACCAACCAATAACATTCAGTTGCAGCAGCTGGCTCGCCACCTGGCATCAACTTCCGAAATGGCTAAGCTGACCATCGTGCTTAGTGGATGCATCACAGACGAGGCAGTTCTTCCAGCACACATGTTACATGCTAACAGGGCATCAACACCACTGTCATCTGATAATGCGGTACCTATCGAAGCGCTGACGTGTGATGTACAAGAAGCCGATAATCGCATTGTTCTGCACTGTTGTTGGGAAGTGGTTCGTGGGAGTGTTTGGGTGTTTTTGATCTCCAATGATACAGATACAATAGTGTCCTTACTTCGGTTTATGCCTCAATTGCGTGAGAAGGGATTTCATGAGTTTTGGGTAGAGTTTGGCCCCGGTGAGCATAGGCATCATCTACCACTCATGTTCTCGCCGATACGTTGGGAGTGGGACTGTGCAGGGTCATATTGAAAGCGCGTGTCTCACTGGCGACGATAATCTGAGCAAGATTGGCACAAAACACACGTCTCTCTCGTGTGAATCACATTAATTCCTAGCTGACTTTGCAGAGAAAGATCAGTTAACTGAAGCGATGGCTCAGAAGGCTGAGTAATATCTGGTTCATGTGTGGGTTGGTGCAAAGTCAAATACGAGCTTCGAGTAGAGTGGCATATCCGAACCTCGCCACCGAAACCTCTGTAAGCCTCTATACAGCAGTGTGATTCATGGTCATATCCATAGAGCATTTCTTGTTGTGCGTAATGTCCTGTGCCTTCTAAACGACACACATTCAACTCCAGATCCAATTAACTATGGTTGGGTGAGTGATTATGGCACCCTCTTGCATGAACAATGTGTCAATCCACCACCACATGGGGAGATTGTCATCTGTAAATGCACGGAAATGTGTTACACAAAGCGCTGTCCATGTAAAAAGGTCAGAGAAAATTACGCGAGTTTTTGTCATAAAGAACAAAAATCAGTGTGTCCAAATAAGTAATCAGACTATTTGATCAGTGGCATGAGAGTTTAAGCCATTTGACTGATTTGATGTTTTTATTGACTGTCATGCTGTATATTTTGTAATGCATCAGTCTACTACGTTCCAATCGAAGTATGTATACATTCACTTGTTTAACGGATTTTGTTTGTGGCGGCCTTCTTGGATTCTGATAACTAGACACCCATCTAAAATGTATATTGATACCACTGATGTGCCTTGTATGCCTGAAAACTCCATAATACACTAACAAAATATACCAGGTTATATATAGTGCGTGTCCATCCGTGTGTGTGTCCGAAGTTTGCTGAGTTTGGCCAATCTGCCACCGGAGGCATTTGTGTGCCAACAGGTCACATGGTATTGTTATTGTTGTGCATTTCAGAGGTGTATATGCTGGTCACCGATGAACCGAAGCCGTCGGCGGCAGTAGGCGCCCTGTTAAAGATTGTCCCACAAAGCACGTGAGTGATTCTCCTCCGTAAGCGGTGACGGTGTCTCTGATGGTACCTGTCTTCAGGGGCCCGTTTCACTAAACTTTGTACGAATAAAATGTTCGTAAGTGCAAATTTAGGATCGTCTGGAAATTTCAATTGATGGGTTTACATATGCAGCCTATGCTCAATAAATGTAAATCCAATAATTGTTTACAAGACTCGTAATTTAGCACTTGCGAACATTTTAGTCGTACGAAGTGTAGTGAAACGGCCCCCTGGTACCTTTGACATGAAAGTGTTCCCGTATTTTGATTGGTTGATTCAGCAAAGAGTCAAGAGGTAGGTCCCTTCAAACGGACACCACTACCCCCAATCGTGTATTACAAAACATGTTCGAGAGTATTATGAGATTGTAGCGTCTGATTGCACACGATGATCAAGATATACACTGATATTATGCAGGCCATAATATCACTGTGTCAACCGATGGCCTATCAATGACTTTAACATTGAATGAGCTATTTGACCTATCTAGTTTGTATGTATGTGTGTGATATTTTCCCCATTCTTCGATGAGAGTATATTATGTTATTGCACGGATGCGGTGAAATCCTTTGATCTCAGCAGTGTGGTAAGTATAAGTTAGATAATGTATTCGAGTCGAATATGGTTAGTTGGGGGAAATTTAATGGGCCGGAAAGACACACAGCGACAATTATAAGGTATCACGCTACCAAATCTGCCCGGTATCGTGTTTTATCACAAAGTTAATGTTATAAGCGGCCTACTGTCTACTTTAAAATATGTCGTCGCATACGAAATGTTGAATGATGTCGCTATTATTCTCCAAAATTATTTCAGACAGCAGCAAACAACAGGGAAACGCCTCACTCCGCCTTATTTGAAACTTATTCATACGAAATTACGTTACTTGGGCCGCAATCCAAAACATAACGTTACATTAGCAACTGCAACACGAGCCATAAACATTATTTTCATACTTTGTCTTGGCCTAATGGGAGACACTTGGCCAGGCTACGAGATATCCAAATTTGGTTGACATGCGATCAAAGATGACAAATATATAGGACATGTCCGGACCAACACCCCATGTATACGCCGTTGATAAAAACGTCATAATTTCGACGTCATTGATCTAAAACGTCATATAAGTTTTTATCACGCGTCATAAAACTACTTCTAAAATGAAACATAATTGGGATACATTGATAATTTTGGCGGAATATGGCTTTTAAAAGATGAACAATTCAGAATACGCGAAAAAGTAAAAACTGAAAATGTTGTCATTAAGCGCGGGTTTCGCACGGCGCGGCTCATATATTTTTGGCGTTCGTAGTTGTGCAAAAAGTACACACAAGATAATGTTGACTTTGCCCAAGGTTACGTGTCGTTTGTCAATTATTCACTAATAGTATAAAATTATACATACACTACATTAAAATCAACCTACATGGCAGGCCTATTCGTTTACTACTCCATTACGCTTAAACGTTCTTATTGACGTTGAAGTCGCCCGTTAGTGTTAACGTCGTAATTGCGACGTCATTGAGCTAAAACGTCGTTTGCGATTCTACCACGTGTTACAAAAATACATGTAACATGAAAAATAATTGAGATACAGTGATAGTTTTTGTGGTATATGACTTTTAAAAGATGCGGTATTCAGAATATGCAAACAAGTGAAAAATGATTGTTTTGTCATTAAGCCCGGTTTTCGCATGACGCGGCCCATATATACATGTATATATACAGTGGAACCTCTCTAAACCGGAAACCAAGAAACTATATGTGGTCCCATTTTGATAGGTTTCTTTGTAACGCACCTCCGATAGTAATGCATGTTCATGATTGCAAAATACATAAGTATATCCCAGAATGGTCATATGCCTGATTTACAGTGGAACATCTCTAAACCTGACACCCTGGGGACCTCCCAGGGTGTCAGGTTTAGAGAGGTTCCACTGTAATCATGGAAGCAGAATTGCGTGTCATCAGAACGTAAGACGATACATGTCTGTAGAAATCTTGTTCCCGAAATAGATTCGTACAATATTTTATGGCGGCAGTTGGTGACAGTTTATTATTAACGACAGAACAAGTATGATTTGCATTGGCATTTCGTCATTTGTGATTTTATTCAAGACGTGATGCCAATGTGCTCCAATTTTACTAAAACATAACCAGGCGCGGATCCAGGATTTCGGGGTGGGGGGGGGAGGCGTAACTATTTTGCAATACTTGACTATATTATCGAACGAGCTAAGCTCGTTCGATAATATAATCAAGTATTGCAAAATAGTCGACCGAGCGGAGGCTAGGGCGGTCCCGGCGGGGGCATTTCCCCCCAGATTTTTTTGGAAATCTACATCGCATTTCCTGCGTTCTGGCGCATTTTGGAACACAAATATTGACACTGTCACAGCATGTTTAGACGATTTTTGATTGAAAACGTTTAAATTTTGAAACAATAAGGCAACGACCGAACAATGCATGGAATACATGGCACTTGGCATGAAACGTGCCTTGTAACTTGTACAAAATATTTACTCGGCGAAGTTTAGGTGGGGCGCGCGCCGGGTCCGACCCCCCCCACCCTGAATCCGCCCATGATAACATATGAACAATGCAATGTTATACAAATGTCAAAATCATAAATCACATAATATAACCCTATATTTGCCCAAAGTGGAGTTAGTGCGTGTTTACTGATTTGTACTGAAATGTCATATTTCATATACAATATACACGAATAATAATTTAATCATTTTTCATCCATATAGATTATAAAATATTATGCAATAAGATAATATCTCATTGCATAATATATATATGTATGAAAAATACAAGTTCAATCTAGCTTGGCATATATATGTGTAATAATAGTGGCTTAACAGTGGCGTAACCAGGGAGTAGTGGGCGGGTGAGTGGGATGCAATATACAGATACCCCTTAAAATTGCGCGTATATTTTTATTTTAAATTTTGTGTCTATTTTGAATTTTTTTTTCTGTGGAAAGTAACTACAAGATATATATTTTTGCTTTAAAATCACTATAAGAAAGAAAATTGAAACTTACTTCTCCCGCGTACCTTTTCAAAACTCAGTTCACAGTTCGCATCCCCGTTTGCAAGAACCTGGCTACGCCACTGCTCAATATTTGTTTTATTTGCAGCACCACAACTGACGGTAACGATGGGGCGGAGTCGACCTTCATCTTGAATCCTGTTATCTGGGTGTTTGCCTTCCTGTGGCAACGGTTACTATGATAACCTGATATATGCACAGTGGAACCCCTCTAAACCGGCCATCATTGGGACTTCAGTGTCAATTTCACTTTAATTTGTATCTCTAATGACACTATCTATTACATCCAGGGCTCCAGATAAGGAATCAGTAATTGAGTATTGTCCTTGGAGACAATTCTAATGAAATACCATTATTACCTCAGTAGCCGATATCATCAACATTGCAAAGTATATTTATCTATCAAAGTATAATTCGAGGGTGTAATCATTTATTTTCCAGAAATGCATCATTTCATATAGAACTAACGACTGCATATATTTGATTATTAAAAGTATGCATCATTATTATACTGACTTTATTACATTATCACAGCCAAAATGGCTGTGATAATGTAATAAATTCAGTATAATAAAAATTAATAAAGTTATCCTTAAATTGAAAATTTCTCCCTCAATGTATACTTTGCTAGATAAGTATACTTTGCAATGTTTGTGAAATAGGCTACTAGTGTACTATATTTATATATACTGTGTTAATACACTGTGAAACCCTATTTGTGCAATTATACGAATATTGTTCACAAGCCTTCCTCTATGGTTGAGAGATACATATATACAGTTTGATTCAATACAAGCATGTGCCAACTCCGAGAAACCTTGATCCGCGTTAATGTTAAAATAAAAGGTATCTAGCTCGCTTAATTAACCGACGCACACAGGTAACATCGTGATAAAACTTCACAGGTAGGCAATTAACGAAATATGCAATCAGTTAGTGTCGATATACGCAGACAAACGAATATTTTACCTAAATTTTATCAAGAAAATTTTCATGAAGCACTTCCCATTTATACTAGTCTGTCTGGGCGCAGCATGGTACGGAAGCCCATTAGGGCCACTTCACTTTTTTTTTTATCTTTTCTTGAATTTTCGAGATCTTTTCTTGAATTTTCAAGATGTTTTCTTGAATTTTCAAGTTCTTTTCTTGAATTTTCAAGATCTTTTCTTGAAAATTCAAGAAAAGATCTTGAAAATTCAAGAAAAGAACTTGAAAATTCAAGAAAACATCTTGAATAAATGGAAATTAAAAAAAAGTGAAGTGGCCCTAATGGGCTTCCGTAGCATAGAGCTCTGGAAACAAAATCACTCGGCAGTTTCGTTCAAATTCTTACGGAGCCCCACAGGGGACATGGACTTTTTTTTATTAATTCGTTCCCACGAAATAACATTCGTTCCCACGAAATAACATTCGTTCCCTCGTGGATTGTTTTATTAATTCGTTCCCTCGAATTAACAATTCGTTCCCACGATATAACAATTCGTTTCGTTCCCTCGAATTAACAATTCGTTCCCTCAATTTGACAATTCGTTCCCTCGAATTAACAATTCGTTCCCGTGGGAACGAATTGTTATTTCGTGGGAACGAATTGTTACATTGAGGGAACAAATTGTTAATTCGTGGGAACCAATTGTTATTTCGTGGCAACGAATTGTTAAATTGAAAGAACGAATTGTTACTTCGTGGGAACGAATTGTTAAATTGAGGGAACGAATTGTTAAATTGAGAGAACGAATTGTTATTTCGTGGGAACGAATTAATTAAAAAATAGAATTCTACGTCCCATGCGGGGCTCCGTAGATTCTAACATGACAGACTGGGTTTGTGTATGGATACATCGTTCTCTTGTATGATTCGTCGGATGTGGCGGTGCACACGATGCGTATTGACTTTGCGACCAATGAAGACCAATGAAGACCAATGCATCCGTGCAGTCTGATCTGAGTCTGGGCTTTTGCCGCATGGAACACCTGTTATGCTTCTAATGAACCGCATACTTCCCTATAATGTACTTGGCTGTAACAGTTTGTTAAAAAAAAGTGAAGTTATATGGCTGACAACTGATATTTATAAGCTCCAATTCTCCATACACACACGTACTACACATATGAGCCCGACTCTGGAATTATCTCTCTTATCACATCGCCGTTTTTCACCGATATTGATTTCCGCAACACAGAGACATATACCATCCTTGCCGCAACTGAAGTCGATAGCATACGGAAATATATTTATGTCAACTGTCGACGTTATTTGCAGAAAATGTACAGTTAAACCTCCCTAAACCGGACACCCTGGGAGGTCTCCAGGGTGTCCGGTTTAGAAATGTTCCACTGTAAATCAGGCATATGACCATTCTGATACGTATGTGCGTGCTTTGCAATTATGAACATACTTAATATATGAGACAAAATGGACAAGAAACACATAAAAAATAAGATGAGATTTGTTGTCTTGGTGTTCGGGTTAGAGAGGTTCCACTGCAAATGGTTTTCAAAAAGCAAACCGGATGGTAATTCAACAGCCGATCCCGTATAAATTATAATGACAGCAGTTTGCGAATGTATTATTGAAACATGAATATGGTATGAAGTTCCAAAGCACTAGCGAACGGAGTAGTCCCAGATTAGACTGCGCGGACCGCACGAAACGCGAGGAAGGGAAGGGTGGGCGCCGTTGGGGAATAATGAAACAGCGATAAGGTATGTTCAGCCAGATTCGGACGAGTCTGCGAATCCATTACGTGTTTAGTGGTTATTCTTTCATCACACGGTCGGTTGGGTTAGCACATAGTGAACCGCGTCACGGCTCATGACACTACAAACTTGGCACCGAGCTCAATACTGACTCATGTGAGACATTTGGAAACAAGGCCCATTTACGAGCGGACATGTATGGACTTAATAGCAATTATGTTGTGGTTCAAAGCTGTTGTTAACCTTTATTTAGTGAGGGTTTTGTGGTTTTCCTTTTTGTCAGATGATATATAGCTTCTACTTTCATTTTAATCGTGAAATTTGATGATTGTAATGAAATTTGTTGGTACATGTATTTGAACAACACATAATAGTGTTAAATATCATCACTCTCAGTGATCTAACGTGACAAAATAGAAGCTAAATTCCACGTGTCCGCGTTTTCCGTAGTTTTTCACACATTCCAAATTTCATTATGATATCGTAAACGATCTACAGTGTTTGCAAATGTTGTCTTTATGGTCTGTCGGGTTGAAAGGATTAATACATGTGGCAGCTGCACGAAAGTATTTCTGACTGCAAAACGAGAAATGATTAGCATCTCAATATTCGGATATACAGTGAAACCTCTCTAAACCGGACACCCTGGGAGGTCCCCAGTGTGTCCGGTTTAGATAGGTTTCAATGTAAATCAGGCATTTGATCATTCTGAGCCAGTTATGTGCTATGCGATCACGAACATTATGGCCTGAGATAAATGACCAAGAAACTTATCAAAATTAAGATCACATGTGATTGGTTGGTGTCCGGTTTAGAGAGGTTCCACTGTACATTTTGATTGGGGGCTACACTGGTTCAAACAATTCAGTTATGAATAAATCGCGTTCCGCAATAGCTGGGCTCATATAGTCTGCGAGCCTGGATTATCTCTATTCAAAGGTTGCAAAAACGTGAAAGACTAAAAACGAGATGACAGACGAAGAGTTAGTTTCCATATTATCCGCTTGTCTATGTAAATTACGCGGTTGACATGCGCCTTCCGTGCACGAACCTTGCGCATGCGTATGAGAGAAGGTTCTTACAGACATACATAACCTAAAAGTGCATGCATATGTCTCTCTAGCGTTCCAGCTTGCGACCGGTGTAGCCACAGATATACACAGTCTGCGATGTTCGCTATTATTTAGGGGAAAGTATTTCTGATGAATCTACACCAAAAGTAAGATTCGTTTTGAATGTGCTGACTTAGTCCACCAGGGTGCCGTTTCACTAAACTTCGTACGACTTCGTAAGTGCAAAATTATGATAGTCTGTAAATCATGTTTTCTTGTAAAAAATTGATGGATTTATATCTATTGAGCATAGGCTGCATATGCAGCCTATGCTCAATAAATGTAAATCCATCACTTGAAATTTCCAGACGATCCTAAATTGGCACTTACGAACAATTCAGTCGTACGAAGTTTAGTGAAACGTCCCCCAGTTGCTCAGTAAAAATACACCGGTTGAACACCGTTTTTTTTGTCATGACGGTTCATTGTAAGTACTCCATCAATACAGAATAACCCAGTTTCGGATTGAACAGTGTAGCTACTGATCTAGCATACTCAATATAGGCTTTCGAGTCACATACACTGTTCATTTATTGATAGAATTGCGACCATAGTTACTAGCACATGCGAAAATTGTTGTGTCATTAGCAAAGTTGTACTTTTTTCCCACTCCACGTCGCACTGACAAAATAGACATTATACCGATTACGACCATCGTGAATCGTGGTGTGCATGTCATTAACACAATACTATCGGACTATAATACAGTAGAACCTATATAAAGCCGACACCAATACAACCCATGCCAGCTTAATATTAATGGGGTCCATTGTCATGTATATTCGATGACAGTGCCTGTTCATGATCGCAAAGCACAGACGTATGTCTTGGAGTGTACCACTATAAAGATATTCCACTGTATTTTGTTTCATGCAGTATACAGGCAATTGAATGATTCAAGTAACAAACAGCATAGACTCTGATCAGACTGCGCGGATGCGCAGGCTTATCTGGGGCTAAGCTGATCATGGGTGATACGACTTTAGCAAATGTTCCAAGACCCTGTCTGATCGCAAACATCGTAACGGTCCTTTTGTCCATTTCATAACATGTTTATCCTACTTTCCCGGTGTTGAGGAAATTTACGTCATTTGGAGGAGATTAAAGATTCGATAGCAGGTTGGAAATAGCAATAAACACCGGTTAGAAACTCTCTGATTGAGAGAACACAATCTGACAAAAAAAAGATGAATTGCGACTATTGCGAACAGAGTATGTCTAAACACGGTGTCTGATCAGTCGCTGATTTGATTAAAACCGCTAAATGCACTTACTGATATAGCTAAGTGCACTTCAATGGCGTTAATGTTCAGTGTCTGCATATAATCATTACTATTTTTATTTAGTGTGATAACATGGTTTCTATCGACGCGATGGATATGATAATGTACAGCAAGACAGTATACGAATGCTGCGTAATTTTAATCATCAAATATATCAACAGCCGCTTCTTTTATATCTAATACAGCGTGTCAGTGTAAACTAATAAATATGTAGATAAATACACTTAGTAATTTTTGCGAAATCGGCTCCAGGAATGCACTTTTCACAATTCAGAAAACTACGTATTCTTTCAAATGTTTGAGACGATTTGCGTGCGTACCCGTACACCCATACACAGGGAATGGTACCTGTATCACGTCGTGTCAGAAACCGGTGACGTAACATTTAAGTAGATTTTCTTTCAATAACTTTCACACGGCACAGCGGATCTTGCTGAAACATGGGTCAGCAAGTATAGCAATGTTTGATTTCTTTCCTACTGCTTGTAAGTGGTCATACATGTACAATGTACAATGGAACCTCTCTAAACAAGACACGAAGAAAACATCTGTGATGAGTTTCTTGGTAATTAATCTCAGGTGGTAATGTGTGTTCGTGATCGCATAACACACAACTATGGCTCATAATAATCAAATGCGTGATTTACAGTGAAACCTCTCTAAGCCGGACACCCTGGGGACCTCCCAGGGTGTCCGGTTTAGAGAGGTTTCACTGTACAGGTGTGTATATCTATCGTATTGTGGGGCAATCTAGTAGTCACGTAGGCAAAATGAAAGCGTTTAGTGAGCCAAATAACATCAACATCCGTCTGTTTCAGGTAGATTTTTTACAGTACGTCACCTGGGCACAACACCACGTGATACCACACCACAATGCATGTCCTTGGTCACGATGAACTAAATATTTATTGATATACAATTGACTAGGTTCCTCATAGTCCGCCCAATTATACACGACCTCTTTCAACTGTTACATAGTTTAGTACAGTGGAACCTCACAAAGAAAACATCTGTGCTTTTATTTTTGATGAATTTCTTGGTCATTTATCTCTGGTGATACTGTCTGTTCGTGATCGCATATCACACACCTATGTCTCAGAACGATCAAATGCGTGATTCACAGTGAAACCTCTCTAAGCCGGACACTCTGGGGACCTCCAAGGGTGTCCGGTTTAGAGAGGTTTCACTGTATTTACATATTTCATAGTTTAAAATTTACATCTTTCATTGTTTTACCGTTTCGTGGTAACTATGAGAATGTAATGGGTTTATACATGTTGGCACGTGTCGAGTTCAGCCGCAGAACACGAAGTTATAATTGCAGCACACAAATATTTACACAATTCCCTAACATTTGATTGGTCCGTAGCAAGTCTCTGTCCAAAATTTATACCCCAGTAAACTCCCAAGCCGAACTACTTTCCGTAACCGTCAGGCGCAGTTAAAATAATTCTTAAGAAAACGGAAAATAAACACATTTTCTTGATGAATTTAGTTCAAATGCTGGAATTATAAGGAATGAATGGCCTTTTTGTGGAATTTATCGGGGTATAAACTTGGAAAAGTCGCGGGAATACTGGACGAAGCTTCCGGCCTTCGTCCAGTATTCCCGCGACTTTTCCAAGTTTATACCCCGATAAATTCCACAAAAAGGCCATTCATTCCTATAGTAACGGTTCTACCTATGCCACCGCAACCGTCCAGCCATCGAACTCTACACACAACCTGCATTCATGTTGATCGCAACCATTGAAACTGAATACAACAACTAATTCATTTACTAAGAACAGCTGATGGAACCAACATTAGAACGCACATGTGATACCAACATGAATTGTCGAGGTGGTCGCAATAACCGAAAACATGATATATTGGAAGGACATTCTAACAAACCAAAAATTCCGGCCACAGAGACTGTGGTTCTGAGTGTCGGATTTCGTAAAATTAAAAACGTTTAGCCATTGCTAAACTTATTTCCGTGAAATACATAAATATGACGTCGATTTACGGAAATGTCCGAGTGTAGAATGGTACCCTGCAGCATGGCGGAATAATACTACCGGGGACCAGCCTAGGCCCGAGTGTTCCAGAGTGGTGCCAACAGGGAAACAGCATATAACTGCCAAAGACGACCAGCGCCAAATGTAAGACAACCATCCAATGGTAGAATGCCCAGAACCACCAGACCGATAGTACTCACCTATGAACTCGACCCATATATGTCACTCGCTATAGTACAAAAGCTGTTTATTCACTTTGAAATCAGCGTAGCCCCAGATCAGCCTGCGCATCCGCGCAGTCTGATCAGGGTCGACACTGTTTCGACGAATTTGAGTAAATACTCGTAGTTAATGCAACGTTTAGCTTAACCCGAAGTCTCTGTCTGTGATGCAGGACAGACAGAGTATTCGGGTTACGTTTATCTCTCCATCATGATGCTTGTGAGTGGTAGTTAATGATGAGCTGCTCTGGTGAAAACACAAATACGTCCATTTGTATCCTCACATATTACCTTTCATATGTATATCCCCATTTACAAAAAAATGTGTTCACCTGTTTATTTTGATAATTGCCAACCCTCCAAATTCAAATATGCAGTCAAATATATCTGGTTCATAGAAACAGCTGCGTAATTTGGATTTCAAAAAGTTTACATGACGTCACATTTGACGTCACACAACGTAACGTCAAAACGAAGGAAAACACGTCACAATTCATTGATCTAAAAATCTAAAAATATACTAAATGTGCATATATATCCGCCGTGGAAGTGTAATAAATAGGATATTCATCGTACATGTTTGAATAGCGGAAATAATACACTCGTGTCCGTCGGCGTCCGTGCAAGTAACTCGTTCGCTACGCTCACTCGTTGCTTACGCGGAAGCCGACGCAGACAAACAAATGTTCGCAATAAAATCAAAACTCAACATCAAATTAAAAAATTGGGGAGGGTGACTTTTTGTTATTGGTGAAAAAGTACTTACATTGTACATTTAAATATTCAATTTTTACCCCTAGCTGCGCACTGTCCCGTGAGTCCTCATTTGACCGCAGCAGACGCTTTCAGAATGAATCTAATCATGCGCGATGCCAGCAGCCCGTCCCGCTGCAAACATGGCTATCGCCATGCATGCATGTACATGTAGAACATTTTAAATTTATGCGACGCACGCGCAAATATTTCAATTAGTTATTTCTGTCAATATATACTTGTATAAAAATAAATGAAACGAAACTTTATCGGCGAAATATTGGTTTTGAACTCGTTTATGAAATGTTATTTGTTTTGAAATTTTACCGACAACTTATACCACTAAGCCAGATGTGGTTCCTAAATACAGCGTATTAAAATAGCCTTATATTTCTCGTATTGGAGTCTAAATATTAAGCTCGGTACCAGTGGTTATGTTGGTTCCTGGCTTCGATTATATCAGTAAAAATAGACAGTCGATGTAGTGAAACCTTAATCTACCAGGACCCAAGCAAAGAGTCGTTTGTTTCAACACGTTTGTTTCAACTTGTTCTGTTGCAGCTCTTTAAGCTGCAACAGAACAAATTGAAACAAACGTGTGTAAGTTCAATACTAGTCACAGCCAAAATTCGGTAAAATAAAGTTTATATTTCTTATATTTTTATATTAATTGAAGTAAATGTTCTTTCTATTTTTTATTTCCAGAGTTTCATTACTGGTGTCTTATAGATCAATTTTGTAATAAGTCATTTCAAGAGATGCTAACAGGAATAATATTAACTGAAGAAATACGCGAACATAATCAATAATTCTTCGGAGATTTCGAAAGATCCGTTCTTAGCGAAATTGCCTATAATTACCAAGAAAGGCTATGGAATTAAATGTAACATAAAAACGTAGGCCCTGTTCCGACTGCGAAGATGCGTAGGCTGATCTGGGGCTGCACTGGTTGCACACGTCGTAAGATCCATTTACGCAGCCGAAGGTCCAATTATTGTTTCGTCAGCGTGCATGGATGAACCGGTACACGGTTGACGAATTTGAGACTATATAATAGAATGTCATTGGGAATATAACACTTATTTAATTCTCTTTCAATTAATTCTGATAAAAATATGATCAGAAAAGTGTATGCGACGCGACGCACGCGAAAATATTTCAATTAGTTATTTCTGTCAATATATACATGTATAAAATAAAACATACAAACTTTATTGGCTAATGGTTGGTTTTCAACTCATCTTCGAAATT
Organism: Conchocele bisecta; assembly: GCA_029237695.1. Lineage (NCBI taxonomy): Eukaryota > Metazoa > Mollusca > Bivalvia > Lucinida > Thyasiridae > Conchocele > Conchocele bisecta. The sequence goes on along the minus strand of CM055269.1, from coordinate 73,315,349 downwards.
GTATTTGTTTTGAAATGTTACCGACAACTTATACCACTAAGCCAGATCTGATTCCTGAATACGGAGGATTAAAATAGCCTTATATTTCTCGTACTGGGGACTAACTATTGAGCTCGGTACCAGTAGTTGGGTTGGTTCCTGGCTTCGATTATATCATTAACAATACATTTTCGATGTAGTGAAACCGTAATCTGTCAGGACCCAAGCAAACAGTCGTGTGGGTTAAAGAGCTGCAACAGAACAAGTTGAAACAAACGTGTGTGAGTTCAATACTAGTCACAGCCAAAGTTCTGTAAAATAAAGTTTATATTTGTTACATTTGTATGTTAATCGAAGTAAATATTCTATTATAATGCACCTTAATGAAATTGTCGAAATCTGATTGCCTGATCGATCAATTACAGGCAATTAATTTACATAATTAGATGTATTCCTACGCGCCGTTTCACCCTGAAAGTCCCAGTACGTCATACAATAGAGATTGTTCGGATAACCAGAAACGTCAGTATTCGGCTATTCTCCATTTCGCTGGAGCTAATGAAGAAGACGAGAGTCCCCCCCACCCCAATTGCACTGTGAATATACACAACCATAACTATTACTATCATTAAATGTTCCACTTATAAAACTGTAAAATGTCAAGCTCGACAAGCCATGTCGGCCATTTTCTTTCTAACTTTGATGGGAATTCCCAGCAATGTAGGTCATTGGACAGTTATTCTAATATTCAAGCCTGCAGGTAGTGTTCAATCATAGATCAAATAATCATTGGTGGATGATACAGAATATATAGATGCAATAAAAGTTTGTAAATGGTAACACAATTCTTCAGTTTACGTATTTGTTTTGCACTATTTCTTTTCGTGTATTATGTTAATGGCAGTTGTCACGGTTGCAGACAAGGTGTAAATCGGCCAATATAGTGAGGGTTGTATTGGGTATGCCCATATGGATTGGTATTTGGTTCAGAAATCAGGAAAATGGGTCGGAAATGATGGTCGCCATAAATAGAAGTTTCCAACCGTAAATCCACCGAGTATCTCCCCAAATTATAAATTTCAATACAGTTATCTCCTAATTTTGTTCTACTTTTTACTACCAGAGTTACATTACTGGTGTCTTATATAAATTATAGATCAATTTTGTAATAAGTAATTTCAAGAAAGGCTAACAGGAATAATATTAACTGAAGAAACACGCGAACACAATCAATAATTCTTCGGAGATTTTCGAAAGCTCCGTTCTTAGCGAAATTGCCTATAATTACCAAGAAATGTTGTGGAATTACAGTCGAACCTCTCCGAACGGCCACCTCTCTACAACAGCCACCTCTCTGTAACAGCCGCTATTTTATATCCCAAATGGATGATTTTATCTATATCTAACCCTTACACTGCTGAGCATGAACATTGTCGTTTGATGTTGATTTTGCATTCTTTCTCAATAAAAACATGTTTTGACAGCATTTTAGAATCATTTCCATCGGAAATGATTCTAAAATGCTGTCAAAACATGTTTTTATTGAGAATTATTGAAGAAAATAAATAAACATCAGACGATAAAATTGTATTCAGCATTAACCTCTCTACAACAGCCACCTCTCTATAACAGCCAATTTTGCCTCTTCCCATGGGTGGCTGTTGTAGAGAGGTTGCACTGTACATGTAATTATGTTACATAACATGTTGGCCCTGTTCCGACTGCGAGATTTTCGAAAGATCCGTTCTAAGCGATGTTGCCTATACATGTAATTACCAAGACATGCTGCGGAATTACATGTACAGTCGAACCTCCCCGAACGGCCACCTCCCTACAACAACACCCTCTCTATAACAGCCGCTATTTTATATCCCAAATGGATGATTTCCTCCGTATGTTTTTGATGATAATTATCGAAGAAAATAAATAAACAGCGGACGATAAAGTTTAATTCAGCATTAACCTCCTACAACAGCCACCTCTCTACAACAGCCAGTTTTGCGTCTTCCCATGGGTGGCTGTTGTAGAGAGGTTGCACTGTAATATGTTACATAAAAACGTAGGCCCTGTTCCGACTGCGAGGATGCGTAGGCTGATCTGTGGCTACACTGGTTGCACACGTCATAAGATCTATTTACGCAGCCGAAGGTCCAATTCTATTGAGTACTCCGGACTGTTTCGTCAGCGTGCATGGATAGACCGGAACACAGCTGACGAATTTGAGACTACATATAGAATGTCATTGGGAATATGACACTTATTTAATTCTAGAAACTGCGAATTAGACAGTCGCTTTCAGAATGAATCTGATCATGTGTGATGCCAGCAGGCCGTCCCGCTCCAAACTGGCCATCGCGATGGATGCATGTAGAACATTTTAAATTTTAATTCTGAATAATAATCAGAAAAATGTATGCAACGCACGCACAAATATTTCAATTAGTTATTTCTGTCAATATATACTTGTAGAAAATAAACAAAAACATTTGTATAGGTTAATGGGTGGTTTTGAACTAGTATTCTTAGCGAAATTGCCTATAATTACCAAGAAATGCTGTGGAATTAAATGTAATTATGTTTTACATAAAAACGCGAGGATGCGTAGGCTGATCTGGCGCTACACTGGTTGCACTTACGAACATTTTAGTCGTGCGAAGCTTAGTGAAAGGGCCCCCTGTTCTCTAAATCCCCATTTGATGTGTAACCAGTTGCAGTGGATGGACAATACATGCACATGTGGCTCCGTTCCTGATGGCTGGCTTGTTTAGAGGGAACCACGTTTTTTATTTAGGTAGTGTGTGTTATATATACAACCAATGTAAGTCCAACACAATGTTATATAAATCTGCCAACATACTGGTAACCGGAGCACCAGACAGGACTATCAGTAGCCTATTTCACCAACATTGCATTACTATACATTTCTAGCAAACTATACTTTGAGGGAGTAACCATTTATTTTTCCTGAAATGCATTATTTCATATAGAATAACGACTGATTATATTTGATGATTACAAGTATGTAGAATTATTATACTGAATGTATTACATTATCACAGCCAAAATGGCTGTGATAATGTAATAAATTCAGTATAATACAAATTAATACATTTCTCCTAAATTTGACAGTGCTCGATACGAGCCGGCTCATCTGGATCTACAGTGTTTGAAAATGTTGGCTTAATGGTCCACATGGTTGAAAGGGTTAAGTGGTCGGTTGTCAAAACCATTCATGTTGTGTCTGGACCAAATGGTAGAATGGCTACGGTCCGTCACGGACGGATGCCCTTCTAGCTACATGGTACTTTATCTTCAAATCGCATTTATATATTAGTACAGATGCAATAATGTACCTTTTCGCATGAGAACCCTCTTACACTCCACATGCCGCCCACATAAATCGCCCCATATAGCGTTTGATGGATGATATCCGCCCGGGACATGCGGTCGGGCAATGGTTCCCCACGGATACTGGAACTCTGCACACCAGCATCTCAGACGTGTGCGTGATACACGAATAAATATGTTGTTTGCAAGCAGTGTAGAACCTGATAAGCATGTGATTTTAGTACAGGCTGATCATGATCTATAATGTTTGCAAGGTTCTCACCAGAATTCGTCTTCTTCAAACGGAAATCCACCGGTATGAACATGATGAAGACGCACATTATCAAGCGGGAAACCTCTTGACTGGTTGCGATATCAAGCCCGTTTTCATTGGTTCAATTTATTATCAAAGGGTGGTGAAGATAACCCATCTGTAGAGGTCAACTAAAATAATAAGATTATCAGAATTGATTAGCAACTAATAAATCAGGTACTTAAACTGAAGTCCGCTGGTAATTGAGCCACGCCATGTGATTTTGTACCTGTGCGATTTTGTACATGTGCGATTTTTCAGGAAATATATTTTCGGAAACTGCGATATTCTTTGTAAATGATGTCGTAGGATGACGAAATTTGCATAGCAAATGCCGATTTAAATTCCGCAATTGCTATGGAAATTTCGTCAACTTTTGACGTCATTTGCTGAATCTATCGTAAATGCTGTACCTATTTTTTATTAAATATCGCACATGTTCGTAGATACAAAATCACATGGCGTGTCTTAATTTACTTCACGTTATAGATAATTGGCCAAGAACTACTTGACATACATGAATCCATCATCGCGAGGATATTAATATCATTCATTTAGTGCCGTGCCACCTGCAACTATTGGCCATACTTGATTTAGTTAAATTTCGTGTTGTACGGGAATTGACTGGCTCGCTGTTCATCGTTTATCTGTTATTGGTGATAGACAATTTCAAACGAATTTCAGTTTGATAGGGTATTTATGAGACGAGTAAGACACAATTTATGCACCAAGCCTCTGGCGAGGTGATTAAATTGCTGAGTTTAACCCTTTGAACCCGAAAGCCCGCTATAGAGGGGTTTGCAAACAGTGCAGATCCAGATCAAGATCTACACTTTTCATAATAATTTTCATAATTTTTAGAACACACCCTTTTCATAAATGGACTAATCTGATAATCATTTTGTGACGATTGCATTGGTAGGAAAATTATCACATCACAGTCCATTCCAGTTACTTAGGGGTGAAAGGGTTAATACATTTCTTATAAAATGGAAACGAGTATGAAATTATGACGGACATACGGAACATCAGGAGCAAAGCAATAATCAATTGCCATTCCCCCTTTCTATCAAACAGGGAACATAGTTATGGCAAACTACGTCACCATACTTGAAACAACATCTGGATATTCAGAGAAAATAATATAAGTTACGGTTTTGATGTCGCATGTCTAAAACAAACCAACTGGATATCACAGAATCATGACACATATTCTCATATACTGCACATACTGATAATTCCATGTATATAAGAGCATATTGTTCATCAGCGCTTAGTGTCCTCGTTTGAAAATAAGTCGACAATGCAGGCCCGAATCACCTCGTCCTTTCTGGACGTTTCATTACCAGTATCGTTGGTCTCCGAAGACTTTTTAAACTGGTGAATGCTATATACGGGTTTGACATCAACGCTTAGAGTCCACGTGTGAAAAGAAACCGGCATTGCCGGCTTCTTTTCACACGTGGACACTAAGCTTTAATGAACAATAGGAGGTTCTACAATGCCATTATTTACGGTCTCGTCTTATTGAAACCAAGGATTTAGGGTATACAATGTCTCTGTTGAAACACACTGTTCATATTTAAGCCAGTACGGATCAGTTGAATCCTTGTACTGAGACAGAGGGAGATGTAATCGACGATTTCAGCAGTGACACTGTGTCAATCAGCGCCATGTTTACGGGGTCGTTTAAAGTCTTTAACAGTTTAACTACTCCGATTATTGATGGCGCATGAAACACGTTCGTGCCTTTAACACTTTCAACCCTAAATAACTGACTTAGACCGATTGATGGTACTGTTTGGGATAGTTCATTAATCATATGAGGATTATGTTTTTAAACATCTGAACATTAAAGACAAACACTGCATATCCTGATATGCATATCGTAACTAGCCGTCTCTGCTAGATCTACAGTGTTTCAAGGCTGGCTTTTTGGTATGTAGGGCTAATGTGACGACGTATCATGAAACGAACAAGTTAGACCAGGATGTGAGCACATAAATATTCTTCAAGTTAGTGTTCCTTGTAGTTAATTTCAATTGATGGATTTACATTTATTGAGCATAGGCTGCATATGCAGCATATGCTCAATAAATGTACATCCAATAATTATTTACAAGAACACAGCATTAATGTGAAATTTACAGACTATCATAATTTTGCACTTACGAACATTTTAGTCCTACGAAGTTTAGTGAAACGGCCCGCAGTTTTGTACGTCGACGTCATGGTGTTGACGATGGTGTATACCATACAAATGTCAATCACTTCCCTACCCGTTTTTGGAGGGCATGTCCCCAGGATTTAGAAACATAGCAAACAGACTGTCACATGTCCGACAAAATGAAATGAAATGTATGTCTATTTTCCGTCGGCGGGAGCAGGGTTTTCCAATGGATCGCACTGGATACCTTGTGGACGTTTAAATAAACATAAGATACATTTTCTTTGGAGAGGATTTAATTCTGCTGTCTACTACTCTATTACAGCATAAGTCTCCGGGTATATATGTCCGCCGATCCGCTACTACTTACAACTATGTACTACCACCTCCGTGCTGGAAAGACAGTGTTTTAATGCAGAAGTATATTGCGAACATATTATGGTATACGGACTTTTGTTCGTGTTTGTGGTGCTATTTTCGCCTTACTGAAATTTGTTGTGACATTCTGAAATTAAACGATGCTAATTCTGTCAGGTGTGTCATGGTTTTTGTAAATCAATGTCAGCACACCCTGGAAATTTCTAGAACTGGAATGGATTCTTTATTTGTTAATTTCGCAACCAATCTAAATCTAAATGATTTTCGGACCAGTCCATTTATGAACATGGGGTGTTTTTGTTCTCAAAATTATGAAAGTTAATTGCAAAAAGTGCAGATCCTGATGAGACGGCTCATTACAAGCCGGCTCATCTGGATCTACACTGTTTGCCAATACCACTATACAGGCATGCGGGTTAAGAGTGAAAGGGTTAAGGGGGTGCGTACGCACCCGTCGCACCCCCTCTGCGTACGGGCCTGCCGTACTTGTAGTCCATCGGTCCATATACATGTAGAATGCCAACCGAGGACAAATTGGTACACAACTTCGTGTACAAATGTTTGTAGTATAAACAACCAATAATTGCAAAAATAATCGGATAATGGCTAATTTTTTTTTATGAAATGGGTCAGGCACATTTTTGTTTGGAAGACGAAGAGTTTTATAAATGTAATATCAAATGAAGCGAGTATGAGATTCAGTTTATCACATATATTCACCCTACAAAGGGCAGGAAGCTTGGTGATATTCAATACGTTTCAGTGAGCAGACATCGTGGACAATTTTCCTATCTAGTTCAAAATATCCACAGCGAAAACATTTTAATTCTAGCAATCAAACTATTTTATTACACTCTTGCAAATTATTTGCACGGGTTTCGCTGTGAGAGAAAACCCGTAATCAACTCCTTACAAATAATACACCGTGAAGAGAACACCCGTAATTGCGCGCCTGGTTTCTTGGAAACCACGAGCTGAGATGCAAAATGTTTACTTTTTATTACTGTCAAAATAAAGTTATTTGAACATTTGGAAAGGGTCTAATGTTAATCTAGAATGTTAATGTGAGTGAACACATTCCAAACATGCACTCAAATATATCTGGTTCATAGAGACAGCTGCCTAATTTGGATTTCAAAAAGTTTACATGACGTCACATTTGACGTCACACAACGTAATGTCAAAACGCGGGAAAACACGTCATTGTTTAACTATTCATGCGCACATCACACTTCATTGACTATAATCTCAAAAATAGACTAAATGTGCATATGTATCCGTCGTGGAAGTGTAATAAATAGGATATTCCATCGTACATGTTTGAATAGCGGAAATAATACACTCGTGTCCGCTCACTCGTTGCTTACGCGGAAGCCGACGCACACTCGTGTATTATTTTCCGCTATCAAAATGTACGATGTAATATCCTCTATTTATTTTATGACTAGCGGTGAATTACCGGGATTTATTAGTGGAATATCACGCGATATTACACTGTTTGAAACTGTGGGTATACGGCTTTTCAACTGTGAAAAATATCATTACAAGCCGAACAACTTTTTAAAAATTGGTGAAAATGTCATGGCGACAAGGAACACAATTCCAGAGCCGGGCTCATATTTAAAATATGTACCTGTTCTGGTGTTGTCAAGTCCATTATTAATACTTTTTCTGTTCTTGGTCTGCAACATGACTATTCTAGCGTCCATTGAAAATGAAGTACCAGGTGAATGCTGCCTAATCTTGCGGCAACTGTCAACCATTTCGTGTACCAATAGCGGTAGCAAGATCAAACAATGACAGCCTGTTTAATTCAGCCCTCGTGACAGTGGGAATTCTGGTCAGCTTCTTGAATTGCCTTACGAACGATCAAATTTGGTGCAGTTCATTGATAGTGAGTAGATTCCTGTTGATAAATCGTGTTACTCCCGTTAGTTATTTTAATTCCAGATCGACACGGAATAAATCACAATGGCGGCCATTTTTGTTCAGTGCACTGTTGCAAATAACGAATATTATTGCGCCATGGGGGCGTGGCTGAAAATGTCAAATCTATTAATAAAATTTGTATTATTGTTAATCGTATTATTTTCTTGTTTAATTATTTGTGTAAAATGTATTTTATGTATTATGTTTTAATATTATGAGACGAATATCAGCATAATACATTATAAAATGTGCGTAAATACTGTTATATAGTCATAAAATAAACAGAACATTTGTTGTTTTCAGTGTAAGATCGAATTATTTTTCATCTCGTGAGAACCATTCGTAATATTTTCACTCGTGGCTTCAGCACTCGTGAAAATACTATGGTTGGTGTTCACTATGGGAATTAATGGCCTTTTTGTGGAATTTATTGGGGTATAAACTTGGAAAAGTCGCGGGAATACTGGACGAAGACCGGAAGGCCTCGTCCAGTATTCCCGCGACTTTTCCAAGTTTATATCCCCGATAAATTCCACAAAAAGGCCATTCATTCCTTATAATTCCAGCATTTGAAATAAATTCATCAAGAAAATGTGTTTATTTTCCGTTTTCTTAAGAATTATTTTAACTGCGCCTGACAGTTACGGAAAGTAGTTCGGCATGGAGTTTACTGGGATATAAATATTTTTGTGCTGGAATTATGTATTAATAACCAATACGTGCTCTACATCATGAAAATACAATAACTTGACAATCGCTTTACTAATAACGATGAAATCAGCAAAATAGTATTGTGTACAAACCGTCTCGACATGACGTCATGTGACGTCGTGACGTTACGAAATACGTACCGTTATCATAGTAATACTAAAACCAACCTGATACCCATATGTTATTCTATATATGTTGTTTGATGAGCATGGAAGCAGTAGTTAATTATATATAATTAGTTCTCTAACCTTCTGGTAACCCCTCGTATATCCATAATAGCGTTTAGAAAATGCAAAATGTATCACAAAAGTGTGTGTATTATTGTTTACTTTTAGCCGAGTTTGCCAACGCGAAGAAAATATACACACGAGTGGAATAAATTTATATTTTCGGAACACAGTACACGACATGTATTTGTATACTGGCTTATTTTATTGGTATAACGCTAATGTCGTCAATGACTGATTGGCGCCAGCAGACACACACAGCAGCAGCAGCACTTATCTGTTAGATTTACATCTGTGTATTTCGGTTTATTAAAATGCGTTAATGACTAAATTGAAAGAGTTTTGGTCTATTTCTGAAATTCGTACGCGGGCCAATCACAAAGGTTATTACCCTATGGATTTGCCTTATTCCATAGTTTTATTCCGCACGTTATTTTCAACATACGTGTCTGCCTTATAACTACCTCTCTAAACCGGACACAAATACAACACATGTGGTCATATCGATGGTCTAGTAACATAAGGTCGTAAGTGCTATGCTAAAGCATAGCACTTACGACCTTATGTTACTAGACCATCGATATATCTCAGGTGATAGTGTCTGTTCCTGATCGCATAGCACACAACTATGGCTCAGAATTATCAAATGCCTGATTTACAGTGAAACCTCTCTAAGCCGGACACCCTGGGCACCTCCCAGGGTGACGGTTTGGCGAGGTTTCACTGTACAGGAATAATAACAGCTAAAACTGCTGTGACTGTGCTTGATCTCATAAAAATGAGGAAAATACAAACTTCTGTGAGGTCAGTTAATGTATTAGATGGATTAGAGAGGTACCATTTTAAAATTTCTATCTTTTCAGACGCGTTCTGTTACAGGAACGCATTCAAACAGTTACAGAAGTTGTACAGGGTCACTGACCCTTATAATGGCGTTTACAACATGATGCCATTAACGTCAAAACATAGTTACTTAGCCGTGCCATTGGGAAAGTCATTTGGAACGTTCATTTGGCATAATGTTAGCACATAATACGCATGCATAATGTGGTGATGCGGACAGCCATTCAAATTCGCTCCAACACGGCATAGCATCGTTTTCATGTGATATACTTTCTTATGTATACCATTACATATGCATTGTTTGCGTTCGGCACACTAATTCGAGTTCAATAAAACGATCCTTGGAATTTCCCGCCAGTATTTATGACCGTACACTTCATTAATATACAATTATAGCAATTAGCAAATGATTGTTCCATTTACCAAGAACGACTCGTGTGATGGGTACCTGCAAGTTTTATTATGATTTTATGTGTTCACGGTAGTTTCGCATAAAAGCACTTAACGCCCGAATTGGGGTGAATTAGTCCTTGTGTGTGTTTCTGTTCAGTAGCCTATTTCACCAGCATTGCAAAGTATACTTATCTAGCAAAGTATACTTTGAGGGAGTAATCATTTAATTTTCCCGAAATGAATTATTTCATATAGAACTAACGACTGCATATATTTGTCGATTAAAAGTATGCAGAATTATTATGCTGAATGTATTACATTATCACAGCCAAAATGGCTGTGATAATGTAATACATTCAGTATAATAAAAATTAATAGATATATCCTTAAATTGAAAATTTCTCCCTCAAAGTGTACTTAGCAAGAAACCATTCTTTGTAATTTTGGTGAAATAGGCTACTGGTTCCAAAGGTGCAGCAGCCAGAGTACACCACAGCCTGCACTAAATCTTGCCAATAATTGAGATTGTCTGTAGACAATAAACGTTGATAATTCCAGCACAAAAATATTTACACAATTCCCTAACATTTGATTGGTCCCTTGCAAGTCTCCGTCAAAATTTATATCCCAGTAAACTCCCATGCCGAACTACTTTCCGTAACCGTCAGGCGCAGTTAAAATAATTCTTAAGAAAACGGAAAATAAACACATTTTCTTGATGAATTTATTTCAAATGCTGGAATTATAAGGAATGAATGGCCTTTTTGTGGAATTTATCGGGGATATAAACTTGGAAAAGTCGCGGGAATACTGGACGAGGCCTTCCGGCCTTCGTCCAGTATTCCCGCGACTTTTCCAAGTTTATACCCCGATAAATTCCACAAAAAGGCCAGGAAGGCCTCGTCCAGTATTCCCGCGACTTTTCCAAGTTTATATCCCCGATAAATTCCACAAAAAGGCCATTCATTCCTATAATATATTGGCAAAATTACCGCAGGCGGTTCTGTACCAGTCTACAATATGCAGCTGTCATGTGATCTCGATAGTTTCGTATTCATGGTCGTCACCAGCATTTTCTGAAACAAAAACAACAGGGGGTGGGGGTGGGGCAGTTGGCTCCAGGGTGCCTTGTGAGTGTGAACCAGCTGGGGATTGGGGGTGGCGTGGAGGTTCCAGGGATAATCTCTAGAAGTATGAATGCCAGACACCGGCGTCCGAAATGGGTTGTGTCCCGGGTGTTGATATATTCATACATATGAAAACAATTGACGCTCGAATTAAAGTGTACATGTATGTATATTTGTGGTAGATTCGTACGAAAGGTTGCCACTTCACAAAGTACACAAAGAGAACACAAACTAAGGTGGTTAAAGCGTACTAAGTCTATGACCCGACATGAGTTTCCGGATTGATTACCTCCTCGTACAGGCGGACGAATGATGGTATATAAGTGCAGCTAATAATAACAAATAGGCTAGGTAACGAGGTTAGGGCGTATCCGTAAAACCACAATGAACTAAAACACAAACCAGTGTAATGTAAAAAACAGACGGACATGTCGTCATAGTGTAAACAAACTATGTTTTTCAACACACAAAATATAAACATACCTGAAAAACAGGTCAGTCATTCAGAAAATATAACTGTAGACACCGTCCAATATGATTACCCGAGCGATTTAATTACCGAGGGTATACATTGATCATAATTGATGGTGTCAGTGGAAGAAGGGGGCCAAGTCCTCCATTCTTCCACTGACCCCTTCAATGATGCTATCACAGTATGCATGGAGAAAGCGATCAATTTTGATTAATGAATTATCAGGTTGTGTCAATGCACAGACATATCAACTGATCTATTGTCTGTTTCACGAAAACTGCCCAAATTGTAAGGCCATATAAACAATGCAAAAACAATATTCTTTTTGATAATATTAAATTTTATCAAAATTTAAGAATGAGCCTTCTTAAATTTTGCTTTAATTTAATATTATAAAAAAATTGTTTTTGCAGACATTAGTCATTATAGTTCACCCTACTGTCTAAGCCAATCGTTGGGCAGCATTGTGTTCCATTTATTTCAGATAACGTATAAGCCACATTTAGATCACGGTTCGTCCGCATGTACGAGGAGATAATCCGCGAGCTTTAGCAGTAGATTATCGACCGTACATGCAGACGAACGTGATTTAACGATGTTATCACATCCTCATGTCCATACATTGCACATGTGCTGTGTAAATACAGAAACAAAACTCGAAAATGTGTCAAAGATGTGATAACCCCAATAAGCTATATATTACCAGATTTAATGATTAACTGTTCGAAGATCAATACTCGGATGAGACATTGAAGTGTACACTTGGCTGCACTAAGCATTTTATTTTCACAGATTGGATTTTTCAGGAACTAAATGCTGCGGTCGCTATCGCTCCCTCGCATTTAATTCCTTAAAATTCCAATATGTGAACAATAACTTACACGAAATGAGTGTGTTCGTGACTGGAGAACTTAGTCATGCAAGCTCTACACTGTTTGTTAGAAACATGACAGGTGTTTCACTGATTGAATTGCGATCGGTGTAGACCCGGATCAGACTGAGCGGTTGCATTTGATCGCAAATGTTATACGTCCCATTTATCCTGTCACGGTCACGAATAACCATATTTCTGTCAAACTATTGCCGTAGTACTTGAGTACATAAATTGCGACTCGCGTACGAGCAGACATGGTTATGATAATTTAATAGTTTTCCCGAAATTCATGATTCGTCTAAAAAATAGCACATGAAATCCATTGTCATATTCTTATTGTTCGCAGACTGTTTAAGCTTCACTGAATTACGTCCATACAGTTGAGACCCGTGTTTTAAATGCAAAATCATTATAATGATCATAAACGATACGAACTGTATATTCATGAGATGGATTCGATTATGTCGTACCACCGTTCCTTGATTTTGTCAAAGCATCAACGCAATATCCGTTTTTATTTATTTTTGCATTTGCAATTTCGAATCGATACAACAGTTCAACTGGTCTGTAGCCTATTTCACCAACATTGCAAAGTATACTTTTCTAGCAAAGTATACTTTGAGGGAGAAATTTTCAATTTTAGGATAAATTTGTTACTTTTTATTATACTGAATTTATTACATTATCACAGCCATTTTGGCTGTGATAATGTAATAAATTCAGTATAATAATTCTACATACTTTTAATCATCAAATATATGCAGTGGTTAGTTCTATATGAAATAATGCATTTCGGGAAAAATAAATGATTACTCCCTGAAAGTATACTTTGCTAGAAAAGCACACTTTGCAATTTTGATGAAATCGGCTACTGGAGTTTACGTATGTATCAATTGTTGTCACATGCCCGGATGTGGCTTCTCGCGGACAATTAAAATGAATCGGCGTGAAATACGTATGGTACCATGTACGATTATGACACGGAGGCCATGGATCTACATATTGTCAGGAACCACCCATTGGTCTTTCAGAAATAATGCGAAACCTCCGCCACTACTCCTTACATAGGGCATACAAATACGTTGTGGTGCGAGAAACTGCTGTCCATAATATCTGTATATAGGCAGGGTCGGCTTTTTCGTATGTTTTTAAATGGTGCTTTAGTACTACTAGTTAGAGATGTATACGTGTCAATATGGTATCATTCCTACTTGCCAACTTGATTTGAGGATATAACAAATAGTAAAGCAGTTTAAACATGTTTCATAGCGAGTCACCTGTCGTGTTCGTTCGTGTGTGCACTTACACGCTGACCCCACTGTATATATTGCAAAATGTAATGCTTGCTTTAATAGATAATGGCTGAAATTTTAAATCAAGCATATGGTGATTCATTCATCGTCTAATTTCCCATGTATGCCCATCGACCCCACCCTCACCCCCACCCCGGACGGGGAAGACATTCATAGGTGCAATAATATTGCTCATCACTATATTATCAACATATTTTCTGTGGTTTCTCGTTCAAGCAGTTGCGATCTTGCGTCTTTGTTTTACACTCACACACGTCATAAATCTAAAGTTTGGAGCCAAGTGCGCGTAAACGTGCCGCGAAGCTGCAAAACGCATTAATGTATGGGTACAAATCTCTGTCTGAACTCCATATGTAAAACACGTTTCGGTGTTTGGTTTTTTAAACGCCTCAATAAAAAGGATACACGCAATTAGTAACAAAATTAGGACCACCGATTGATCGCTGGTCCCGGCCCTTGCAATATCTACCTTATCGTATATCCGCAGTTTATCAGGCACTGTCGATTTTTAAATGTTGGAACACCTTGAAGGGCTCATTGGAATAAGGGGGCTAACTCCCTCGTGGAGTTAGCCCCCTTCTTCCACTGACCCCTTTAAGTGGGAACAAATGCGAAAAGTACAGAAAATATGCTAATGTTTCGAATTCCCGATTGGAAGCTGATACTGTAGAACCTCAATAAACCGGACACCCATGCAATGTATGTCTGCTTTATTGCATGTGTTCATTGTTCATGTCTCACCGGTGATAAACGCCTGTTAATGATCGCAAATCACATATACCTGTTTTGCGGTGCCCGTATGCCTGATTTACAGTGGAGCCTCTCTACACCGGATACCCTGCGGGCCTCCCAGGGTGTCGGGTTTTTGAGGGGTTCCACTGTAAAAACACATTCCCGGACTTTATAGCTGCGGTTTTCGTCAATCTTGCGATACGTGGCTGTGACGTGAGAAATGGGGATTATTGGATTTGTGACCAGTGTAGATCCAGATCGATTAGCACATTTATGTAGCCTGGTAACGATCTATCTTGCTCGCTAGAAGCATGACAGGTGTTTCATTGATGAAATATCGAACAGCGCAGGTCCTGATCAGACTGTGCGGATGCACAGGCTGATCAGGATCTACACTGGTTGCAAAAGACATAAACCCCATATATCAAGTCACATCGACATATAAGTTACACTATACTGAACAACAGCATGTCAGGCCTGCAGACACCATTTAAATGTGAAATGGACCTTCATCACATGTACGGAAAGCCGGACGGACGGGCAGACAGACACATACACGGACAGGCGCTCTCACGGAAGAAACACACGTATGGACATCCGGGCTTTCATTTATCACCGTAAAACGGACACACAGTAATCCTCAGTTGTCATTTGTCTCTGATAACAATGCATGTCCAGTATTACCAATAACACAAACATGTGTTGGATGACCGACATACCTCGATTGCCGTGGAACCCCTCTAAACACGACACCATGATGACATCATAGGGTATCCGGCGTAGAGCGGTTCCACTGTATTTCAAGGAATCTACAAACTGACTCAAGTTAAACAACTTTGACACCTACAATTAACCACAGAATAAGTTCCAACCGGTATAGTGTCCTCATCAAACCGCGTGGATATGCGGTGATCGCAAAAGGATGGAAGCTTGTTTTGCTTGCGTCTTGGCTGCTAGCAAAATATCGCACTACGTCGGTTCTGTCAGAATTGCAACCGCCGTGAAAATCGTCTCTGTTTAAGTAATTACTGGACATTGGAGCTAAGCTTTGGCAGCGCGCACTTGCCAGCCAACAACGTGTAGAAAGAGCAGGTGAACCGGAAACCACACGAATAAATACCGCGAGTGTGCCAGCAAAAAAAATCAGCTTCGATGAGGTACTGTTATACTTTCTTCCTTGTGGATGGCAAAGCGTGTAAATCGCTTTGCAGTTTTGACTTCATCTGGTGATGAGAATCGCACTGTCTGATAGCAAATTGTCGTATCCTAAGCACAGCTCAAGCTCACCGAATCAAGCTGTTCGATTTCAAGCACACTATTGAAGTATTTTGAAACAAAATAATTTACAATCGTCTGGAAATTTCAATTGATGTATTTATATGTATTGAGCATAGGCTGCATGCACCCTATGCTCAATATTTGTAAATCCAATAATTGTTTAAAAGAAAACATTGTTAATGTGAAATTTACAGACTATCATAATTTTGCACTTACGAACATTTTAGACGTACGAAGTTTAGTGAAACAGCCCACAGATGAATGATAATGTATTCGGATGATACAATTTGTATTGATTTAAACTTTCATAGTTTTCGCATTTACTATGTTTAATTAACTGCGGGTACATGTAGCTGAGTAAGAAACCTATGGAGGCAATAAGTTCAAGTTCAAGAGGTAAACACGATATGGTATCAATTTTAGTACGAAGAAGCCATAAAATCACCATTTCTTGGCCCGATGTCTGACGAAGGATTTACAGCGGTGCTCCGTGTAAAACTCATGGTTATAGCAAACTCAATAGTCTAGATTTGGAGAACTGGAAGGTATGCGATGAAACCATATGCGATTATTCATGTATTAACCCATTGCATGCGGACTACACCTTTACGGGTATGATTTTTCTTTAAAGTTTTATTTTTATTTTTTGTTATTTCTCAATGAAAGTATATATCGAAGAGAAGGTTCAAATGGTGGTCACGACATATACTTCTGACAACATATAAAGAAAATATTTAGGATTTTCCACAAACAAAATGGCAAATCCTCATCGAATGGTGGCCACGAACTATATTTCTAAGCTCATACAAAGAAAGTCTATGTACTCAGCATGGAATGGGTTAAAATTAAAACTGCTCTGGGATTCACAACGACAGCAAAGTGACCCGGTGTAGAAAAGGTGCCTGTCACTGGGTAAGGATACTGTCTTTCATTGCTGAACGTTTTTATTTGTCATTTGTGGCTGTGAATGGAGAAATGGGGCTTATGGAATTTGTGAACAGTGTTGTTCCTGCTCGAACAGCACACTCCTGTAGCCAGATAACGATCTATTTTGCTTGTTAGAAGCATGATTGGTGTTTCATTGGTGGAATGGCGAACAGTGCAGATCCTGATCAGACTGTGCGGATGCACAGGCTGATCTGGATCTACACTGGTCGCAAAACCCATAAGCCCCATTTCTCCAGTCACAGCCACATTTCAGTGCTCAGTAAACGCACATGTATGGTACATCTTCCCTCTTACTGGTGCCTTGCCGTGGTCATGCGACTTCGCTTTTGAACGGACGTAAAACCCAGATCCCTCAATCAATTAAACAGCGGACACGTGGTGTACGGATTGGTCACTGTCTATGCTGTGTGTACAACCGCGACAACCAACCGCACGTCTGTCTCATACTTGAACTGTATCTACATGTTGCTCGTTGTTCCAAGTGCTATATATACCAAGGTGCATGATCACGTGGTTACAACAACAACAACGTCGCCCACTCCAAAGGAAGTATTATTTTATATTTTCCTTAATATGCAACGGATTTTTATTAAATATGGCGCAGCAAACGCGTCTTCATGAGCTGCATTTTGTGGTCCATGGAGTTTGCCACAGACGTATGTCGTTTTTGCGAAGAATCGATTTCCGTGTCGGAGACACGCAAATAGATTCTTCGCAAAAACGACAGAACTTTGGGCGAACATACAGAGACCACCAAATGCAGCTTAACAAGAAGCGTTGGATGCGCCATATTTCATAAAAATCCGTTACGTAATAAGGACAATATAAAAGAATAGGTAATTTGAATCGGATGGATTCTGGAAGTTTCAGTACTTGTTGTTGTTGTTAGTACCACGTGGTCATACACCTTGGGATCGGACTGCACAAATGCTGCGACTACGCTGGTTCCAGACTGGTCATAACACATACATTAACAGCCTCTCATTTTGAGATAATCCTATCTCGGTAAATGCTGGAATTTCGCCAAAACCTCGGTAGTTAATGTGGAAAATTACACAATTACACTTGTGAAATATTGCTAGGAAACACCTTATCATTTTCTGGCTGATTCACCTACTCTTGTATCATGTATACTGTTATTGAACAGTACGCTCTACAGGCCCGTACGCAAGAATTATTTTAGGGGGGTGCGTTATCGACGGCGTGAAGGACTAAACATTGTTTTTGCACACCCACGGACATACCTCGGCAGATTAACCCTTTTACCCCTAAGTACATTTAACTGGAATGGATTTTGATTTGTTAATTTTGCGACCAATCTAAATCATTTTCAGACCAGTCCATTTATGAACATGGGGTGTTTTTGTTCTCAAAATTATGAAAATTAATTGCAAAAAGTGCAGATCCTGATGAGACGGCTCGTTACGAGCCGGCTCATCTGGATCTACACTGTTTGCCAATACCACTATGCAGGCCTGCGGGTTAAAAGTGAAAAGGTTAAGGGGGGTGCGTACGCACGCGTCGCACTCCTCTGCTTACGGGCCTGCTCTGTATTAGAACCACAGATTGGCAGTACACTCTTTCATACACGGTAAATTGGGACAAAATGCTAGTTAGACTACTAAACAAAAACGATTAATGATTCCGGTAGCTCTGTAGTTTAAATTACCAGACTAAATATACCAGGTTTTCAGGCATTCGCATCATATATTTGAAAAATCAATAGACACATGCTTACAATATTAAGGAGCCCCGCAGAGGACGTGGAATTCTTTTTTTTTTTATTAATTTAACAATTCTTCCGACGAAATAAAAATTCGTTCCCACTGGAACGGATTGTTAATTCGTGGGAACGAATTGTTTTGTCGTGGTAATTCGAGGGAACGAATTATTAAATTGAGGGAACGTATTGTCATTTCGAGTGAATGAATTGTTAATTCGACGGAACGAATTTTTATTTCGTGGGAACTAATTTATAAAAACATCCATGTCCCCTGCGGGGCTCCGTACAATATCACATTTAGCTAATGAAATATTATGTACGAACACATACAAAAGACAAACCATGTAATTAAAGTCAAAGAACAACTAACATTACTTCCTGTGACATGCAAAGAAAAACAAATACAGTGGAACCTCTCTAAACCGGACACCATGGGAGGTCCCCAGGGTGTCCGGTTTAGAGAGGTTTCACTGTAAAACAGACAGATGCATACTTCAAGACACGCGGGGCTGCTTAGCGATCATGAACAGACATTATTATCGGAGGTAAATGGCAATCAAACATATCTAAATTAAGCTGAACAAATTGTATCTGTGTCCGAAGGGATTTACTGTATTTGTTCACGTACATGTGTAATACTTATTTGGCATCGTTGACAACCTTAAAACTAAATCTAAAACTTGAGAGTCAAGACAAACAAATCCCAGATCCAGAAAAAAGATGGTAAGGATGGATCTGCATATGTTATGTACAACAACAACAACAATGGCTGGAAGTGTTGACAGTGCGCCCACTCCAAAGTCAGTACTATGTGATATTTTCCTAAATAGGCAACGGATATTGATGAAATATGGCGCAGTAAACGCGTCTTCATGAGTTACATTATATGTATGCTTATATCGTTTTTGCGAAGAATCGATTTCCGTGTCAGTAGACACGGAAATCGATTCTTCGCAAAAACGACAGAAGTTTGGGCCAAGTACCGAGACCAACGAGTAACAAGACGCGTTTGATGCGTCAAAATCCATTACATAATAAGGACAACGTAAACGAATACGTACTTTGGATCAGAGGGCTTCTGGACGTTCCAATACTTGTTGTTGTTGTTGTTGTAACCACGCGATCATACACCTTGAATGTAGTATTACACATGGAATGCACGTTTGATGCAAATCTATAATTTCCTTCCAGTATGCCCACTCTACAGTAATAGTAATTTAGCCCTTCCTACGCTGTTGACGGAAATTGCCGTCTGCTGTTTTTCATTTTTGCTTTATTTCTTAACAAAAAACTGGTTTTGACAGTACATGAGAATCGTCTCCACTGGAGACGATTCTCATGTGCTGTCAAAACTAGGTTTTATTGAGAAATATTGAAAATAAAACATTTCCAGCAGACTACAGAATTTCATTCAGCGTAGTAAGGGTTAATACGTATTACACAGGTAAATATTGGATGTTTCTCTGACGTCATTGTGAACAGTGAATACTCTGATCAGACTGTGTGTAAGCGCACGCTGATATGTTTGTTCACTGTCCGAACTCGGTTAGTCAGCTCACATGTGAATGACGTGTAGCAGGATGGTAAATTGGAGAAAGAAAATACATAATTATCTTCAGAAACCAGCAAAAAGTCGGAAATGTAAAAATTGCCCCGAAACAAAAAATCGCCTTGAAAGGCCTATTTTAATATTTATTTTATGTTTTCATTAATAGGTTTGTTTTCATGGCACTTTTTATTTCTCTGAAAACAGAAAGGGGATCGCATCTGCACGTTTATTATTAAAGGTACATGCCCACTCAGTAATCACACTGTTATTTGTATCAGAGACATCATCTGAGACATTTTCTGGCAAAATAAACATTCATTCACCATTACCCCACGTATTCATTGGCATTAGTATACATTTTATATCAGAAATAATTTCCACACTTATATCAGGGGATATAACCGTGATTCCTTAAAATGTTAACGGACATTACTATTTATTATTTGCATTTATGTTTGGATGCGAAATGTTCATACTTTTTAATCTGTCGAAAATATTTGTTTTTTAAGTGATGCTTTTAATTAGTATAAATAATTAAAACATAGCATGCCTCATTTGCATATCAAATAGCCTGATACCGCGGGTCACTGCATGTATCAGTAAACTAAATATTACTAGATGCTTATATCTGTATAGCGGGCACTCTTAATAGTGACACAATTATACACTTACTTAATACCTATAAAGAACAATTTGTGCCTACTGAGTGGGTACGTACCTTTAATAAGCGACATTTTGATTTCATCGCAAGTTTCTCTGACTTTCTGCTGCTTTCTAAACATAATCAGGCTTAAGCATTTTACCATCCCTGCGACACGTTTTGTTCACCTGTGTTGCAGATATAAACCACAGCAGGGTTTTCATGAGGTTTTCGCAATTATGTGATGTATTTGTTTTCTGGGCGACACACGGATTAGAAACTAAAGGTGCAAATTAATTTGAGACACACCATGTGATTTTGCACCGAGGAACATGTCCGATATTTCCTGAAAACATATTTACGAAATTTGCGATAATTTCCGTAAAAGTTGACGAAATTTTCATAACAAATGCGGAATTGCGACGAAAACGTCGTCATCTTTCGACGTCATGTACAGAAAATATCACAGTAAGTGTAAATATATTTGATGAAAAATCACACATGTTCTTATGTACACAATGTACACATGGCGTGTCTCATTTGTAAAATTATACCGACATTTCCTGGAAAGTTAACCCTATCAACACCACAGGCCTGTATAGTGGTATCGGCAAAACGTGTAGATCCAGATGAGCCGGCTCGTGACGAGCCGTCTCATCAGGATCTGCACATTTTGCAATTAATTTTCTTAATTTTTAGAATAAAAACACACCCTTTTCATAAATGGACTAGTCTGGAAATTTGTGAAGAGTGAATTGGCTGCACAATTGACATATCAAAATCCATTCCAGTTACTTAGGGGTGAAAAGGGTTAGGATATGGCAAGGAAGACAAATTCGGTCAGTCAGGTGTTTTTTATTTTGTTCTGAACTTTTCTATCACGATTGTCAAACAACAAAGTTCGAATTGGCATGAAATATGTACAATACATGTTAGTAGGTGGTAGTCGGATTTCGTTGGGGGGATTTGTTGATGTTTACATTTATGGAAAGTATTTAAACAATTATGAATATGAAAATTGGATGTTGACGACCCATTTCTCCTGGTACACTCTCATAGTAGGGACCAGACTGGTCACATATACCATACTACACATTTCTCCCGTCACTGTCACATACCGTAGGGACCAGACCGATCACACATACAATACTGCCCATTTCTCCTGTCATAGTCACATAGTAGGGACCAGGGGCCCGTTTCATTAAACTTCATACGACTAAAATGTTCGTAAGTGCAGATTTAGAATAGTCCGTAAATTCCAATTGATGGATTTACATTTATTGAGCATAGGCTGCATATGCAGCCTATGCTCAATAACTGTAAATCCAATAATTATTTACAATAACACATAGTTAATGTGAAATTTACAGACTATCATCATTTTGCACTTACGAACATTTTAGTCGTAAGAAGTTTAGTGAAACGGCCCCCAGACTGGTGACAAATGTTATACTACTCATAGACAGCTTGGAAATGATCTTGCTAAGAAAACAAAAAGTTACATTTTAAAAATCGGTCCACTGTTTCTGAATGAAGATGTCTATAGATGGAGATTTAACATGGGGAAAAAAATTTTTCGTAATAAAATCAATATTGAAAAAAAATTTACAAAATAAAAAGAAGGCTCATTCTTAAAGTTTGATGAATGTAACATTATCGAAAAAAATATTGTTTTTGGATTGTTGATATAGCCGTAACATTTGGGCAGCTTTCATGGAACAGACAGTAAATAAATATGGGGCTCAGAATATGCATGGGTCATTCATGTCCTATATATAGTTTTATCAGCGGCCCATACATGCGAGTTTCGTGCAATTTAAGATGTTCGCCACGGCGAAAAGATATTTCACAACTTATAAAACCAGTATTGCGACCATTAATCACATTCATGAAGTAGTTTGTTAGTCCACTGTGAATTAGGCTGACGGAAATAACGAAGATGCACTAATTATAAAGCACAAAACATTGCACTGTAATTCCGAGCGGTTTATATAGACGGTCCTGCTGAGGCTATATTTTAAGTTGTCCAAATTCCTGGGATTCTGCACCCATTCCAGCCACCACTCTGGTAGATGAAGCCATTGATAGGTGCATTCAAGTTAATGTTATCAGTCATTGATACTGATCTTGCGAAATTACTTGCATTCTTGGACTAGGAACAAATTGTACAGAGCTCCTGTTAAGATGCGTAATTTGACCAAATATTCGAGGTATTTTTCTTAGTTCTTCACCAAAAATGGCAAGTTGGGAGTTCTTTATGAGACGATTCTAAAGCACTCACAACTTGCCATTTTTGGTGAAGAAATAACAAAATTCCCCCCAAAGTTGATCAAATTACGCACCTTAACTGGAGCTCTGATTTCGTGGGAACGAATTAATAAAACAGAATTCTACGTCCCCTGTGGGGCTCCGTACTATTTAATTTGTTCCCACCAAATAACTATTCGTTCCCTCAATTTAACAATTCGTTCCCTCGTATTAATAATTAGTTCCCACGATATAACAATTCGTTCCCTCGAATTAACAATTCGTTCCCACGATATAACAATTCGTTCCCACGGGAACGAATTGTTATTTCGTGGGAACGAATTGTTAAATCGCGGTAACGAATTGTTAATTCGTGAGAACGTATTATTACATTGAGGGAACGAATTGTTATTTCGTGGGAACTAATTAATAAGAACAAAAAATCTACGTCCCATGCGGGGCTCCGTAGTATAGAAGAATTTAATATGGATGATATAAACATCGGCGCCAGTTTCACTTGTAAATGCGCATGAGCCGGTGGCTGACAAAGAGATCCTTACGGTTTAAAAATGAGATCAGCGTTGTTGCATCAGCATAGTATCAGGATCTACGCTGGACATCGATCAGTTACTGACATAAGTATTGCCAACAGCGACCTGGTTAAACGATTATTCTATAATGTATAACATTGTTTTAAAGTAAAATATATAAACACGTACCTGTCGAATCTTCTGCATGTACAGCATGTTTCTGTTTACGTATCATATATAGCACCTGGTCTGACAATGGGGGGTCGTAGCTAGTTATACCATTTGAATGTATTTATAGAAATCCGGTCCAACTTGTAGGTTTTATGGCCTAATTGCTTGTAATAAAACCGAATATCGCATGATTTGATGTGTAACGTAGCGATTATAGTGTTTTCAACTAGTGTTGATCCAGATTATCCTACATATCAGCGCAATCTGATCCGGAACTGCATTATTTGTCAGATTCATATTTTCACACTTGTTAATTGTATTGTAATCAGTGTAGACATATGTGCAGTCTGTTCTGGGTCTACCCTGTTTGCAGTCGTTATTTTTGCAAATTATTCAGGAAGAAAAAAACGCTAAAATAAACCAAAAGACCGTGGGGCCGTTTCACTAAACTTCGTACGACTAAAATGTTCGTAAGTGAAAATTTAGGATCGTCTGGAAATTTCAATTGGCGGATTTACATTTATTGAGCATAGGCTGCATATGCAGCCTATGCTCAATAAATGTAAATCCAATACTTGTTTACAAGAAAACATTGTTCATGTGAAATTTACAAACTATCATTAGTTTGCACTTACGAACATTTTAATCGTACGACGTTTAGTGAAGCGGCCCCCATATCTCTATAAATATATTTGCAAAGGGACATAACTAGCTACGATTGTCGCCGAGATGTACGTAGGTCATGTCCGAGGGGTGCTCAGTTCATAAAAGTCATAACAAATGGTGTGTATATCAATTGACATACAACTATGTTAGCGTTTGTATTCCGACTGACAATTAGCTCTGTATAAGTATATGTATCTAGTAAAGTATACTTTGAGGGAGACATTTTCAATTTAAGGATAAATTTATTAATTGTTATTATACTGAATTTATTACATTATCACAGCCATTTTGGCTGTGATAATGTAATAAATTCAGTATAATAATTCTGCATACTTTTAATCATGAAATATAGTTCTATATGATATAATGCATTTCGTTGAAAATAAATGATTACTCCCTCAAAGTATACTTTGCTAGATAAGTATACTTTGCAATTTTGATGAAATCGGCTACTGGGTACATAACTCTAATTACATTTAATTACACTGCATTACTTAATTGTTATGATTGAGTAGTCTTTCCGAATGTGCGTTTGAAGCGTTCTTTGTTTACTTTCTACTTCGTGGAGAGTGGCCTAATAATTTTGCTAATACACACTTTATGAGGTAAGTTTATGTTAATATGTTTGTGTCATATTGTAGAATTGTCTCTCAATAACAATATAGCGATGTATGAACGTCAACGCCTTGCAGGTATTTTCTATAATTCAGTGCGCGAAATGTAAATGCTATTACGTAAACTTTTACCGTTGGACGTGGTGTAGCGATATAGTGCAACCTGTTTGCATATAAAGCGGAACACGTGCAGCTAACTGACAATATATCACGTGCATGTAATAGATACTGCCCTAATTGAGGTGTCCATGCGTTTGAACAACCTACATGTGCCCATGGAACACCGAGCCGCCAAGCGGCGAGGTGTTTCATGGGCACATGTCGGTTGTTTAAACGCATGAACACCTTAATTAGGGCAGTGACTGGCTTAAACATCGACTTACCGACTACCGTTGCTAGTATTCAGTGGGAATTTTGAATTTCCATTTGACATTAAAGAACTATCTCTACAGTTATGGCAGCCGATTAATAACATCCAAGTACGCATGCTGCAAGTGGGAGTATACGTGTCCCATGGACACATTTCTCATTATTATATATGTTTGATGTCTTAAGTATACGTATACGAAGTACTCAATTTATCCCGTCAACACAGTGCGTATGTGCCGTGAAACACGGTGCCGTGAAACATTTTTGATATCCAGTCAATACCATTTTTGCATTTTACAGCCATTTGTAGGTGTTGACGGGATAAATAGAATAGTAGGTTAGTGCCGTGAATGGGAAAAAATATCTGGCGCGGCACGGAAACGGGATGTGCTCGGCAGAGCCTCGCCCATCCCGTTTCCTGAGCTTTGCCAGATATTTTTTCCCATTCCCAGCACTAACCTACTAGTCTTAACTATACTCCAGTTGGCTCTAAATGAAACACAAACACATACTTATATCTGCTGGTTGCGATCTTTACTGCATGAGTCGAGATGGACAGTACACAACCCACAGTGGTCCCTGCGGTAAAACTAGAGACAAACCTCTAGGGCCAAATCCACTCTAGAAAGCACGGGACCCACACATCTGTACATGTACAATAATATACATTTACATTAACATATTTACATATCTGATCATATCACTCATATGAGAAAATTGCCTGTTTATGCAGTGACTGCTATCGCAAGAATGACGATACACGCCTTACAGCCCGCACATCACGTGCTAACAACCGGACCTACTCACTGCACTTGCTACACTTCCGTGTATTGAAGACAACAGTTTTCCGCTTTGCTTGAGCGCACCGCGGAAAACTATTATTCTCTATGTTCTGTATAATATGCATTGGAACATGCTTGCATAATTCACAGAGAATACCAGGCTAGTGTAGTTTGATATCCAGTTTATCAGGCAAGGCTAGGCCGTTTCCGAGCAGAGCCTCATTATCTTGATATCGAAACAAAATAGACTAATATCATATTTATCAGGTAACGTTTTATGCTAGTCAATGATAAAATTTAAAACATTTTTCGTTGAAAAGAACGCGGATTTGTTTAGATATCTACGTTACGTGATTAGTCTGACGTAGTTCGGTAACGTCATGCGACGTCGTTCGTCCAATAGAAAGCCACCTTTAGTTCGTTGTAACCCGGATATTCGTATCAGTTCGATTCCTTATACGGTAGTATTTTAATGATAACAGATAAGTAAACAGTACAGTGAAACCTCTCTAAGACGGTCACCCTGGGAGGTCCGCAGGGTCTCCTGTTTAGATGGATACCACTGTAACAAGAAATGCCAGCGTTAAACAAAGTTTGTGCTCTCGCTGTCAGCCTTGATAATAATAAACAAACACAAGTCCTCGGTGACCTTGACCGTGGGCGGTCGTACAGCCTTGATAATAAAAAAGAATGAAAGAAAAACTATAACGTTTTTGCCTTACAAATTTGCCTTACAAACAAGGTGAGCGCAAGTCCTCAGTGACCTTGACCTTGGGCGGTTGGGTGTGGGTAGCATGCACAACAAAGTACCATCCCTAGACTCACATTGTGGCCAAATATTATCAAAATCGGTGAAACAGATCATAAGTTTTTGAAAATGAAAGGTGTTACTAACGTACGTAACCAATTACGACCGTATGCATGTACGTATGTACGCACGTACGCACGTACGCACGTACGCAAGTACGCACGTAGGCACGTACGCACGTACGCACGTACGCACGTACATGGACTAACGCTATACCCCTCTTGCCTATCGTCAAGGGGATAATTAAACAGTCCATGCAGATCTGTTCTCATTTTCAACCATGAACAAACCCGACAATCAAATAAATTACAGTTAATGCCATAGAAATGAAATACAATGTGGTCCCCAGCGTGTCCAGTTTAGATGTATATACATAGCCCATCCCGTTTACGTTCATCAGTTCTCTGTCAAACATCGACTAATTGATAAGCACCCGGCCATATACTGTAGAATATAGTTGTAATTGAAGGGCCTCTCGTCGCCTGATGCAGTGCGTACAACTGTACATGCACGTGTAGCATATGAATGCATACATCTATTATTGGGTGGTCAGTTATAAAAGTCATTTACGAGGGGTGTTCAATAATTAATTTCCCAACACATACATGATCCCAATAAAATGAAATGACATTAATTTAAGGTATTAGGTCATAGATAGATCTGATAGATAGATATACTTGGCTTCAATGATAATTGCTTCAGAAAAGTGATGTGATATATGAATATAAGATATGTGAATATTGTCTTGTTACTGTATACTATATATGACATTTGTATTTGCCATCTCCGCCATCTGTGTATGTAAAAGCCATCGTGCAGTTTCACCACTTCGGCGTTTGACACATACAGCAAATAATATGACAGTAAACAACATACAATTTGGTGCAATACATCATAGACAGATATGACAACAGCGTTTTTTTTAAATATTATGACAAAAAAGTATACAAAAGACAGGATATCTGAGTATTTCTCACATCAATCTCAAAATAATTTTGATGTGTAAAGTATAAATATAATGCACAACTTATTGTTAGGGTACACGTTACCCATATGTAAAGCCATATATACTCTCATAGTAGGCGAGTAGACACCAGGAACAACACATACAGGTAACTGCTTATATGTCACTGGATTTGATAGCTAATAACAGAGTACAGTAGTGGGTATATATGGTATGTGTTGTGTGGTTTGCCAGGTAAAAGTGATACACTGTGCGATTTTCTGTATATGAGGCAATTTATAATGGTGGTTCATGTTGTTAAAAACACAGGCACAAACCTGTCCAGAAAACTGACATATTTTACAGTTTGGTGTAATATAATTGATAGGGGTCCATTCTCCTGGGTTTTCTACATGTGATTAGCTACATTATATCATATGTTATACTTCACATTTTGCGTTCTTTGTCAAACGGCATAACAGGTTAAACTGGCTGATGGCTGGAATACACAAAGATGGCCAACTTGGCCACTCCATGTGCCATATAGGATACAGTAACGAGGCAGCGTTCACATACATGGTATGCATATATTCAATCACATTTACAAAGCACTGTACAGATATAGCACAGTTTTTGAGATCTGATGAAATATGCCACTTCACGATTGGGTGTAGGATTATAACACTTTTCTGTTATTTACTGAACGCCCCTCATTTATGTCCTATTTTTGTCGGTGACAATTGTCTTTCCACGTGCCAAACCTCAAGGTGCATGATCATGTGGTTATAACAACAACAACAGTGGTGAATTGTTGAAATCTTGCCCATTCCAAAATAAGTATTATTTGATATTTTCCTTAATATGCAACGGATTTTGATGAAATATGGCGCAGCAAACGCGTCTTCAAGAGCTGCATTTGGTGGTCCATGGAGTTCGGCACAAACTTATGTCGTTTTTGCGAAGAATCGATTTCCGTGTCGGCAGACACGGAAATCGATTCTTCGCAAAAACAACAGAAGTTTGGGCGAAAATACAGAGACCACCAAATGAAGCTTAACAAGACGCGTTTGATGCGCCATATTTCATCAAAATCCGTTACGTAATAAGGACAATATAAAAGAATACATACTTTGAATCAGATGGATTCTGGAAGTTTCAGTACTTGTTGTTGTTGTTAGTACCACGTGATTATACACATTGCACCTTACGTAAACAGAACTATACTACTGTAGACTACGTGTCGGAGATTTGCCAGGTAATATTTTATCTAAAGTATTTCAACAATGTTCTACATTATAGTTTAGACATTTCTGCCTTCGGTCTGTATATATATTTGTGCCTATACATATGTCCACGGCATTGACACGATTTGTGATTACATATGCGTCACTGCTGGCACAGAGAAGGACTTTGCAGCAGTTGTTAGTCGAGTATATGTACCTTTATCATCATTCACCATCCAAATTAGCGTTTTATGTTCTACATGTAATCATTCCGCAGATCGCAAAACATCAACAACTGCTACATTGTTGACATATAGTAAATATAGGGAATAGTATTAATCGAATGGCGACCAACATCTGCAAAGATCAAACTGCGCGGTTGCGTAGACTGATCTGGGCTACGATAGCCATCGTAAGACTGCTTTTCTTAGCCGGTGTTCCTTGTGTCAAGCTATCACTTGACATAACTATCACTTGACATAATGACCATATACACACAACGTGTGTTGTTTTCCGTGATGCACGACTTTTTCGTAAGTGCCAATTACGGATCGTCTGGAAAGTTCAATTCATGTATTTACATTTATTGAGCATATGCAGTGTATGCTCAATAAAAGTAAATCCAATAATTGTTTACAAGAAAACGTTGTTAATGTGAAATTTACAGACTATCATAATTTTTCGGTTACGAACATTTTAGTCGTACGAAGTTTAGTGAAACGGCCCCCAGGGGCCCGTTTCACTAAACTTCGAACGACAAAAACGTTTGCACAAATATTTCTATAAATTCAGTTCCAAAATTAATGTGTCTCCTTAATGCTACCATGTTTAACCTCTGGGGGTCATTAAAGGTACATTCCCACTCAGTTGGCACAAAATGTTCTTTATAGGAATTAAGTACGTGTGTAATTGTGTCACTATTCCACCAGTTCTAAAAAATACGAGTGCACGCTATGTAGATATAATCATTTAGAAATAATTATTTTACTGATAGTGACTCACGGTGGTATCAGGCTATTTTCATATGCAAATGAGGCAAGATATGTTTTACTTATTTATACTAATTAAATGCATCACCTGAAAAAAATAATATTTTCGACAGATTATAAAGTATTGTCATTGCACATCAAACAATAAATACAGATAATAAACACATTCTGTTTCACGGAGCCTGTGTTCCGGCTTTCGTCCATAGTTCCGGAGTTACAGGGTCCCTGTTGTAAGCTTTATAGAAAAAAATGTCGACCACAACGGCTCCGTCGCCACTAGACACTACTTTTGTACCGTTTTTGCTACAAAAAATGAGGTCGAAAACGTGCATGGGCACGAAATAATTCGCCCACTTATTCCATTATTATGTCTGCTTTTCCTGCAACCAGCATATTTAAATGAATTTAATTTTGATAAACACATACAATACTAACGAAAATAATATATATATGTATCAAATATCTTTGGGAAAAGAGGTAAAAAACGCCTGTTTATGAAGTTGGAGTGGCAGGTTCCCGGTGTTCCGATCAGTTGTACTGGTTACCAGTCGACAAAGTCGAATTGTCGAATTGTCGAATTGTCGATTCTAAACACGAGGAAGAATTTATCGATTCCAAAACACGAGATGGATTTTCACAGATGTTCAGCAATTGACAGATAAATAAACGATATCAAACACAAAGGTAATACATTTACGTAATTACTGTTGCCAAGTATTTGTCTGAAGCGTTTACGGAACGTTTATTGCGGACAAAATAGTGCGATATGAACCTATACCCGACAAGAAAAGAAGTCGACAATGTTGTTTACAGTCAATATGTTGGCCGTTTTCCGATATGTCCCCACTTGTAATGGATCTTGTTTGGTGCTGGTGTCATATAAGGGACTTTGAACATTCCCATCCAACAAATGGCGGCAATAATTTCATAAAAAGAGGGAGAAAAATATTGCAGAGGTCTGTCAAAAAGATAGTTGCGAACGGTAACTCTTGCAATCTACTACCGTACAGTCCGTAAAGTTACCTTCGCAACTATCAAAAAGACACCACCACCACCACACGGGTGACCCCTGTGCATTAATTGTAGGAATGTAACTCTGCAAAACCTGTACCGTCCGTATATATGCTGTCAAATGTACGGGAGGCTGTACGTGCCTGCAACTGCCCTTGTAGCTTAGATAATCTCAGCTATACGTATGACTTTTACTTTTCATCTGTCTTTTATATGTCCTGTATCCGTAGAAAATAGATAATCTCAGCTTTGTTCTAAGTACATAACTCTAATTACATTTCATTACATTGCACTACAATTCGAGAGCTCTCCAAATGATTTAGAGAGCTCTCCAAATATTTGTTGCTAGCTCTTAGAGCTAGCAATATATATTTCATTTTATGTAGATTTGGCGTTCCATAGGAATTCCAAGATGTCGGCCATTGCGCTTGTAGCTGTTTGATTTTCCCGCTTTCCGTTCGCGTCATCCGAATATACCGGAAGCAGAAGGAATTTCCCCGAGGATTCCCCGATCTTGATCTTCGAATGATGTTAGTCTTCTAAGTTTAGTCGACTCACCATAGTCTGCCAGCAAAATCGTTCGTGAAATGCAAACATGTCAAACAGTTTAGCAGACTATGGTTAGTCGACTAAACTTAGTTTAGTCTGCTAAAAGTTTAGTCGACTAACGGAGGTTCGTGAAATAGGCTACTGAACTATTTTCATTACAATCCAGACCATTTCATACCGATTCGAACAATTTTCATGCCGCTCTGATTTATTTTCATGCCGTTCCAACTTCTTGTATTTGATAAAATTGTAGTAACATAGTCATGTGATTTTTAACTTGATATACTGCAGATGACCTACATGAAAATCAACTTGTGCTTGTGATCATTTGAGACACATTGGCTTTTCATTTGGAAATAAATGCAAAGTCAAAGTGTTAAGATGACACTTTATCAGGTAACGAGCTTCGTATTGACCGAATACGTACTGACTGATAACATATTGTTGTATCAGACATTGACCTGATACAAACAACCGGGTTACAACAAAGTGAAAAATGACGTTCAATTGGTCGGATGACATCCAAATAACGTTACCGAATGACGTCAGTGTAAAGACGCAACGTAAACAATTCCGCGTTCTATCCAGAGATAATGACGTCATATTTTAGCATACATGTAAAACGTTACCTGATAAATAGAATACCATGCTAGTGTATTTTGATATCCAGTTTATCAGACTCGGCTCGGGTGGGTGGCAGGTGGGAGCACGCGATGGGTAATTTAACGATCGGGGTTTATCCTTACCGGAATCCCGACTGGAGACCTGGTTTGGCCCTCACATACGTCTTTGGCATTTTGTATGTGACAGTTGAATCTGGTTATAACCCTTATGTGAGTATTACGATATTCGTAATCCCATTTTAGGGGAAGGGGCCAAGTGACTTTGGTGTGGTATGGTCCTGGCACCAGGTCAGGTTATTCTAATTTCAGGGCTGAATATATTTGATCTCGAAGTAGATAATCCGTTCTGATTTTGGGATTTTCCCCCCAATGCAGCAGGTTAAAATGGGATTGAACCCGTTTGCCCGGCCTTACATGACCTTAGCTGTTGATAGGCCGTTACACACTAATAAACAAACAAACAAACAAAGACTCGGCTCGGAAACAGTAGGAATTCCTCGGCAAGCCTCGGAATTCCTACGCGTTTCCTAGCCTTGCCTGATAAGCTTGATATCAAAAGACACTACCCTGGTATTCTCTATTTATCAGGTAACCTGCCCTGTATTGACCGAATACGTACTGACTGATAACATAGTGTTGTATCAGGCATTCACTTGATACAAACATCCAGGTTAATACAATAACATGAAAACTGATGTTCCATTGGCCGGATGACGTCACGTGACGTTACCGAATGACGTCAGTGTAATGACACAACGTAAACAAGTCTGGTTCTGTCCATAGATTACGACGTCATCTGACATTCTGTGGTCATTTTTTAGCATAAAACGTTACCTGATAAGTAGAATACCAGACTACTGTCTTTTGATATCAAGTTTATCATGTTCGGCTCGGAAACGGTAGGAATTCCTCGGCAAGCCTCAAAATTCCTACGTGTTTCCTAGCCTTGACGTCACAGAAAGAAGTCCACATTCTTTTCAACGAAAACAAAGTCACAATTGCTCATTATGTACCTAAATACGTTACCTGATAAATATAATACTATGTTAGTGCCTTTTAATATCATGTTTATCAGGCTCGGCTCGGAAACTGTAGGAATTTCTTGGCAAGCCTCGTAATTCCTACGTGCTTCCTAGAGCCTTGCCTGGTAAACTAGATATCAAAAGACACTATA
Source organism: Conchocele bisecta (assembly GCA_029237695.1). Lineage (NCBI taxonomy): Eukaryota > Metazoa > Mollusca > Bivalvia > Lucinida > Thyasiridae > Conchocele > Conchocele bisecta. Next base: position 73,281,727 of record CM055269.1, on the reverse strand, counting down.
GTCGGGTATTCTCTATGTCACTACAACATTATGGTAAAGCTCTGCTCTAACACACAATGTGTTTATATTACAGGACAGAAGATCATCGCTCTGACTACTTGGAAGTTTAGGAAGCCAGCTATGTTAATTAATCTAGCTGTACATTGTGTCACCCAAGCTGGTAAAGGAGGCAAACACAACAAATGCTGCAATTGATAGCAGAAATGGACAACCAGCCAAATACTGGGCGCCACATTAGTGCCCTGTGTGCCACCTACATGTACTGGATGGGAACCAACTTCATTGTGTCTCAAGCAATAATTGTGAAATTTGTAGTGATGCTAGTGAGCATGTACAGTGCCAAGGATCATCCGCAGTGACGATGGAGCTGTATGGTGTTGAGATGCGAGAAATTCTGGTCATCTTCGGTTTAAGAACGACTGAGACACAGAGCCAACCAGCTGTCTGTATGAGTGGTCTGCATCCAAAAGTTGAAGTACATGCACTTTTAGTGCATGCTAGGGACCAGAGCTGCAATACGGTTTAGCCTTAAAGAGTATTTTACCCCCAAAAATATTTTTGAGTGATGAACTTAGATTCTTATAGTACGGAGCCCCGCAGGGGACATGGATTTTTTTTTTAGTAATTTGTTCCCACGAAATAACAATTTGTTCCATCAATTTAACAATTTGTTTCCTCGAATTAACAATTCGTTCCCATGATATAACAATTTGTTTCCTCGAATTAACAATTAATTCCCACAAATTGACAATTTGTTCCCTCAATTTAACAATTTGTTCCCTCGAATTAACAATTTGTTCGCGTGGGAACGAATTGTTAAATTGAGGGAACAAATTGTTAATTCGTGGGAACGAATTGTTAAATTGAGTGGAACGAATTAATAAAAAAAAAATATTCTACGTCCCCTGTGGGGCTCCGTATCATACAGTATTTAACCACTAATTTCAATTGTAGTACTTCAGTTCATAAACGTTTCATAAACTTGTTAATTGAACAGGCATACACAACTATCTCCATCTGTTCTTGATACTTATAGGTAGAAAAGTGTGGTGTAGGACAACATATTTTCAGCTGCAATTTTCGAATGCTGAAATGTCAATGCTCCCTCAGATCTATTTCAATGCTGAATTCCTGATTTTCAATGCTTATTTACTATTAAAATATCCGTATCTGGAGCCCTGAGGGGCCATGTGAGAACTGAAATAAAATTGTGTTTCTTTGTTGTAGCATGACAAACCTATATTTATCCCGTCAACACAGTGCGTATGTGCCGTGAAACACGGTGCCGTGAAACATTTTTGATATCCAGTCAATACAATTTTTGCATTTTACAGCCATTTCTAGGTGTTGATGGGATAAATAGAATAGTAGGTTAGTGCCGTGAATGGGAAACAATATCTGGCGCGGCACGGAAACGCGATGTGCTCGGCATAGCCTCGCCCATCCCGTTTCCTGAGCCTTGCCAGATATTTTTTCCCATTCACGGCACTAACCTACTATTCTCTATCTATTTTTCTTATTTCTGAACCAAAGTATATGTTGTGACCACTCATTTGAACCGTCTCGGCGAGACGGTTCTTCATTTGAACCGTCTCGGCGAAACGGTTCAAATGAGTGGTCACAACATATACTTCTGATGATAAATAAAGAAATTCTTGAGCCTTGCCGGATATTTTTTACCATTCACGGCACTAACCTACTATTCTCTATCTATTTTCCTTATTTCTGAATTTCTGAACCAAAGTATATGTTGTGCTTTAATATTTCAATACATCATAGTTGTGGACAAATGCCACACATCAACACTTCCCTTAATATGACCATGACCTTCTGACCTTCATAAATGTGCTTGTGAATACTTATCACTTCGATTAATTAACTTTGCCAGTTTCTCCAATCTGGGGATATTTGTGTGCCGACAGGCCACATTTCTTGTTTATTGATATTTTAATACCATGTTCAGTAAAAAATGTTTTACCATACATATTCAACACTGGTCCATGCACCATTAAAACAGACAAACTGATGAAAATAAATGCTGAGTGCACGTTTCATGCCTGAACCAATCCTAGCATTCCGAGTCGTGATCCTAGCATTCCGAGTCGTGTTACAGGAAACAAAAGTGTGTTTAGGAATGACCTTTGATCTCATAAGATGCTTCATCTTATCACCCTGGTAAATAGAGAATACCATTCTAGTGTCAGTTGATATCAAGTTATCAAGGCTAGGAATCGCGTAGGAATTCCGAGGCTCGCTACTGCCATTTCCGAGCCGAGCGTTATCAGGTATCGTGTTATGTTAGGTGATATTTTTTGTTGAAAAGAACTCGGACTATTTCACTTTGTGTCATTCCACTGATCATGTAAATGCCTGCTGCGACCTTATGTTATCAGTCGGTACGTATTGGGTCAATACAAAACTTGTTAATTGATAAAAGTCTGATTTTAATATTTCTAAGAAGAACATAGATAATGTGTAAGTACAGGTATACATGTATGTTTCACATCATATGAGATGCTCTAAGTTGACTACTTGACAGCTATGTTGTCTAAATTGGCTAATTGACAGCTACATTCATTTAAAGTTGCTATATAAAGTGGCGAGTGAGCTTATAGACAGCGTGAACTCTATTAAGAAAGATATGGGGAAACTAACAACCATTGAAAAATCACTGTCAATATTATCCCTCAAGTTTACAAACCTTGAAACAAAAGTATCGACCATGGAACAATCAGTCACAAATTGCGAAACGAGTTGTACATTTCTCAGTGCATCATATGATGACCAAAAGAAAACCATAACTACATGTAATGAAAATGTTGAACGTTTACGAAAAAATGTCAAAGATTTAGAATCAAAGGCGTCGGATCTCGAAACATGTAAAAATAAGGCCGAAGACAAAATAACTGAAATGGAAATGCGAAGTATGAGGGAAAATTTGATGTTTTTCGGGTTAGCGGAAGGACAAGATGAAAATTGCGGTTCCAAGATTAAAGAATTTATAAAAACCGAGCTCGAAATGGACGATTCAAATGTGAACAATATGGAGATTGATCGTGCACACAGGATTTTGGTCGGTTTAAGCAAGGCTCAATTAGACCGATTGTCGTCAAATTCCATCAGTATTCAGATAAAGAGAGCGTTAGGCAAATTGGCTATGATAAAAGGGAGGCGTTACGAGCACGGAATTTTACCGTTAAAGAGCAATTACCGCGGACCGTCATGGAGCGTCGTAAAGCACTTTATCCGGTGATGCGATCATAACGCGACAAAGGGAACACGGTGAAATAGTCAGGGATAAACTATTTGTGAATGGTGCTGAATACAAATCACCCAACTAGGGTGTGATGCGGAGCGACTATCGATACTGTCTTGGAACGTTCACGGTCTCAAGAATAAAATATGTGACATTGACTTCATCAAAATATTAAAACAGAATGACATTGTTTTTCTCGGCGAAACCTGGCTACGTCATACCGACGTACACAATTTTGACATTTTAGGTTTTGAATCGGATCACGTTTTTGGACAAAAAGATGCAAATACCAGAAAAGTTAGAACTAGTGGTGGAGTAAGCGTATACTACAAATCGGAACTACGCGATCATATAAAGGTTGTTGAAAAAAATGAGAATGGTTTAATCTGGATTAAAATAGATAAAACGATACTGGACTATAATGAAGATACCTACGTATGCTATATATACATGCGGGATAGCAAGTAACGGATAAATAGGCACTTGGAAATAGACTACTATGAATTGTTGGAACAGGGAATTATTATTAAATACAAAAAATTGGGCAAAAGTGATCGTCAGTGGAGATATGAACAGTCGAACAAGCACACAGAACCCGGATCATACGGACATATTGGAAACCGGACAGGTATATAGAAGCGGGCCCGGAAAGTGACATTATATACTATGACATTCCACAGCGCGTAAACCTGGACCACGTGATCGATGCACGTGGGCATTGTCTGCTTGACCTGTGTGAGTCATCTGACATGATAATAGCCAATGGCCGCTTAGGGGCGGATCGATATACATTTATGAATGAAAATGGGCGGAGTGTAGTGGACTACGTGCTAATACAATACGACAGTATTGACAATGTGGATTATTTTGAAGTTTGTGAGGCCAATGAATTCTCTGACCATTCGCCGTTACAAGTTCGACTCAAAATAAAGCGGGCGCAACAAAATACAAAAAATACAACGAAATATACCAAACTAATATGGGACAATGATAAAAACAATGAGTTTAAGCAGTCAGTACGGAATGACGTGGATTTTTTCACAGATATATTTAATGGAATAGACAATTCGACAAACATCGACGATATTGTACGACAATTTAGCGATACATTATATAACACGGCTAAAAAACACTTTGGAAAAACGGTAACGTGTGGTAACTCGACGGGGACCCCGCCATCGACACAGAACGAATGGTTCAACAATGAATGTAGACAAGCAAAATCTGAACTGAATCGAGCAAAGCGACAATATCAGCGTGATAGAATGGCTGCAAACAGATTGAATTTTGTTCAAAAACGTAACTTATTGAATAAAGTAAAACGAAGGGCCAAAGCTGAATACAAAACAAAGGAGGGGACCCGGTTATCAAAATTAGCAAAGGATAATCCAAAATCATTTTGGAAAAAAATGCGCAAGTTCTACAAAAAGAGCGTGAGAAACAATTGCAAGCTATCTGAAAATGACTTTTTTGAACATTTTTCGAAGTTATTTAGCGGGAAAGAAGATATGCCGAATGATGATGAAATAGATCCAGAAGAGGCGAGGTCGATCCACGACTTAGATTGTGAATTTACAATTGAAGATTTGCAGCGAGTTATCTCCTCATTGAAACTAAATAAATCGTGTGGACTAGACGGACTTGTGAATGAAATATTTAAACACTCGTCAGACGTTATCTCCCCCTTCATCCTGCGATTAGTGAATGCGATCTTCCAATCTGGTCACTACCCATCTACATGGTGCCAGTCTACCATCACACCCATACACAAGAAGGGGTCCATCGACGATGCTGACAATTACCGGGGCATAGTGCTCAGCAGTTATATATTCGCAAATGTTACATAATAGACTAGCGAACTGGGCCGAAAGAAACGAAAAGATGCTGAATTGTCAATCCGGGTTTAGACAACACAAATCGACAGTAGACTGCATATTTGTGTTTCATGCAATTATCTCAAAGCTACTACACGGAAAGCAAAAGTTATTCGTAGCATTTGTGGATTACCAAAAGGCGTTTGACAGTATAGACAGGCGGATGTTATGGCAAAAGCTGATCACTCAAGGTGTCAGCTCGAGCATGGTGACAGCTATTCGAGCCATGTACAACCAAGTGAAACTTTGTGCAAAGTTTAATAATAACACATCCGACTTCTTCTTATCGAAGGAAGGCGTGAAGCAGGGGATCCGATGTCCGGGATTCTATTCACATTTTTCCTGAACGATATGGTGGACAGTCTACGCACAGATGACGCTGATGACACATTGGACCTGGACAATATCAACATATTTATGTTACTTTACGCAGACGACGCTGTACTGTTCGCAAAGACTGCTCAAGATCTACAACTTCGACTAAATAAATAAAGACATATAGTGATACATGGAGTCTAAAAGTAAATACCCAAAAGACAAAAGTGATGGTGTTTGAACGAGGTCGTGCATCACAACCGAAACTGTACTACAATGAAATTGAACTTGAATTGGTGCAGCAATTCAAGTATTTGGGTATAATGTTCTATAAAAATGGCCATTGGAACAGAACACAAAAATGTATTAGTGAATATGGAACTTACGCATTACACAATTTGACACGAGTGCTAATTAACGTTACACTTCCCATTCACGATACCTTTACGCTGTTTGACGCCCTAGTGGGCTCTGTATTAGGGTACGGGTCTGAAATATGGGGTTATCATCACGCCAGGGATATAGAAAGGGTACATACAAAGTTCTGTCGCAATCTACTTGGGGTTAAAAAATCGACACATTTGTCTGGATTATATGGCGAGCTCGGCAGACCATTGGTATTATTTTCGAAAAATACGAATGATTCAATACTGGTCATCAATTTTCAAAAAAGACGATAAATTGTTGCATATAGTATTTACAACATGTTGAAACATGATGCAGATAACAATGTAACATATAATGGCTTGAACTGGGCTCACCATATAAAACAAATATTATCAGAGACTGGTTTTGCAAACGTATGGCTAAATCAAGGCGAGATGGAAATCCCATGTGCTCAGATCAAACAACGGTTAATAGACAGTTACGATCAAGAATGGCATGCGTCCATACACGACTCAAACAAACTGAAACTATACTGTCGGTATAAATCCGATAATAATGCAGAGACATACATAGACACTATATCCAATAGAAAGCTTAAAACGACTCTAAGCCGATTTAGACTTTCTTTACATTCTCTAGCTATTGAAACAGGACGGTACAATAATACAGCCAGACAAGAAAGATTATGTACATATTGTAACATGCGCAAAGTCGAAGATGAGTACCACCTATTGCTTGTGTGTCCACATTATGCAGACTTGAGAAGAGCATATTTCACAAGATATTATTGTCACTGGCCCACGTTGAATAAATTTGACCAGCTCATGTCCGCTCAGCATAAATGCACGAATGTCAGTAAATTTCTTATTCTATGCTTTTAAACGAAGAACCGTTAACAATATGCCTCAGTAGTGATAAACAGTAAACACACATCGTGCCTTTCCGTAAACTGATACAAATAGCAAACATAGAGATTACTCAATTGCATTCTCTATGGTTGACATTGGTATCGCCACAAAATATAATCCTAAACTGGTGTTCGGCGACTGGGCGATCATAGACATCAAACACAATGACCACCTAACGTGGAGGTTGTTGTGGTTGCAGTCTGAGATCTCCGTAATCACGACAAACTTTAACGATCAAAACTTTCGCAATAAATTATTTAACCAAGGTTTCCCATTCACAGCTCCTCAAATCTCACTGTACTGTATAAATTTCACATAATATGGCAAAAACATGTAATTTGTTATAAGCCAAATAAAATATATTGTATTGTATTGTGTATTGTATATACAGAGTTCTGCTTATATGGACCATTATTGTTTTTTTATCCATGCTGCCATTAATATGACCTTGAAACTTTGAACTTTTTCACACATTAAGAAGTGGTCAAATGTTTGTGCTATAGAGTTAGAATTACTCGGTTTGACTAGGTGTACATGTATATAGTTTTCATAATTCCATCTGGTCATCCTAATATCCATCCATGACAGGCTTATATTATATGCACCTTTAAATCAATGTCAGATACACAGATACATGTACATGTATGTATGAAATCAATTGAATGTGACACTGTTTGCAGTTATTACTCTTATTAAATATGATTATAACATTTCTGAACACGAATTGCATGTTTCGAAATAAATCATTTTGATTAATCGTGCTAATCGAGCTTCAGGCCATAACAAAGGTCAAGGTCATTTATTTACTTGTAATGTTCACCGGATTTGTCGGCAGGTGCGACACCGCTTCCATGGCGGAATTCTTGTTTTTGTAATTCGCCACATGATCAAATAGAAACACTACCACGCAGAAATATGTTAAATCCAACCAAGTGTGACGAAATCTGCTGATTTTTCACGTCTAAGGTGGTTATAATAACTTTATACAACATATATGCATTTGACAACTTGAACATAAATCTGTCGCAAATATTATCTCACCCCTTTTTTGCTACAAAATTCCTAATTTTGGCGCGTACCGCGAACTAATCATACAGCTTTCCACTGATGAGGTTCATACTTACCTTACATGACTACTAACTATAAATTTAAAGTTGCGCAGTGTGTAGCACATTTTTTTTACTCCAACTTAAATCATTACAGAATTTTCCCCATTTTTCTACTCCGAAATTCCCATTTTTTGGCTTGTACAGCGAACTAGTCCCACATTTTCCACCGATCCAATTCTTACTTTAAATACCTTACCACCTGCAAATGCTGAAGTATGTAACACAAAAAAATCACTCTACCTCAAGTCCTTATGGAATTATCCCTATTTTTCAACTCTGAAATCCCCATTTTTGACTTATATGAAATAGTCCTAAAATTTTTCACCGACCCAATTCATACTTTGGACTTGTACAGCGAAATTTGTTTCCACTGATATCAATTCATACTTTGCATACCTGACCACCACCGAGCACCACAGTGTGTAGCACAACAATGTTCACTGCATCCCAAACCCATACGTAATTATTCCCTTTTTTAATATCCAAAATTCCTATTTTTGACATTTACAGCGAGCTACTTCTACATTTTCCACTGATCTAATTCATACTTTGTATACATGATTACCATAAAGTGCCGCAGTTAGTAACACAAATATTTTCACTCCACCTAAAATCATATGGAGTTATGCCCCATTTGTGACTCAGAAAATGCAACTTTATGCTTGTCTTCTACTATTTCTAGTGTTCAACCGATTTACTTAATATTCATGCACATAACAATCAGCTAATAGTGTAGATCAGCAAGTGACATACACATACATGTATACCATTTGAACTTAATGTGACATTGACCTACGTTTTTTTTGTGCTTCATTGACCATGCCTCGGTGGGCGTTTATTGTGACCTTCGGCGCTCTTGTTGGTGTATCTCTGCAGGTCCAATTCGCTTGAAACTTCATATACTTATTTGTCATCATCCATATTTTCATTAATTAGTCCGTCCATGCAGCCCACTGTCTTCATGGTCAAATAACTTAGCCAAAAACTTTAACACAACTTTCTGTCGTTATATAGCTGCGTCTCACAGGCAATATCCGCCATTTCAAAATTGATTTGATTAAAAAACAAATATAAAACAGAATGATTTGAACACTAGATGGGCATCTAATTATATCAAGTGGTTATCAAACTTTAGATAAATGTATGCCTTTAAATTTTTCCACACGGTCAAAATTATCTTGTTTGAAGAGATAAAACAAATTATAGGAAAACGGTCCGATTCCCCCCTGTGCTCTTCCAGGAGGTAATTCTAATCTGCAGGTGCCGAAATGGACGAATTATGACTTTTCAGAATAGTTGATGTAGGTCATTTGCAGCGTATAATGTGAAAACCCATGTCAAATATATGAGACGGATTGGCTTTAAATCAGTAATGGCAGTGTGTCCCAGCTAGGGTGCCACATTGACTGGTACATGAACGTGCGAACAACAACGTCGTGCCAACGTTGACACAATGGGGACGAATTAATTCGTGGACGTGTTGACTAAATACATTTATAAGTTATATATCGGACGAGTTGCCATGCTCCAGATTAAACTTTTAAAATACAACAAACTTTATTTATTCCTAACTAATGACAATGTTAGTCTCTCCAATATGATATGCTGGAATGACTGAGTCGGGTTAAAAATTTGTTTTTTAAAAATACGATCTTCTCCAGCAACGAATAAACAAATTGGTTCCCTATTTACTTCGCTTCCTTTATGTATTGTGTTGGAGCGGGACCAGAGTAATTGGTTCCCGGCTTACTGCTTCGCTGTTGCTATGGCTGGGAACCCGCTTGCTTATATCGGGTGGTCTGTTCTGGCGTATGAACCGGTGATTCGGCCACACGGATGCATTCTAGAATTACCATAGACGCAATGCTGAAAATAAAAATGGCAGCCTCCCAGTCATTCCCGAGTCTCTATTCGCGATTTGACGGAATGGGTCGAGGGTTCCCGAGTGATAATAAACAGTTATGTACATTAACATTTTAATGAAACACGGTTATGAGTGTGTACATTTACGTCTGATATAAAATGTATGATAATGTCAATTAATACGTGGGGTAATGCTGAATGAATGTTTATTTTGCCAGAAAATGTCTCAGTTGAAGTCTGTGTTATAAAGAACAGTTTGTGCCTACTGAGTGGGCATGTACCTTTAATTATCCCGTCAACACAGTGCGTATGTGCCGTGAAACACGGTGCCGTGAAACATTTTTGATATCCAGTCAATACTATTTTTGCATTTTACAGCCATTTGTAGGTGTTCACGGGATAAATAGAATAGTAGGTTAGTGCCGTGAATGGGAAAAATATCTGGCGCGGCACGGAAACGGGATGTGCTCGGCATAGCCTCGCCCATCCCGTTTCCTGAGCCTTGCCAGATATTTTTTTCCCATTCACGGCACTAACCTACTATTCTCTATCTATTTTCCTTATTTCTGAACCAAAGTATATATTGTGACCACTCATTTGAACCGCGAGACGGTTCAAATGAGTGGTCACAACATATTCTTCTGATGAGAAATAAAGAAATTCTGGAGCCTTGCCGGATATTTTTTCCCATTCACGGCACTAACCTACTACATGTATTCTGTATATCTAAACAAATCCACCAGATATTTTCCAAAATCGGCTGCTAATTCTAACTCTGTTTTGCCTTACGAGTTGTACTACATGAAACGGACACCTATATCTATAATTGTTGTAGTTGTTATACTGCACGTTATGCCAGACGTCGGTCCATATAGTTATAGTTCACATATTGAAGTTTTAATAAATTAATTTCCAGCTAGCGTAAGAGAGCAAGAAATTAGTTTATTACAAATTCAATATGTGAATTATAACTTACTTATTGTGTACCCAGCCCAGTCGCAAAGCTCCGCTCCAAAACGTGATTTCGAATCGCTATACCGGTATACAACAATATACAACGTAAAATCAGTTCGAAATATAGCGCCGAACATTTAATAATTATTTAATATAATATTGGCGAAAGCTTGGCAATATGTGATCGAGACGAAATGCTGTTCTTTCATTGTCGAGAAAATAGGGTAAACAATAACTATTACTTATATGGACCAACGTCTGGTTTATAGTTCACATAAATAAATTAGTTTATTAAATATTAAAAATTCAACATTTGAATTATAACTTGCTTATTGTTTACCCAGCCCAGGTACGAAGCTCCGCCCCTAAACGTGATTTCGAATAGCTATACTAGTATGTGATTGGCGGTGCAACACGAAGTGAGTGCGTGTGTGGGCTGTAATATGCTTTCCGTCTCGTGAACTGATGACAACACGGCGTAAATTCAGTTCTAAATATAGCGCTGAACATTTAAGGATTAATTTTATAGGTATTGGTAAAAGCGTCGCAATATGCGATTAATTGAGACGAAATGCTTTCATTCATTTGTCGAGAAACCTGAGTAAACGATAAATGTAGATATTGTTCAATCTATATAGAACGCTATAATGTCATGGGCAGTGCGTGGGCAGTGCGATATAGACGGCGGTTACGTGTATGTTTTATCATATCTCAGATTACATGAAGTCAGTATGTCAAGATAATCCGAATGAGGATTTCCTGTATTTTGTCAGTAGTCATGAGAAATGCCACAGTGCACGTGCACGGAACAGTCTTGAACTTGTATCACACATGTTCAATGCCCGAAAATGCACCGGTTTCCTGACGAGATGCCAGTAAGGTCTACTTATAGATATCGCATAAACGCATTATCGTCTAGTAACCGGCGCAAATTTCTTGCGCCGGTTACTAAACGAAAATGCGTTTATGCAGTACTCGTATCTTCTGCATCCGCACACTCTCATCATGGTCTGAAATGCTTGCGATCCTATCAACGCCTGAGCAGTTTGATCAGGAGCTACACTGGTCACAAATCCCATAAGCCCCATATTTCTCCAGGCACATTCATACGCGCTGACCAATAAAAACAATGTTGTAGGAGACATGTACGCTTAGACAATATATCATGGTAAATCCGTATTCGAAAATCTGCGTTTACTGAATCACTTTCATTGGCCGAATGACGTCACGTGATGTTACCAAATGACGTCAATGTGGTGACGCAATACAAACAATCCCCGTTAATTAAAAACGTGTTTTCATCATGGCCCTGTGTAAAGTGGATTAATTGAAGATGCTAGGACTGCTGGTTTTTTTCTATTTTCACCCATATAGTTACATACATATCGGATTTCCTAAATGTTATGCAACAAGATAGAACATCTGATACTTATGTACCGATATCGGTGAAAATTGAAACAACTCAGCGGTCCTAGTATCTTCATCTATCTTCAATGAACCCATTTTACACAGGGCCTTCATGAAAGCACGTTTGAATTTGTTATAGTATTTTTTAAATAAAATCATGATACGCCCCTTTAACTAGCATATCAGGCTCGTGCCGTCTGATATCAAGCATATCTCCCTGATAAACCAAACAAACATCCTTTTACAATGGCAGCGAACTAGCCAATACCGGAAACGGGGTATCCTGACCGACTGATTTACGCGATAACTCATGATTGTTATGGTGCACGTATTGCCTTCAACTGTTGTTCAACCTGTTAATCCATCTGCTTATGTTTGCTAGCACCTTGCGCATGCTGAGCCGCTTGACGTACTGCAGATTAATTCGTTTCCGCGTGATAAAATAGTTCAAAACAACTCTTCGTCTACTGATTGGCACTGACCGACATTTTGCATCTGCATACTGGTATCTTAGTATGAGGCAAGCCATTTGATTTTGTACCTAAGAGGTAACCCGAATGTTCTGTCTGTAACGCAGCAGCAGCTGCGTTACAGACAGCACATTCGGGTTACCTAAAAGATGTGCGATACCTCATGACACATATTTACAAAAGCTACGATATAATATTGTCCGTAAATGACAAGTTGAAGAAATGTTCAAAACGCGGAACGAAATAATATTCGAAACAATTTGCATGTACATGTATGTGCCGTGTCCTGAAACAAACATGACTTATTGACTGGTCTTGGTCAACAGTGTTTGCCATTTAGTCACACGACAATGTGAAGTTGAATAATGCACATGTGTACTTTGTGCTCTGCATTGACCCTAAATGAAATAAGCCGGTTTTGTTACTCTGATATGACTTTTCTGACCCCACCTAAATATACGTATTCGCGACCGTAACTGGGGATATATATTTTATTGCCCGGAATTGCCAATAACATATATTACGTTCTTCTGTGTAGTTTATATATGTTTACATACATGTACACTGTTCATTTTTTCCAGAACAGATGAGTTGGAACTGCTTACTGGTAAGTAGTAAATTTTGAAATCTATAGTGTATCAAAACAGTCATATCGGGTTCTGACGGACGGGTTCACTTCTTTCATCATTTTCCAGACGCTGTTTCTTCGTAAGCCAGAACAACTACTTTCCGTATGCGCGGATACGGGCAATTTGATATAATGGCACACGGGAAATTGGGCTATTTATGGACCACAACATCACCTTTGATCAAATCAATTTATCTTTAATATTTACACGTTGTTTCGTCTACAGTTGGATCTGAGATCGAATTTAGGAACCTGATAACTTTCCGATCAGTGTAGACAACGATCAGATTGCACGAACGTGCAATCTGATCGTGGTCTACACTGACTAAAAACACGTTGTTGTCCATTTTATCCCGATCTGCGTCAATTAGACGCTCATTACGCCTCAGTGGGATAGAGAGTATTTGGTTCCCGAACTGGTTCCAGGCCAGATGAATATAACACCCGCCTGTGCTGGTGCACCCCACTGGTGCCAGCAGACCACAGACGGGGTGATGATAGTGTTGGACTCTGAAGTAGAACAGGTAGGAACTATGAAAACCCACTAGAACAATGACTAACTGTAGAAACAATTGGCATTGCAGCATAGAATCATTAACACGCACGCACATCGTCAGTTAAATCTTAATTACTGTTTTAGAATATGGGTCATGGTGGTGGGGGAAAGGGGGTGTGGTTGAACGGTAACGGGATAACATAAACTACAATTTGCTAATCTGCAAATACTAGTTAACACAGATAAAAAAGTAATGATTGCACTTATGAAAATGGGTTAAGAAAAGGTTGTCAAAATTACAGTTAGCACAAAGAAAATGCCGATAACAAACTACAGTCAACTCTCGTTTACTCAAAGTTCAGGGACTGAGGAAATCATTTTGAGTAAATAAAAATGTGAGTTAATGAGAGTTATTATATAGGAAAACATGTACTTCGGACCATGACTTTGACATTGAGTTATCAGAAGTTTGACTTAAGAGAGGTTGCGGTAACGAGTGTATGCTGTACATGTAACAGTTTTAATGCCGTCCCTCCATTCCCGCATAGAATACCAATCTCGTGCCGTTTTGTATCAAGTTTATCAGGTGAGGCTAGGAAACGCGTAAGAATTCTGAGGCCGGCCGAGGAATTCCTACCGTTTCCGAGCCAGGCCTGATAAACTTGATATCGAAAGACACTGTATGGTATTCTATTCATCAGGTGAGGCTAGGAAATGTGTGGGAATTCGAAGGCTTGTCAAATAATTCCTACCGTTTCCGAGCCTTGCCAAATGAACATGATATCAAAATACAATCTACTGTCTGTTCCACGTTTAGCTGCCGACGAACTTTTGGCAAACACATTAAATCTAAAAAATATTTAAAAGTAAGTACTTTTTTATCAATAACAAAAAAGTAACCTTCCCCAAAAATATTGATTTTATTGCGAAAAAACGATTTTCCTACGGGAATTTTACATGGGGCTAAAAATAGAATTTTTAAAATATTTATTTTATTTGTGGACCGATTTTCAAAATCTAACTTGTTTTCTTAGTTACATCATTTTCAAGCTATCTCGCCAGGTTTCGGAGTCAATATTTTTAATGAAAAGTTTTGGAAATTGACTCCCCATGTTAAATTCCCATAGGAAAATCGTGTTTATACGCCAGTTAACCAAATTCGGTATACATGTTTATCACGGCAAGACGAAGAAGTCTATTGATTTTGAAAAATTTCCGATGACTTATCTCCCCTTGGCGGTCATTTTTAATTTTCGGACTCCGTATCCTTGTCCACGTAATAAGTCGAGTTCTGCTTGACGGATCGTAATCAAATTTAGTTTACATGTTTATCACGTCAAGATGAGTTATCTCCCCTTGTTGACTACCCTTCGGCACTCTTGTTTCGCAATAAAATATTTGATAGAATTTCATCAACAATATTTTTTTGGGGAGGGCGACTTTTTTGTTATTGATGAAAAAGTACTTACTTTTAAATAGTTTTTAGATTAGTTTTTAAATAGTTTTTAGATTTAATGTGTTTAATGGCCAAATGTTCGTCGGCAACAAAACGTGGAACAGACAGTAATAATATATATAGACACAACGTGTTATTTAGAGGAATTAAATTAGTGTATAATTGTGTCACTATTCCACCAGTTCTAAACATTACGAGTGCTCGCTATACAGATATAATCATTTATTAATGTTTATTTTGCTGATAGTGACGCACGGTGGTATCCGGCTATGTTCATATGCAAATGAGGCATGATATTTATTTAATTATTTATACTAATTAAATGCGTCATCTGAAAAAATAATATTTTCGCAGATTATAAAGTATGATCATTGCACATAAAACATAAATACAGAGAATAAATAGTAATGTCTGTAAACTTTTTTTTTAAACACGGTTATCACCCCTGATAACAGTGTGGAAAGTTACTTCTGATATAAAATGTTTAATCATGCCAATCAATACTTGGGGTAATGGTGATGTTTATTTTGTCAGAAAATGTCTCAGACGATGTCTCTGATATAAAGAACAGTTTGTGTTAACTGAGTGGGCATGTACCTTTAATACCAATCAGTGTGTATTCACTCAACGCGCAGCTAGTAATTATGAAGATTTACCTATATACACGTGCTATGGTATAACGTGTACGCCGTCATCTGTCTCCATTGACTCGATGGACGTGCATACCGATCTCAACATACACCAGTTTCAGGAGCCAAATTGCAAGCTTTCCCATTTGTGGCTGTGACTGGAGACATTGGGCGTATGGGGTTTGTGGCCAGTGTAACTCCTGGTCAAATAGCACGCTAATGTAGCCTGATATCGATACACTGTTTGTTTTAAGCATGCCGGTGCTTCACTAATGTAATGGCAAACAGTGCAGATCCTGATCAGACTGTGCGGATGCACAGTCTGATCTGGATCTACACTGGTCGCAAAACCCATAAGTCCAAGTTCACCAGTCACAGTCTAATTCATGTTTGTATCCATCCCTTCGTTCGCCTATTAACAATCCCATTCACCCCTCAATGACTGCTTTGATGTTCGACAAATCGCCAATTCTGTTTAAATACAGATGCTTCTTTCTGTCGGTTCCCATGGACGAAACGGCTTTACATGTGCGTGTATTGCACGTGCGAAATGACAACTCAAAGCGGTCGATGAGTTTGTTCATTCTAGAATGGATTTTGTGTTTCTATTGTGGTTCTATTTTCACGCGATCAAAATTCAGCAGTGGAATCCTCCGTCAAAGAAATTCCGCATATGCTGGTGATATGTTTTTCCAAACTTCAACGTCATTTAAATAAAATATAAAGTGTTGCGTTTCTAATTAATGACATGAAGATCTGTGAGAACTGATATGCGATCAAACTGATACTCCTAACGATAAAGATAGGTGCTGGTTAGTTTATAATTAAATGTGGGAAGTGTGTGATATGTACATCAGAAAACCCATGAGTCCCATTTCTCCGGTCACAGCCACATACGCTGATTATGTTAATTATTCTTACTAATTATGATGTTATAATGAGGAATTTTTGTTGACCATTAAAACTCAATTGATTGGTATATTAACACAGCCTCACATTGATCGATAGGAAAGTCGAGGAGAATATCGTAATTTACATATTGAGTATGTGGCGAACAGAGTAGACCCATATCAGACTGCGCGATTCATCTGGGTCTACGCTGGTTGCCAAGGCAATAGGCACGCATTTCCTATGACACGCAGAGATTAATTGACAAAAACGCTTCCGCAATCCGTTCCTGCTTTAGCGATAATTGTATTAATTATTGTTAGTGCAATATTACCTAAGGGTTATTATTACACGATACACATCCCAACAAAACATTGCTCATATTTGTTACTTCCGCTAGCCGATTTCACAAAAAATTGCAAAGTATACTTATCTAGCAAAGTATACATTGAGGGAGTAATCATTTATTTTCCCCAAAATGCATTATTTCATATAGAACTAACGACTGCATATATTTGATGACTAAAAGAGGTGTGTGAAGTTAGCACTGAGATCGTAGATTGTAGATCAACATACAAATATCGAATAACGAGCTGGGTATTTATCACCTGAATACAGAGCTGGGAGGTTTGAATAATGAGCTGGCTCTGAGATCGTTATTCAGATGTATTTTGCAACATTTGAATACAGTGCTGGGTAGTTTGAATAACGAGCTGGGTCTGAGATCGTTATTCAGATGTATTTTCGCAATATTTGAATACAGTGCTGGGTACTTTGAATAACGAGCTGGCTCTGAGATCGTTATTCAGATGTATTTTGCAACATTTGAATACAGTGCTGGGTAGTTTGAATAACGAGCTGGGTCTGAGATCGTTATTCAGATGTATTTTCGCAGTATTTGAATACAGTGCTGGGTACTTTGAATAACGAGCTGGGTCTGAGATCGTTATTCAGAAAATTAGTTTAAGCCGAATACAGAGCTTGGAAGTTTGAATAACGAGCTGGCTATGAGATCGTTATTCAGATTTATTTTCGCAGCATTTAAATATAGTGCTGGGTACTTTGAATAACGAGCTGGGTCTGAGATCGTTATTCAGAAAATTAGTTTAAGCCGAATACAGAGCTTGGAAGTTTGAATAATGAGCTGGCTCTGAGATCGTTATTCAGATATATTTTGCAACATTTGAATACAGTGCTGGGTAGTTTGAATAACGAGCTGGCTGTGAGATCGTTATTCAGAACATTGGTTTGAAAGTATTTGAATACAGTGCTGGGTAGTTTGAATAACGAGCTGGCTGTGAGAGCGTTATTCAGAACATTGGTTTGACATTATTTGAATACAGTGCTGGGTAGTTTGAATAACGAGCTGGCTGTGAGAGCGTTATTCAGAACATTGGTTTGACATTATTTGAATACAGTGCTGGGTAGTTTGAATAACGAGCTGGCTGTGAGATCGTTATTCAGAACATTGGTTTGAAAGTATTTGAATACAGTGCTGGGTAGTTTGAATAACGAGCTGGCTGTGAGAGCGTTATTCAGAACAATGGTTTGACACTATTTGAATACAAAGATGGGTAGTTTGAATAACGAGCTGGCTGTGAGATCGTTATTCAGATGTATTTTCGCAACATTTGAATACAGTGAATGGATAGTTTGAATAACGAGCTGGGTCTGAGATACTTATTCAGAAAAATTATGTTAGTATAAGCCGAATACAGAGCTGGGAAGTTTGAATAACGAGCTGGCTGTGAGATCGTTATTCAGCTGTATTGTCGCAACCTTTTAATACAATGCTGGGTAGTTTGAATAACGAGCTGGGTCTGAGATCGTTATTCAGAAAATTGTTTTAGTATAAACTGAATACATAGCTGGGTAGTTTGAATAACGAGCTGGCTGTGAGATCGTTATTCAGATGTGTTTCGCTGCATTTGAATACAGTGATGTGTAGATTGAATAACGAGCTGGATCTGAGATCGTTATTCAGAAAATTGTGTTAGTATAAGCCGAATATAGAGCTTGGTAGTTTGAATAACAAGCTGGCTGTGAGATCGTTATTCAGATGTATTTTCGCAACATTTTAATACAGTTCTGGGTAGTTTGAATAACGAGCTGGGTCTGAGATCGTTATTCAGAAAAGTGTGTTAGTATAAGCCGAATACAGAGCTGTGCAGTTTGAATAACCAGCTGGCTGTGAGATCGTTATTCAGATTTATTTTTGCAGCATTTGAATACAGTGCTGGATAGTTTGAATAACGAGCTGGGTCTGAGATCGTTATTCAGACAATTGTGTTAGTATAAGCTGATTACAGAGCTGGGCAGTTTGAATAACGAGCTGGCTGTGAGATCGTTATTCAGAACATTGGTTTGACAGTACATGTATTTGAATACAAAGATGGGAAGTTTGAATAACGAGCTGGCTGTGAGATCGTTATTCAGATGTATTTTCGCAACATTTGAATACAATGCTGGATAGTTTGAATAACGAGCTGGGTCTGAGATCGTTATTCAGAAAATTGTGTTAGTATAAGCTGATTACAGAGCTGGATAGTTTGAATAACGAGCTGGCTGTGAGATCGTTATTCAGATGTATGTTCGCAACATTTGAATACAGTGCTGGGTAGTTTGAATAACGAGCTGGGTCTGAGATCGTTATTCAGAAAATTGTGTTAGTATAAGCTGATTACAGAGCTGGATAGTTTGAATAACGAGCTGGCTGTGAGATCGTTATTCAGATGTATTTTCGCAACATTTGAATACAATGCTGGGTAGTTTGAATAACGAGCTGGGTCTGAGATCGTTATTCAGAAAATTGTGTTAGTATAAGATGAATACAGTGCTGGGTAGTTTGAATAACGAGCTGGCTGTGAGAACGTTATTCAGATTTGCTTTGGCAGTATTTGAATACAGAGCTGGAAAGTTTGAATAACGAGCTGTCTCTGAGATCGTTATGCAGCTCTCGCATGCCCTTTCTGCGGTAAAATGAACTGCCTTTTACAGATAAAGCAGCCTAAATTGTTTAAAAGTCGTTTTTCAAAGTCGCGTCCAAATGCTATGTCGGTCCCAGTACCCTGTGAAGCATCGGTGAAACAATCATGCAAATCCGATAAAGAAAATTGCATTCCAATTTTTTGGCAATAACTTCGTTCTTAATAGGCCGATTTGCATGCGGTTTTCGGTATTCTGAATATTTATCCTGGCAACGTTTGAATATATAGTTTGGTAGTTTGAATGACGAGCTGGCTCTGAGATCGTTATTCAAAAAATTGTTTTAGTATAAGCCGAATACAGAGCTTGATAGTTTGAATAACGAGCTGGCTGTGATATCGTTATTCAGTACTATGTTTTCTGTATATTCTGAATACAGAGCTGGCAAATTTGAATAACGAGCTGTCTCTGAGATCGTTATTCAGCTCTTGCGTGCCCTTTTTGCGACAAAATGAACTGCCTTTCACAGATAAAGCAGCCTAAGTTGATTAAAAGTCGTTTTTCAAAGTCCCAGTCCCCTGTGAAGCATCGGTGAAAAAATCATGCAAATCCGATAAAGAAATTGGCATTCCATTTGTTTGGCGATAACTTCGTTATTAATAGGCCGATTTGCATGCGGTTTTCGATATTCTGAATATTTATTTTGGCAACGTTTGAATATAGAGCTGCGTAGTTTGAATAACGAGCTGGGTCTGAGATCGTTATTCTAACACAATTTTCTGAATAACGATATCAGACCCAGCTCGTTATTCAAACTACCCAGCACTGTATTCAAATGATGGCAAAATATATGAATAACGATCTCATTGCCAGCTTCACACTCAGCTCTACATTCGATTGAATTTTGATCTACGATCTACGATCTCAGTGCTAACTTCACACACCTGATTAAAAGTACGCAGATAATACTGAATGTATTACATTATCACAGCCAAAATGGCTGTGATAATGTTATAAATTCAGCATAATAAAAATTAATTAATTTATCCTGAAATTGAAAATTTCTCCCTCAAAGTATATTTTGCAATGTTGGTGAAATAGGCTACTGATGTTTTGATCGGCAAGACCATTATTGCGCTGTGGTAAGTGTTCAAAACGTTCGCTTTTAAAGGTACATGCCCACTCAGTAGGCACAAACTGTTCTTTATGGGAATTAAATACGTTTATAATTGTGTCACTATTCCACCAGTTCTAAAATTACGAGTGCCCGCTATGATTATTGCACATTCAAAAATAAATACAGAGAATAAATAGTAATGTCCGTTAACATTTTAAGGAAACACGGTTATCGCCCCTGATATCAGTGTGGAAATTCATGTTTGTTATACGAAGTATAATAATGCGAATTATATCGTCGCGAAATGGTTACCCGAACAATGTCATATCTAACGAATGGACGAAACAATATGCCTCCCTGTATTATAGGTATACCTTTAAAATAAATGATTATGGTATCAATATCCTTTAGATCATATTTAACGAGATAGAAGTTATTTGCGTGTTTTCTTTTTCACGCCTCCACGCAAACCTACTCTGTTTACTGTTACGTATATGTGCATGTGACTGGAGGAATGGAGCTTATGTGTTTTGCGAACAGTGTAGATCCAGATATAGCCTGTGCATTCGCACAGTCTGATCAGGATCTGCACTGTTCACCATTGCATTGTTCATGAATGAAACACCCGCCATGCTTCTAACAAGCAATATAGGTCCTTACCACGCAACAGGAGCGTGTTATTTGATCAGGAGCTACACTGGTCAGAAAACCCATAAGTCCCATGTCTCCGGTCACAGCCACATATGCTGATTATGTTAATTATTCTTACTAAGTATTATGCTATAGCGGGGATTTGTTTTGTTGACCATTAAAACTCTCGATTGATTGGCATATTAACACAGCCTCTACGGGGCGCCATGCAGGACATACGGGGCGCCATGCAGGACAGGTTAATTATGTGTACAAAACCAATTTTGTCCAGACAAAATTGAGTTTTGTAACACTAAAAATCACAAAATTCAATTCTGTGTCACAAAATTCAATTCTGTGTCACAAAATTCAATTCTGTCAATTCTGTGTCACAAAATTCAATTCTGTGTCACAAAATTCAATTCTGCATACGTTTCGTATACAAAATTCATTTTTGATATAAAGGATTCAATTTTGTAAGACAGAATTGAGTTTTGTGAAGGAAATTCAGTTTTGTGGGACAGAATTCATTTTTATCCACAAAATTAGTTTGCGTAGGATAGTCTATGTCATCTCTACGTTGATTGGTTGAGATCGGTCTTAGTCCATTTTACTAGATGGTGGAGTACACTTGCAGGCTTAAATATTTAAATGCGAAAATATAACCCAATATATCAATATTATACTTCTTTATGGACAGTTATTTTGGTTATATTATGATTACAAATGAGTGGTCACACCATATAAGCATATATACTTTGAAGGAGAAATAAGAAAAATATTCAGAATTTTCCCTCAATTATGTAAACAGGGTCAAACATAAAGTAGCCGGGATATAGCTAGACCTGAGAGCATGCCCATATATAGAGAATACCAGGCTAGTGTATTTTGATATCAAGTTTATCAGGCAAGGCTAGGAAACGCGTAGGAATTCCGAGGCTTGCCGAGGAATTCCTACCGTTTCCGAGCCGAGCCTGATAAACTTGATATTAAAATACACTAGCCTGGTATTCTATTTATCAGGTAACGTTTTATGCTCGAAAATGACATTAGATGACGTCGTATTCTAACAGTAGATCTAACCTTGTGAAACAAATGGTATTGGATCTGTGTCTACTAGTTACGAAGTTACGTGTTCGCAACTATGTGTCTACATGCATTATTTACAGTATACACCATCTAGTACATGTATCCATGGTATCTACACAAATACTACAAATGGTTTCCTCAAATGGCCCAATACACACATTCTGTTTATAAACACAGACAGCAGTCAGAACCACAGGTCACAGCGCGTGTATTATTGATTTAACTGGGGCAAATGTACCTTGCGATATACACTAAATGACGTCAGTACTCGCGGGAGATCTACATGTACATGAATTATGTGTACAATTAATAACGCAAATGAGTTTAAATACGAATGGGTTTGTCAACGTTTGACTGTTTGGAGATAGTTGAAGCAAAATGGCAGAATGAGAAATGAATCATCGGCAGAATGAGAAATGAATCATCGACATTGAATGTGTAGATCGGCGACCGTGACCCATTTCTCCAGTGCAGTTTCTGACCAATGGTAGTCCTTCTTACATGTGTGTGCAGAATTGAATTTTGTGACACAGAATTGAATTTTGTTACACAGAATTGACAGAATTGAATTTTGTGACACAGAATTGAATTTTGTGACACAAAAGTGAATTTTGTGACACGGAATTGAATTTTGTGACACAGAATTGAGTTTTGTGGCACAAAAGTGAATTTTGTGACACAGAATTGAATTTTGTGGCACAAAAATGAATTTTGTGGCACAAAATTGAGCCATGTCCCACTTGGCGCCCCGTAGCCTCACATTGATCGATAGGAAAGTCGAGGAGAATATCGTAATTTACATATTGATTATGTGGCGAACAGAGTAGACTCATATCAGACTGCGCGATTCATCTGGGACTACACTGGTTGCCAAGGCAAGAGGCACGCATTTCCTATGACACGCAGAGATTAATTGACAAAAACGCTTCCGCAATCCGTTCCTGCTTTAGCGATAATTGTATTAATTATTGTTAGTACAATATTACCTAAGGATTATTATTACCCGATACACATCCCGACAAAACCATGCTCATTTTTGTTACTTCCGCTAGCCGATTTCACAAAAATTGCAAAGTATACTTATCTAGCAAAGTATACATTGAGGGAGTAATCATTTATTTTTCCCAAAATGCATTATTTCATATAGAGCTGACCACTGTATATATTTGATGATTAAAAGTATGCAGAATTAATATACTGAATTTATTACATTATCACAGGCTGTGATAATGTAATGAATTCAGTATAATAAACATTAATTAATTTATCATGAAATTGAAATGTTTTCCCTCAAAGTATACTTTGCAATGTTCGTGAAATAGGCTACTGATATTTTGATCGGCAGTACCATTATTGCGCAGTGGTAAGTGTTCGAAACGTTCGCTTTTAGAGGTAAATGCCCACTCAGTAGGCACAAACTGTTCTTTAAGGGAATTAAATAAGTGTATAATTGTTTCAATATTCCACCAGTTCTAAAAATTACGAGTGCCCGCTATACAGATATAATCCTTTAGTAATATTTATTTTACTGATAGTGACGCGCGGTGGTATCAGGCTATTTTCAATTGCAAATGAGGCATCATCTATGTTAATTATTTATG
Source organism: Conchocele bisecta (assembly GCA_029237695.1). NCBI lineage: Eukaryota > Metazoa > Mollusca > Bivalvia > Lucinida > Thyasiridae > Conchocele > Conchocele bisecta. Next base: position 73,257,725 of record CM055269.1, on the reverse strand, counting down.
CTAATTAAACAAATTATGTTCTGAACAAATAATATTCTCGACGGATTATAAAGTATGATCATTGCACATCAAAACATAAATACAGAGAATAAATAGTAATGTCCTTTAACATTTTAAGGAAACACGGTTATCGCCCCTGATATACGTGTGAAATTTACGTCTGATATAAAATTATAACAATGCCAATCAATACGTGGGGTAATGGTGAATAAATTGTTATTTTGCCAGAAAATGTCTCGGATGATGTCTCTAATATAAAGAACATGTTGTCTCCTGAGTGGGCATGTACCTTTAATATTTGTTTCCAATACCTTTTGCTTAAAAGATTATGCGAGATCGTCATCATATTGTACGGTTTTATACAATAACCTGGGCCCGGTTGCTCCAAACCTCTGTTAGCTTAACAGACTGTTAAATCCTTAGCAATGTTAAGGATTTAACAGTCCGTTAAGCTAACAGAAGCTTTGAGCAACCGGGCCCTGGCTACCTGTCGAAAATGTATTTAAAGTCTGGCTTGTTCGCCATTATTGAGGTACCAAACAAGAGCTGGGTATGACTCTGATATTGCCCCCGTATCACTTCCCATAATGACGCTGATTGTATTTCCATTTCGAAAACAAAAACAGCAAGTTGATACGGGATTTATTTAAATTACAATGGAACCGCTCTAAACCGGACAGTCTGGGAGGTCCCCATGGTCGACATTCAAATACATGTATATTTGGTTCAATCTGAATGTAGAGCTGGGTACTTTTCAATCGACATTCAAACTAGTATTTTCTGTTAAATCTGAATGTAGAGCTGGGTACTGACAATGCACAGCTGGCTCTGCAATCGACATTCAAATACATGTATGTATTTTTGGGTATTTTCAATGGACAGCTGGCTCGATCTACAATCAACAATCAAACTTGTATTTACTGTTCAATCCTAATGTAGAGCTGGGAACTTCCAATGTACAGCTGGCTCTGAAATCAACATTCAAACTTATATTATAGGAATGAATGGCCTTTTTGTGGAATTTATCGGGGTATAAACTTGGAAAAGTCGCGGGAATACTGGACGAAGGCCGGAAGGCCTCGTCCAGTATTCCCGCGACTTTTCCAAGTTTATATCCCCGATAAATTCAACAAAAAGACCATTCATTCCTTATAATTCCAGCATTTGAAAAAAATTCATCAAGAAAATGTGTTTATTTTCCGTTTTCTTAAGAATTGTTTTAACTGCGCCCCACGGTTATGGAAAGTAGTTCGGCGTGGGAGTTTACTGGGATATAAATTTTGGACAGAGACTTGCTACGGGCCAATCAAATGTTAGGGAATTGTGTAAATATTTTTGTGCTGGAATTATTTTCGGTTGAATCTGAATGTGGATCTGGGTACTTCCAATGAACAGCTGGCTCTACAATAAACATTCAAACTTGTATTTTCCATTCAAACCAAATGTAGAGCTGGGTGCTTCCAATGTACAGCTGGCTCGGCAATCGACATTCAAACATATACTTTCTGGTCAATCTGAATGTAGAGCTTGGTATTTTCAATGTACAGCTGGCTCTACAATCAACATACAAACTTGTATTTTCTGTTCAATCTGAATGTATAGCTGCGTTCTTCAAATGTACAGCTGGCTCTGCAATCGACATTCAAACATGCATTTCGGTTGAATCTGAATGTAGCACTGAGTACTTGATGCAATACTAAATATGTTATCAGTCAGTACGTATTTTGTCAATACAGGGCAGGTTACCTGATAAGATGTACAACCATGTTGCGCTTATGCAATAAATAAAATGAAAATTCACATGTTAGATTTAATATTCTATTAATAACAAACTCGGTTTATCCTCGTTTCTTACGAAATCACTACACTCGTTGAATAAATATCACATTCAAGCATATATATATTGTTTACACTGGTTTAATGGCGGCGCCCATGATGTCTCAGGTAAATCTTATGTTTCATCAATACGACTGCGGTGTCTTCCTTTTAATGATGACCATGTTCCAGCCGTTAACACTACGAGTCTGCCAATATCAAATTTAGCAGCATTTAAGTCATGCTGCTAAATTTTGTATTGACAGACTCGTAGTGTTAGTCTGAACATTCTGCAGAGAAATTGGAATCGGACGAAATCGAACGTTGTTTAAGCCTGGTCCGAATCAAATTTCTCTGCAGAATGTTCAGATTAACTACATAAGTAATACTGCTAAATGTTGTATTGGCGGAATAGTGTTAACATGGTCATCATTAAAAGGAAGAAACCTCAGTCGTATCGATGAAAAATACGATTTACACCCGATATATCATGGGCGCCACCATTACTCCAGTGCAAGCAATAGACCACGTGATCGCATACCCTGATATTGATATTTCACGATAAATAACTCGAAAATGTAACATTATCGGTGGTCTTAACGTTCTTCCATAGTCCGTGGATGCCATATGCAATAATGAGCGGTGGTGAAATGTATTAATCTGTGTCTCTGTTGTATTTCCACATAAACAGGCGTCTGGTTCTGGAGCTAACTCAATAGACTCGCGGCATGGGGGCTCAACAAACACAGGCCTTGTTGGATTGTCCACCAGTGTAGACCCAGACCAGCATTCGCATGCGTCATTTCGTTCGCTTATATGTTAGTGATACGTGATTCGCCATGATAAAAGGGGAATGATTTATTGAGCTTTACGACTAGGGTATGCCAGCTTTTAGCTACGTCATTTTGTTCCCGTTATCAGAGTTGTGTGTCTCGCCCAGAACAAATGGGCTTACCAGTGATACGAGCAGTGCAGGCCCTCATCAGCCTGCGCATCCGCGCAGTCTGATCAGGACCTGCACTGTTTGTCGTCAGTATTGTATTGTGAAAGACATTTCTAACATACACTGAAACAGCCGCTGCACGCTACATACGAGTCTGCTAGATACGGGTTTAAAACACAATATGCCTATAAGTATGTATTTGTTGTTGATATTGCGGGTTCAATATTACAGTCATGACGCCTCAAATAATCATTGAATTCAGCACATGTACGATCCATGTAGATCCATACCGTATTATGTTCTTAGAGAAGATAGTCTACAGACCTACATGTTCACAATAAACCATGTTTTGTCAGAACGATTCATCGATGTTTATGTAGTTATTAATCTGACGCAATACACAATAACGTACAATAACGCGCAATAATGATTGTTTATAATACCTCATGGTCGTGTCATGAACACATTGTGCTAATGAAACCCCTGAACAGCGTAGCACCAGATGTGCCAAAAATCTAATATACAGTCTGAAAAACGCCGACATTGTTCGCCATTTAGCTTTATTTTACATTACTCTCATCAAAATATGCTTTGACAGCACACTTAAAATCATTTCCAATGGAAATGAATCTAAGATGCTGCCAAAGGCTTTTTTTTTTGTTGAGAGAAAATTCAAAATGTCAAACATCAGCAAACGACAATCTATAAGGGTTAATACACAAATATAGATGACGGATGGTGCTGGTTGGAATTTGTTCTGCATCTGGGACAATGACAACAAGCCGGATGTTGTCATAGCAGCCAACGGAATCTGATGCTGTCTGCTGATTTGTAGTAGACGACCGTTTGGCATTTATTAACCACCAATGGTGAAACGCGCGAAACTGTCGGCGTCGTCTGCTACTATATAGCTGGAGAATGTCATTAGTTATGATAGCAATTATATATGGGCCTGCTTTTGAGATTATCTACAATGGATCCTCTCTAAACCGGACACCAATAAAACATCTGTGATCATACTTTTGACGGGTTTCTTGGTAATTTATCACACATGATAATGCCTGTTTGTGATCGCATAGCACATACCCATGTCTCAGAATGATCAAAAGCCTGATTTACAGTGAAACATCTCTAAACCGGACACCCTGGGGACCTCCCAGGGCGTCTGGTTTAGAGAGGTTTCACTGTACTATATAGCTGGAGAATGGTAATTAGTTATGATGGCAATTATTTATGGGCCTGCTTTTGAGATTATCTTCATTGTCGAATAGACTCTCTATACATGACGATATATGCAATACAGTGGAACCTCTCTAAACCGGACACCAAGAACATGTCTGTGATCTTATGTTTGATGAGTTCCCGGTCATTTATCTCAGGTGATAATGTCTGTTCGTGATCGCATAACACACAACTATGGCCGGTTTAGAGAGGTTTCACTGTACATTGTCGAATAGACTCTCTGTACATGACGATATATACAATAGTATACAGAGTATCTTACCTGAGGGGTGATTATATATAAACTTTATTAAACGGGTTACTGATTCCACGAGAACAACATTTGAAGGGGCTCGCGGAAGAAAAAGGCGAACTCCGTCATGGCTAAAGTCGTCATGGCGTTAACCTCTGTCTTCCCTCATCCTCTTCAATTACATACAGTGGATCTTACGAATTTACTGGTTTCATAAGAAACGGGGCTGTGCAACGTGTCTTATAAGATCAGTCAAGAAGTTTAATAAATATCATATTCAATCATCACATATGTTATATTATATTTATTACATAAGCACACCATCATGCAATTAAGCTGTCCTTATTGGCTAATGTGTATGTACATGTACATATAGCGATCTCATGCACATTTTTATTTCACTAGTGTATTATTAATGTTAATACATAGAGAATAGTAGCTTAGTGCCGTGAATGGGAAACAATATCTGGCAAGGCTCAGGAAACGGGATGGGCGAGGCTCTGCCGAGCACATCCCGTTTCCGTACCGCGCCAGATATTTTTTCCCATTCACGGCACTAACCTACTATTCTATTTATCCCGTCAACACCTACAAATGGTTGTAAAATGCAAAAATAGTATTGACTGGATATCAAAAATGTTTCACGGTACCGTGCTTCACGGCACATACGCACTGTGTTGACGGGATAAACAGTGTTATTACACTATGACAACCCATTGTATCCAATAACATGAATGCCGTACTCATACATATGGGTGGTGAATAGGGAACATTATTTAGCACACTTCCACTGGTTCGGGTAAGCGAAAATACAGAACAAAATTATCTCCCTTGTTATCAAAGTTTCTGATAGTATATACTTGAATAATGCAGATTTCTTTTGGAATTTGACCAAATACAATGGTGCGAGTGTTTCATATAGGTCATTGGCAGTTCATGAAGCGTAAAACCACACATTGAACGAGACATGCTCTGAGATAACGTGCCGTTACACTGAGGATGTAACTGAGATTATCAAAGTGTACGTAACATATTAACATTGCATACGGAATACACCTTTACGGGTATGAATGTTTTTAAATATTTTATTTTCATTGTGTTATTTCTCAATGAAGGTATATGTTGTGACCACACATTTGAACCGTCTCGATGTGACGGTTCAAATGGTGGTCGCGACATATACTTCTAAGCACATTTAAAGAAAATATTTATTATTTTCTCCAATCAAAATGGCATATACTCCGCGAGAAATGGGTTAATCCGGAAGCGGTGTGAAACGGTGTCGGCCTTTGATTTGTATAGTTTACATCTAATACTCACGGACAATGCTAGCTTGTGTGGTGAAGGCACCGCAACCGCAATATATCATCACCCATGCCACCCGTGTCCGACAGCCACAGTTGGCAAGTGAAGGGGTCAGTGGAAAAAGGGGGCTAAGTTCTTGAGGGACCTTTGGCCACTAACACATGCACAGCAACATGTGCGCATATTCAATTCCAAACAAATACATATTATGCTGTTCAAAACATATGTAAAACATATGAAAAACATATGAATTGCATATGAAATTAATATGAAAGTTGTATAGATTTAAAGCATTGTACATTGTTCTTCAAATGCAATTCATACGATTTGCATATGAAATTCATATGATTTGCATATGATATTCATATGATTTGCATATGAAATGTGAACATGAATTGCATATTGACTCACTTTATATAATTTACATATGAAATGTTCATATGAAATTCATATGAACAACATATGGAATTCATATGCGGCACATTTGCAGTGTAGGCCCAACTTCTCCAGTCACCGCCACATATAGGCGTTCCTGGCATACCGCAGCCATATGTATAATATCTCTGGACATACGGACATACTCGACTCAGTGGGAACATGGTTCTAGTAATGCGGGTAATGGCAGATTTCGCACGTGGAACTGTCTGTCTTATTAACCCTTTATACAATGGAATCATTTGTGACGGGCGCTGGGGAAAAAGGGGTGTATTGTCGTTACTACCAGTGTATACCCTAATTGCCTTGTTCTGTGAGAGGTACCTTATTATAAAGTAGCAATCTGCCATTCCAATCGTCTTGCACTATAGTACCCACAAGCTATGCCAATTATACTTTAATACATATGTTCATATCACCAGTGTAGACACATATCAGCATGCGCGTCAGTACAGTGAAACCTCTCTAAACCGGACACCCTGGGAGGTCCCCAGGGTGTCCGGTTTAGAGAGGTTTCACTGTAAATCAGGCATTTGATGATTCTGAGCCACAGCTGTGTGCTATGTGATCATGAACAGACATTATTACCTGAGATAAATGACCGAGAAACCCATCAAAATTAAGATCACAGATGTGTTCGTGATGTCCGGTTTAGAGAGGTTCGCAGTATTACGTTTGCTGTTCGCCGATTGGTCAGAACATCTTGACGTATGCACCTACCGAGCGGCCAGAATCAGCATGTATGAGTGTAATAATACAAATATCTGATTTTATTACGTAAAATGGGCTTTCACAGTGTATTAACACAGTTTATTATATACCTACCCATGAAATACATAGTTATACGATGTGAATAAAAGTCATATGTTCTCAACGATGAAATAAACAACTTCCGGTGAAAATACGACTACTTCCGCTATATATGTTCATAACGCGCACCTGCAGTGCGGGACTACAAATAGGCTGCAAATACACATTCATTACCGTATACAGTCTAAATAACTGTTAATTTCCATGAAGCGGTATATAATAAATAGAATATTCATATTGTTACAACGAATATGACATATATGTTCATCGAGTGGTGTAAAATGTCCATATTTCGCGAGTAAACTTCCGGTGAAAATACAACTACTTCCGCTATCTATATTCATAACGAGCACCTGAAAGAAAACAGCGCAAATAGGCTTCAAATGCACATTCATTACCGTATACAGTCTAAAACACTGCTAATTTCCATGGAGCGGTATATAATAAATAGAATATTCATATTTTTGCAACGACTATGGCATATATGTTCATCTCGTGGTGGGAAATGTCCATATTTCACTGGTGCCTAACGGCACTCGTGAAATATGGACATTTCACACCACTCGATGAACATAATTATTATGTCATATTCGTTGCAAAAATGTGAATATCCTCTATATGTTTCCACGGACAAATACGCATTATTGTCTGTTCCACGTTTTGCTGTCGACAATCTTTTGGCCATTAAACACATTAAGTCTTAAACATATTTAAATATAAGTACTTTTTCATCATTAACAAAAAAGTCGCCCTCCCCCCAAAAAAATATTTGATGAAATTCCGTCAAATATTGATTTTAGTGCAAAATAAAACACTATTTTCCAATAGGAATTTAACAAGGGGGCTAAACAAATATGTTTTTTTAAATATGGGGGCTAAAAATAGATTTCTTTTAAATATTATTTTTATTTGTGGACCGATTTTCAAAATCTAACTTTTGTTTTCTTAGTTACATCATTTCCAAGATATCTAGCCAGGTTTCGGATTCAATTTCCAAAACGTGGAATAGGCAGTAGTTACTGTTTAGTCATGAACGGACACGTGCACTTTAGCATTGATGAGACTCAACAACAAAGGGCCAATTTCCCGACAACATGTTACTTATGACAATGACATGTACTATACACCTGTGTATTTGATGGTGCTTGAATACGATACGTGTACGTATATTATAGGAATGAATGGCCTTTTTGTGGAATTTATTGGGGTATAAACTTGGAAAAGTCGCGGGAATACTGGACGAAGGCCGGAAGGCCTCGTCCAGTATTCCCGCGACTTTTCCAAGTTTATATCCCCGATAAATTCAACAAAAAGGCCATTCATTCCTTATAATTCCAGCACACAAATATTTACACAATTCCCTAACATTTGATTGGCCCGTAGAAAGTCTCTGTCCAAAATTTATATCCCAGTGAACTCCCACGCGGAACTACTTTCTACAGGTGTGCTGTCAGTGCTGTCAATGTAAACAAATGGCTGCCGTCTGTCAAAATAAACACATTTTATTGATGAATTTATTTAAAATGCTGGAATTATAAGGAATTAATGGCCTTTTTGTGGAATTTATCGGAAGGCCTTCGTCCAGTATTCCCGCGACTTTTCCAAGTTTATACCCCGATAAATTCCACAAAAAGGCCATTCATTCCTATAATAAATGTAGGTTTTTACGATTCGTTGTAATAGTAAAGCGGAATTTTATGTGAATAACCCTTATAATTATGTTTATTACCCAACTCCCTATAGAAGTTGATATTCCATAGTTTTTTTATTAATTCCCTGGCTTTTGACGTGCCCGGTCAATAGTTCCGCATGCCCGGTGAATAATCAATATTATTACCCAACCTCCTATATAAATTGTAATTCGTTAGTTTTGACTGTGTTCCTCATTTTTTTACATTCGGCCGCTTGACTATGAAACAGTTTCACGCGCAGGCAATAGTACTTTAATTTCTTCACCCTACTATTGACTGGTCATGTGACTTGCTTTGCCTCGGATCGAATCACATGATAAATCGAGCCAATGAAAACGCGTTTGAGCACGCGAATCGTCATTTCCGTTTCATGGAACGCGGACAGATGTAAACATTGGTATTGGGGGCAGTGACCAGTTAATTTAAAATTATCAATTTCACGCCCTCGGACAGTATGCATTTAATTCAATATTCCAAATAAGTGGGCAGACAGCAATATGAGTTCGACATTTGTGACCTAGACACACTAGAAGCTTTTACATAAACACAAATATGCTGCTGTATTAGTGCTCCTTACCTATGCAGGAATGTGAAATATCTTGGTGCAGCCTCTTTAAAATTGTCCAATTCTGAGGTAAAATATTCACTTTAAAACCATGCCGTGCCACGCTACTTGCGGAACTACAGATTGAATGTTGTATGTGTTCTCAATCATCATCCAGAGGCAAATGCACTATCATGGTGCAAACCAGTTCCCATCCATGAGTTTTCTCTCAAATAAATTCTTGTTTGAAACTCCCAGAAAAATCTGTTGTTTTCATTAGTTTTTGTCACAACATACCCTCAATTCGTATTTGGCCATTTCTGATCAATGGGAACAGGTCAGATGGCCCTGGAATAAGCATTCATCAATTAATACGATGTAAAATCTGAATAAAATACAAAATCAACTACAAATTCATTAAACAATTAAAATGAATTTTAATCAGCAGAAAGTGTAATATTTATAAATTGGTGCCATTATACGAAACTAGCCGCTAACTGGTCACTGCTACCATTGCACAGAACTGTCAAACGTCAACACAAATGAGAAAATGTCGCGCTTTGCGAGTGTTAGTGTTGCGGAATTAAACGAATTAATTGAAAAGAAGGATGCGGTAAACACGAAACATGTGATAAAGCACGCAGTCCGGGTGTTTGAGGCCTTTTGTGACGAGAACAATATTTGTAATAAATTTGTGCCCATATTTGGCAGGTGTGGCTTGTAGCGTTTTAGAACTTGGTTGGGTAATAAAACAACTATTTCATTGCCATTCGGGGAACATTCAAAACTATTGCCCCGAGATGCTGTGGACGACCCGATGAACTATTGCCCGAGGCCGCACTGTTCCCCGAATGACACTGAAATAGTTGTATACTGTTTCACCCCTGAAAATAATGACGTCATGAGGTCTATCGAATATTACGTCAACAACTGAACGTAATTTAGATTGGTCTGTCGATGCGCCCCACGCCAAATTTCCGTTCATTGTGTCACATACACTGCTACAGGTTGAGTAATAAAACAGTTATTGCATGGTAATTCGGGGAACAGTCAAAACGTACTGCCCCTCGGTGCTGTTGACGACCCGATGCACGATGCACTATTGCCCTATTTGACTGTTCCCTGAATAACCACGAAATAACTGTATAATGCCATTCCAATATGCTATGTAATTGGGATCATTTGAATAAACATCGGGATGTGGTAAAACATATTTATAATGCTGTTTTTTCTGTAACTTGTCCAAATGTGATATAGGTTGATAATTTCACAACAAAGAGTAAATATATATGAGTAGATGATCTTACACGAGCTACGATATAATATGATATTAGTTGCGACCGGTAACTCTTGCAATCTACTCCCGTACCGTCCGGCGGACGGTACGGGAGTAGATTGCAAGAGTTACATTCGCAACTAATATGATATGTACTAGTCTACCAATTTCTCAACTCGGTATAGCTACGGTGTCAGTCAACGAGTTTAATAAATGCCATAATACATGCTAATAAACTCAAATAAAGTTAGATTGTATTTACTGCATAGGCGAACCACCATACGTTGAAACATCACTAACACGTAACTTGTTTTCTGTAACGGGACCAGTTGCCGATTTATTACACTAATGCATGTGTATTCGTAGTAACGAACGACAGAAATGTAAACATTACACGGCGTTGATACATGTACGAAGGAACGAAAGTCAAGATTCTTAATGTTTTGAGTAATCAACAGGGTTGCGTTAGCGTAAGATCCCTTTTGCTTCCGAAGTCCCATAAACCCCTTTCCTCCAATCGCTGCCACACATGCTGAAAATATGTACTATACAAATTCTTAATGTTGGTCTCTAACAACGAAGAAGCGAAGGTACGAACTGTCCGAAACGAGCCAGCATACATATTTAGTAGTTTGAAAATGGTGAATATACGTACAGGGGAACCTCTCTAAACCGGACAACAAGAAACATATTGTGATCATAATTTTGATGGGTTTCTTGGTCATTTATCTCAGATATTAATGCCTGTTCGTGATCGCATAGCACATAACTATGGCTCGGAATAATTAAATGTCTCATTTACAGTGAAACATCGCTAAACCGGACACCCTGTGGACCTCCCAGGGTGTCCCGTTTTAGCGAGGTTTCACTGTACAACACATATACGCATGCTGCAAAATGTTTGAATGATGCACCGGTTGTTTTGCTATATCACCTATTACACGCTGAAGATACACCATTATCTTACGGAAAATTGTGAATATGTTTGTTTCTTCTTCGTGGAAGTATATGTTGTGACCACTCATTTGAACCGTCTCGTGGATTTTTTTTGAAATCTACATCGTATTTCCTGCGTTCTGGCGCATTTTGGAGCAAAAAGAACCCCAATAAACAATAAATTCACAAAGCGAACGTAGAAACGTGCCTTGTAACTTGTAAACAATCTTTACTCGGCGAATTTTAGGGGGGGGGGGGGGGGGGGTTGGGGGGTTGGGGGGGGGGGGGGGGGGGGCGCGCCGGGTCCGCCCCTCTGAATCCGCCCTTGCCATATATTTTAGATTACAACTATGAACTATTTATTGAAAACGTTTGGATTTGTTTTACCACTTGAGGAACATTCCGCTTATGATAGAATAAATGCATAACTACAATTATGAATACTATTCTTTATTGCTAATGATGTTGGCAGGCTGCCGTCGAGACACAGCCACTCCCCGCTGTGTGATTGGCTACTTCCGCCTCCATGGATACGCGTGCTTATGTCGCTTCCGGTGGGCGAGAACTGAAATGTTTAGTGCTACCAAACATTTGTACAGTAAGATTATTTTAGGAAATAGTTATCGTTTCTCAAACTTGTTATCGAATGCAGATAATTCTATCTGACAAACTTAGGCTGTATGTGACATAAGAAAACATGTATCTGTGTACATTATATTACGTGTACATGCACATAAAACAATGTATTATCTAACTTTATCCATAATTAAATGTACAAGCCCATTCAGTAGGCACACCATGTTCTTTATGGGAATTAAATAAGTGTATAATTGTGTCACTATTTCACCAGTTCTAAAAATTACGAGTGCCCGCTATACAGATATAATCATTTAGTAATAGTTATTATATTGATAGTGAAGCGCGGTGGTATCAGTCTATTTTCATATGCAAATGAGGCATGATATTTTTATTAGCCGATCTATTTATAGATCGGCTATATATTGGTTATCCTCGATTTGTGAAAAAGTTTGTAACCACCCTTTTCTCCTATATTCGGTAATCTACAAACGCGAAATTTGTTGTATCACTTCCAAACTACATCAACAGGATAATTTTTCATTTTTGTCCATTATCTCTGTTTAAAACTTTAAATATAGCGAAATAACACAATTTGGCTATAAATAAACGTTTTAACTACAAGAGTTCGGTAATTTGGCTATAAATAAACGTTTTAACAAGAGTTCGGTAAACTAAAGTTAGGCGATTTGCCTTCTATTCGTTACAAAGCGTGATATTTTTTATTCGTGATTTGATTGGACCGGACCAATGTTGGGTCACCCTGCTGACCAATCAATCGAACAGTTGCCGATCACGTGATCTTGATATGCGCGCCAGCTTCATTTGTGATAATATAGACAATCAGATACAGGTAATATGTTTTGCAAAGTACATTTGAGTATAAATACCGCCCAGAATATACGCTACAAACTGTTAATTAACAATATACGAGTGGGTATTGTCCCTGCAGTATATTTATACTGTACCGAGAGAAAAGTGGAGCCATTACGGCCCTGCTTAGATGCCAGATGTTTTGGGGAAAGTTTTTATTACACTAGGAACTAAAGAAGGCAAAAGAAAATGGCCGTCCAGAAGTAGAGTGGAGGTGACACTGACAATGCTCGCGCATTGGCAATGCTCGCTTAATATTTACTTTTCGCCACAGGTCTCTGTACATTGTCGTTGCAAAATCATTTCACGTGACGATGTGATGTCACGTGAAATCACTGCAGATGCAGCATTTTACTGAGTTTGAGAAAGCAGCTTCACAATTTACTAAAAAACATGCTGAAGTGGACTGATAATGATATGTAGCTCCAGTATGTAGAAGTGTAATTAAAATTATTGTAATTTTCGTTGCTTTGTTGCTTATTTATGGTTAAACTTTATAAATCGCTCATTATTTTACTTATGCATCAGTAAATGTAAATCCCCCACACACGCCCCCCCCCCCCACCCACACACACACAGCCAGGGAATAGTGGGGCTTTTATTTTTGCTGCCGTTAAAGCCCCGGCCCCGGGGAATCATGAAAGGTCAAAGCCCCGGGGTACCCTGGGGGGGGGGGGGGGATTCACATTGACTGATGCATTAAAATATGAACATTACAACAATAGCTATGCGCGAGCATTGGTGAACTATTGCTTAAACATATTTTAGTGGTATAAAATAATAACCGCTCGCTCGATCCTGGTGTAAATGTCACATTATCATTGATAAATTACTATTATAAAGTAGGGTTTCTCTGAGTTCGAAGAACAATGGGCACATTGAAACGCCAGATCAGGATGTCGTAATTTCACTGCGGAATATTGTGTTGTAAATTCAGCACCGATGCTGCGATCCCACCCCACCCCACCCCATACAGTGCAGAGTACTGGTTCTACCCAGTCTACCCGGCTCTAAATAACTTAAGTTACAAGTCACAATAGGTTTAATAAGGTCAACTGAAGTTAGGCAATAACAAAAATAAATTTATAGATTCTCATCCCCACCCGCCCCTAAAAAAATTGCCAGATTATTTTTTTGTTTGTATATACTTTGATGTTTTCAGCTCACATGATCTCAGCAAAGCTCAGGTGAGCTATTTTCATTACCGCTTTTTGTCCGTCCGTCGTCCGGCAACATTTTCAATCATCTTCTACCGAACCCTTGGTCAATGGACACCAAACTTTACCGGCATGGTCCTTAGGTGAAGTATGCTGAATTAGTAAACTTTGGAATATCTACTCTACTCTTTGTGCATTCAATTGACGGTAACATTCAAAATAAGTCATATAATGCATGTTTTCCTTAGAATGAACAAGCAGATCATAACCCGCTGCTTATCTGGAGCCCTCGATTATGACATTCTGTCGCAAATGCGTCACTCAGAGTGTGTGATTGCTTACCTAAAGAACTGAGGACGGTATGTATTCATGAGTTGGACAAATTCTGATCCTGGATCATTGTAAGTGTCTTAAGACACCCACAATTAATGACATAATATTATATAAATAAATATTTTTACCGACGACCTATCATTTTTTAAATTGGTGGAATTGTTGCACAATTAGGGAACAATTTATTTTAGAAAGTAAATGTTTAGTGGAATATGCCTTTATATGTCTTTACATGTAAGTTGTGTGATCTGTCCACATAGGTAAGTTTTAGTTGTACATGTACGTTTGTGTGTAATAACATACAATACTGATAATTCATAGTTTACCATCTACAAATTTTATTTTTTAAGTTGATTAATAAAAATACATTATTATATTTGTTGTTTGTTTAATAGTCCATTCCTTACAGAGTCGGGGTATTATACAAACTTATGAAATTGTGATGAGGTTACATCACAGACACAAACATCAACATTATTTTCTTATCTTTAGGGTTTTTAAGTTTAACGGCGCTACTACAGTGGGGGATGTAAAATATCCATTCAACACTGAAACTACCATTTGCTGATATGGTGACAGGTTCCCTCACCACACCAACATCACTTGGCCCAATATATATAACGGAATCTACTTATTTCGCTAAAATATCCCAGCATATAGAGAAATAATTAACACATTAGAATGTTTTATAAACTTGTGGCTAGTTCATTTACATTTGACTACCATAAGTATTGCTATGATCAGATATTAATGATAGCTAAATATAACTTGGAGAATTTGGTTGGGGAGGAAATCAACACTTCTCTCACTTTTCCCTGAGATTCGGTAACTACTAAAATGTGGACATATATTGAACCCTGATTTGATCGGCTAATAACATCATGCTCTGCATGACTTTTCATTATTAGCCGATCTATTTATAGATCGGCTAATATATTGGTTATCCATCGAATTCTGAAAAAGTTTGTAGCAACCCTTTTCACCGCTATTCGGTAATCTACGAACGCGAATTTTTCTGTATCACTTCCAAATTGCATCAACCGATAAAGTTTGCATTTTTGGCAATTATCTCCGTTTAAAACTTTACTTATAGCCAAATAACACAATTTGAATACGTAATGAGCTGAACGCCGGAAGAGTTTGACCTTTAAACCCGGAAGTTATTGTTGTTGAAGTCCATAGTTGGCTCTAATGGCCATATACGCCAACATACGCCGATTATTGGGCTAATTTAAAGCTTTTATTTATTAAACAGAACAAGTTTCAGCCACGTATAATCGCGTAAAATGAGTTATTCGGCTTAATTTATAATCGACCTCTGCTCAAAATCTCCTTACTAGCAACCCCAGCATTTTCGGGTTTATCCCAGCATCTCGGGTTTATCCCATTGGATCGCGTATGCGCGTCACTTTGACGCTAGTTAATATTCACAAAATTTTCCACCAATCAAAACGAAGAATTGCCCTTCATAGCCAACTTTGATTTGTTTACGTATCATGCAGGGATGGCAGGGATGCATCCAGCACGCGCGATTGCGGCAATCCCCCTTAATTATTGTCAATGCCGCAAATTATTGATTGTCTTGCGCCCGACATCGCGCAAAAAATCACGGATGGGGCACATTAGGCCAATCTGGGCATGTGCCTGAATACGAAGGAGCTTGCGTCTATTTTTAGATGACACTGTAACCGCTAGATATATATGGCCCTGGTAGCTCCGCCCACTCGCGTGCTGCCACAGAATTCGGACAAACACACAGTGACTACAACTTTGTGTATTCCGAAGTGTAATTTGTAGATAAATAGAGCATACAGTACAGGTGTTACGCTGGAATATTTCGCAACATAATGGTGACAACAAAACATTGCTGCTATGGCATTGCTGCTATTGGATGGATTTGAGAACGGGTTTCCAAAACCTGCACAAAATCGAGAAAAATGTCAACGCTGGGTACAGAACTGTGGTCGAAAATAGTTTACCATTGACAATGTTACCAGAGACACCTACATATGTTCGATGCACTTTACCCTGATTTGATCGGCTAATAACATCATGCTCTGCATGACTTTTCATTTAATTATTTATACTAATTAAATGCGTCACCTGAAAACATAATATGTTCGACAGGTTATAAAGTATGATCATTTTGCACATCAAACAATAAATACTGAGAATATATAGTAATGTCCGTTAACAATACAATGAATGTTTGTTTTTCCAGAAAATGTCTCCGATGATGTATCTGATATAAAGAACTTGTGCCTACTGAGTGAGCATGTACCTTTAAATACAAAGAAGAAATGGGAATGGATTTTCAATGAAAATGTTTGTTCCTTTGTCAAAAAACATATCATCAGATTGGACATAAAGACATAAATTGTACGGCATTACATTCAAACAACTATCAATGATCACTGTTCACTACAAGCTCATACATATAGCGTCCAAATTTTTCATGAAAGAAAAGCGACTGGCAAATTATGGTGTATGAATATAGTTTATAGAAATATATTTATCTTCCCGGAGTTGTATGCTAATCAGCTAGAGAAATGTGGACCGTTTCACTACACTTCGTACGACGAAAATGTTCGTAAGTGCAAATTTAGGATCGTCTGAAAATTTCAATTGATATTTACATTTATTGATATGCAGCCTATGCTCACTAAATGTAAATCCGATAATCGTTTACAAGAAAATATTGTTAATGTGAAATTTACAGGCTATCATAGTGTTGAACAAGTCTGCAAAAACCAGGAACCCACTTTTCCGACGTTTCTGCTAAAACGCTAAGTGGCATCCATTTTAGATTTCACAATGTGTATCATAATGTTGCACTTACGAACATTGTAGTTGTACGAAGTTTAGTGATGGTAAAATGGTATTCACGGAGACAATGCATGCACCAGCCATCATACACGCTGTATACTGCGCTGCAGCCGCAGCTACAGGTGTCTGATGCGCCAGATAGTGAAAGCTAACAACAACAACAACAACGGCATAACAGACGCGCAATCTCCCACTGTTCACGTGCGTCATTACGCGAGATTATCTTACAAAAATATAGATCCTATTGATACCATGACAACCGTATCTTTTCCATCAGGTAATTTGAAGAAAGACGGAGCTTTCTATTAAAAGGTGATTATTTTTGATAGCCGTTCGTGTTTACCTGCACTTTACTAAAACACAGTTAATTACCACAGTTAATTACCCATTGCAGAATATAGCTTTCATATTTCACGATTCGCTGTTTTATATGTATTGTTTGTCTTATTATAGGAATGAATGGCCTTTTTGTTGAATTTATAGGGGTATAAACTTGGAAAAGTCGCGGGAATACTGGACGAAGGCCGGAATGCCTCATCCAGTATTCCCGCGACTTTTCCAAGTTTATATCCCCGATAAATTCAACAAAAAGGCCATTCATTCCTTAAATTCCAGCATTTGAAATAAATTCATCAAGAAAATGTGTTTATTTTCCGTTTTCTTAAGAATTATTTTAACTGCGCCTCAATCAAATGTTAGGGAATTGTGCAGGAATTATTTATCTTTGAATGTATGTTTTAATGTTAAGATCATCAACTTGCACATGTTTTAGCAAAATAGATGTCCGTGTCGGGCAGAATTTTGGTGAGCAATATAGATTTTGAAATAACTGACAATCATTTGCGAATATTATCGATGCATCCATTAAGGATTCGTATCTTAACGATGGATCTTACCGGTATTTTACTCCTTGGATCATGTGCTCCGGTGACGTATGGGTGCTGGCTATAACATTGTTGTTCATCGACAATCCGACCGATCGACTGACCGACCGACCGACCGACCGACCGACTGACCGTTCAGCCAGCCAGCCAGTCGAGCGTTCTGGACGTACGTCAAATGTTGCATATCTCATGGTGGTGTTAGTCCGGTATTTACGAAATTTGATCAATAGCTTCCTCAGATTGATGTATAACCAGCACGTATTATTTAGTCGGTCAATAATTTGGATGACATGTCCTTGGGTATTCCAGGCCAGTTGGGAAATCTTAACCCTTTGAACCCGAAATCCCGCTATAGCGGTTGATGCAAAAAGTGCAGATCCAGATGAGCCGGCTCGTAACGAGCCGTCTCATCAGGATCTGCACTTTTTGCAAGTAATTTTCATATTTCTTAGAACAAAAAACACACCCTTTTCATAAATGGACGAATCTGAAAATCAAAGAAGTAACCGAACTGTTATTGCAAAACAAATAAATCCTAATCCTGGTCTGTAACTGTAAGAGGACGACGACTGACAAATGAGACATGCCTTGCTAATTTGTACCTAAGAAAATGAACAATATTTACAAAATTTACGATATTTTGTGTAAATGACATCGAAAGATGACACAATCTTCACAGCAAATGCGCATTGCTATGAAAATTTCGTCATCTTTCGACGTCATATACAGAAAATATCATAAATAAATGTATTATTTATGTAAATATATTTCATGAAAAATCGAACAGATACAAAATCGCATGGCGTGTCTCAAATGTTGCAGAGCTCCAGATAAGCTGCGTATTTGCTTAAATACCCAAATAAAATTGCCGAAAACCCAATTGAAATCAAAAGTAGCGAGTATCAAAAAGCAATACAAAATTTATTGTACCTTTATCATGCTGCAGAAAACAATAAACAGACCACAAACATAGCATCTTTTTCTTATTTTACATGAAAACACATCTTGGTATTTCATTGTCCAAGGAGACAATTCTAATGAAATGCCAAGACATGTTTTCATTTCGAAGCAAAATATTCAACAGTTGCTGTCTGTTGATGTGTAAACGGTAGTGTTATTATATTGTACCCAATTCAAATTTCAAATACTCAAGTTGAAACTCATAAACACCTAGGTATCGTATTTTCCGATACTGGTAAATGGCAGCCTCACATTTCATCGGTCATTAGTCGCACCTGGCAACGCATTGGATTGCTTCGTTGTTTAAAATTTACATTAAATAGAAAGTCACTAGGAAAAGCATACTTCTCCATCATACGCCCCTTGCTCGAATATAGCGATAGTACTTGGGATAATTGTTCAATAGAACTGAAAAATGAACTAGAATCCATACAAATTGAGGCCGCACGAATTGTTACTGGTGCAACTAAACTATGCAGTATATACAAACTTTACACATAAACCCAATGGGAAAGCCTCGAACAGCGAAGAAGAAAACACAAATTACTTTTATTCTACAAAATGAAACACAATATGACACCAACTTATCTGAGTAATTTAATCCCCGAACAAACACAAACTCGATACAGGCTAAGAAACGACGAAGACATTCCATTAATACACACACGTACTAAACTGTATCAAGATTCATTTCTTCCATCTACCATAAAATAATGGAATTTCCTATCCTCGAATGCAAGAAACAGCCCAACCCTGAACTCGTTTAAGAACGTACTAAATGTTAACTTGCGTAAACCACCAACCTACTACAACACAGCTACTAATCGACAAGGACAAATTCTCCTCACTCGTATCCGGCTAGGGTGTAGCGCGCTGAACTACGAAAATGCTAATCACTACATTCTCTCATGTCCCCTTTATACAAATCAAAGACAAAGATATTTGTCATCTCTTCCTTGTCCACCGATCCTTAATAACTTAATTTACGGCAGCGAATTTTAAAGGACAATGAAAACAGCCTTATATTCCAAAGGGTTCAACAATTCATTATTGCCTCTAAACGTTTCACTGCATGACGGGAGACTGCCCCTGCGACTGAACGGTTTGTAACGATTATCTTGTAAACTGCCAATAGCAGGACAAATGTTAGTCGTATATCGTTATAACAGTTCAATTGAATTCAATGCCTATGGTTCGGAGCGCATGCTTGGGATAACTCTTTTTCCTTCAATTATCAAACAAAACTTACATATGTATAGATTATATGCATTCTTGCCACATTCCCATTTACTGATGCTTTACTCAAGGAGAAGAATTCACATAAGTTCTTCGAGCTTGTTTTCTAATCCTTATTCACTGTTACTTTATATGTATTTTGATGCATATATATACATGTATATTATTTGAAATAAATATTGTTTAAACTAAATACTCAATTGCTTCAGAAATGATGGAGTGACAATACTCAATAACTAATTCCTTATCTGGAGCCCTGTGTTGTATATGTCGTCCGGGCCCGTTTCTCAGGCGATGGACAATTTCATTTCTCCTATGCACAGATATATGGGTCAAACGGACGGTCTTCAACGTGGGACGAAATTAGAGTAATCAAATATTTACGAAATGTACTTTTGCACGGTGTGGTATTTATCCCGTCAACACAGTGCGTATGTGCCGTGAAACACGATGCCGTGAAACATTTTTGATATCCAGTCTATACAATTTTTGCATTTTACAGCCATTTGAAGGTGTTCACGGGATAAATAGAATAGTAAGTTAGTACCGTGAATGGAAAAAAATATCTGGCGCGGCACGGAAACGGGATGTGCTCGGCAGAGCCTCGCCCATCCCGTTTCCTGAGCCTTGCCAGATATTTTTTCCCATTCACGGCACTAACCTACTATTCTCTATCTATTTTCCTTATTTCTGAACCAAAGTATATGTTGTGACCACTCATTTGAACCGTCTCGGCGAGACGGTTCAAATGAGTGGTCACAACATATACTTCTGATGAGAAATAAAGAAATTCTTGAGCCTTGCCGGATATTTTTTCCCATTCACGGCACTAACCTACTATTCTCTATAAGAGGTCACTCTTATTTTTCATCAATACGACCATACCAAATTTACCTCACAACATATTGGCACCGTCATTAAGTGGGAAAAGTAAAAAGGGAAAAGTAAAAAAAAAGAAGAGATTTCAATGTAATACCTTTTCATCAAACACTAAAAGGTCACCCAGTGTTTTTATTTGGAATTTAACATGGGTCATCAAGGAGCTGGGGAGTGACGGTGTGGGTCGAAGAACATAAATAAATGGAAACTGACTCCGAAAACTGTCTAGATTGCTTGGACATTATGTAACGAAGAAAACAAAAGTTAGATTTTGAAAATCGGTCCTCAAATTAAACAGAAAATGCAAACTAATATTTAGCCCCAAGTTAAATTCCCATATGAAAATAGTTGTGTTCGCGATAAAATCAGTATTTGATGGAATTCATATTCATAAAAAAACGTTTTTGGGGAAGGAGACTTTTGTTATTATGAAAGAGTACTTACATTTAAATATTTGTTTAGATTCAATGTGTTTAATAGCAAAAAGTACGTCGGCAGCAAAAGTGGAACAGGCAGTAATTATCGGGCTACAGCAATGCTTACCACTTTCGTCACATTCATAATAATAAAACGCGGTCGACCCACATCTGCGGAATGATACACTGCGGAATCTGAATGTGTGATCGGGGACACTTTCACATTAATAATAGACACATCATGTGATGTTGTGCCTTCGGACATCTGCGTAATTTCATAAAATACGTTTACAAGATTTACAATATTTTCCGTTAATTGTGTCAAAAGTTGACAAAGCTTTCAGAGTACATGCGGAATATAATTCCGCATGTACTCTGGAAATTTTGTCAAATTTTGGCTTTATTTATGAAAAATATTGAAAATGTTGTAAACTTATTTAATGAAATTACGCAGATGTCCGATGGTACAAATTCGCATGGCGTGTCTCATATGTGCTATTATAATATGTTACACGTATATTTATTACATTCGTTTTCACTGGAGAATTGTACGTGTATATATGCGAATCTCGCACGCCAGTGGATGTTACCATATGAGACAAGCCACGTGATTTTGTATTTTAGAGTTTGTACTTTTGTGCCATATCTTATACAAAATATTTACAAAATGTGCGATGGTATCCGTAAATGAGATCCGACGTTGACGAAATGTTCTGAGCTAATGCGGAATGAAAATACCTATATACAATGGAAATTTCCCCATCTATCCACGTCATTAACAGAAAATATCAGTTTCTGTTAAAGTTGGGCTCCCATCTAATAGGCATAAACTGTTCTTTATAGGAATTCAATACGTGTATAATCATTATACTTAAAGAACAGTTTCACTAAACTTCATACGACTAAAATGTTCGTAAGTGCAAATTTAGGATCGACTGGAAATGTAAATTTTTGGATTTACATTTATTGAACATAGGCTGCATATGCAGCCTATGTTCAATAAATGTAAATCCAAAAATTTCAATAAATCTCAATAAATGTAAATCTCAATAAATGTAAATCCAATAATTGTTTACCAGAAAACGTTGTTAATGTGAAAAATAGACTATCATAAGTTTGCACTTACGAACATTTTAGTCGTACGAAGTTTAGTTGAACAGCCCCAGTTCTTCACAATTGAGGAGTGCGTTTTGCAGTTCAAGAGAAAGTAGTCCGACGGCAGTGTAATTAGATTTATTCCACCGTTTTCTACAAAACGCGGTTGTCTTCTACAAATTGCTATTTGTGAAATCGAATGCGGGCATACAAATGCAGTGGATAGCCTAAAATAGCCAAATTTGTGTCGATTGACAAGTTTTGAATGCATTCATAAATGGTGCTTGATATCTGAGAGGTTTCTGTACACAAACTGCATCTTCGGTGATACGCGGTGCGGTTATTTACTCTTAAAGGTACATACCCACTCAGTAGGCACACAATGTTCTTTATAGGAATTAAATAATGTCACTATTCCACCAGTTCTAACACTTACGAGTGTCCGCTATACAGATATAATCATTTAGTAAAACTTATTTTACTGATAATGACCCGCGGTGGTATCAGGCTATTTCCATATGTAAATGAGGCATGCTATTTGTTTAAGCATTTATGCTAATTAAATGCCTGAACAAAATAATTTTTTCGACAGATTATCAAGTATGATCATTGCACATCGAAAAATAAATACAGATAATAAATAGTAATGTCCGTTAACATTTTAAGGAAACACGGTTATCGTCCTTGATATCAGTGTTGAAATCCACGTCTGATATAAAATGAATAATAATTCCAGTCAATGCGTGGAGTAATGGTGAGTGAATGTTTATTTTGCCAGAAAATGTCTCAGATGATGTCTGTGATATAAAGAACATTTTGTACCTACGAAACTATATCTTCTGACGCCATGCGTTACAATTCATGTATGTGGCTATGACTGGAGTAACGGGGATTGTGGGTTTTGCGACCAGAGTAGATCCAGATCAGCCTGTGCATCCGCACAGTCTGATCAGGACCTGCACTGATCGCCAATTTATCACTAACACACCTCGATGATACAGGCAATATAGATCAAGTTACAGGAGTGTGCTATTTGATCAGGAATTACACAGTCACAAATCACATAAGCCCCATTTCTTCAGTCACAGCGGCGATATATTAACGTTAGATTTTTTTCTCAAACAGCGAAGACGAACCTCTATGTAATATATGTAATTCAACAAACTTTTGACCCCGTTCATATTTATTGCTAGTCCCAATTTCATGCATGCAATGACTTCAAGTTGCCAGTTTTCATGCTAATACAACCACAGATAAGCATGTGTTTCAAGACACTCATATATACTGGTAGTAGTTTGAAATAAGACGCACTCAGTCTATGGTTTGATAAAACACATACAACAGAGAAGGCAATGTACACATAATAAATATACAAGCGTCGCTTAGATCGTTATCGTGGATGTATTCTAAGTTCCCTTCAATAGGCCTGTTTTTATTCTTCGAACTACACATTTATCAGGTCACGATATGTCAATTGGCCGAATGAATACTGACTGATGTATCGTGCATGGACTAGATTCGCATATCCGGGTTACAACTACATTCGCTGACGTTTCATTGGTCGTAGCACGTCACGTGACGTTACCGAATGACGCAAGTTTAACGACGCAACGTAAGTAAGTCCGCGTTTCTATAGACCAAACCAACTGTTTACATGCGCATTTCACAACATACCACGTTGCCGGATAAATAGACTACCACACTGGTGTCTCTAGGTATCAAGTGCATCAGGCTCGGCTCGGAAACGGTAGGAATTCCGAGGCGAGCCTCGGAATTCCTACGCGTTTCCGAGCCTTGCCTGGTAAACTTGACATCAAAAACCTGGTATTCACTGTGAGTAAGAAAATACACGTCCAAAATCGACGCTTGTCTGGAACAATGCGTGGAAACGTCAGTCATTTATCTTACTCGCCCATCGGTTCTTAAACCATTTTGGAAAGTGTAATCGGCCGTGGAGAAACAAGGTTTCACTGACAGCTGCCATCATAGAACACCAATCAAGTCAGCCCGTTTCACATCGCGTCTTCGGTGGCTGTTCACGGATCAGTTTGTTAGTTTCGAATGTTTCCTATTATGACCCTTTGTTGTTAATATTTAAAGGCTACCTCTCATTTGAAGAGGGCTGGGTCATATACAATGTATATGGGTTTAAATTGTCCAGATTACTTTTAGCGAACTATTTTCGTGTATTGGCTTGGCTTGACTTGTTAAACAAACCTACTTTGCTGAATTTGATTTCAAATCCACATCTAAATCGAATTATTTCGTGTATATCACTTGGTCCCTTATCATAAATATCGGAACAAAAGTTGTGTTTACTGATAATATATATATATACATTGTATATATAATATATTCGCGTACTACAAAACAAATGATATTCGTTTCTATGCGTATACTTGTACAAGATGATAGATCACACCTCGTTTTTCATTAGTTTTCGTTTGTGAACCTTCAACCAATCTTCTGTCTAATACATCGGCACGAATGCCTGTTTCTGTATTTGTTAGCTAGCCATATGGAGGCCATCTGAACAATTCCACCCAGGGGATCGCAGCAACTATTCTCAAAGGATCCGAATGTGCATCAAACGTGGTCTTACACCGCGGCGTACCTACATCTGAGGTATCGGAACCGCCAGGCGACACAGTGAGACATCCTCGTTTGCGACCAGCGTAGCCCCAGATCAGCCTGCGCGTCCGCGCAGTCTGATCTGGGCCTACGCTGTTTAACGGTTTATCCGTAAAATCAAATCATAGTTCGAAAGAGTGAAAATGACATTAGAACCGAAAACTATACTTCTTTCAATCTTTCAATCTCCGTAAGGTCCGTTTTGTCCGCCACCGTCCCAGGTCTGGTCTAACGAAGCAGAATGAACATCGATGCCACCAGGTCTTTCGTGGTTAATTAGACTCAGCACGGGAAAACCATCACTTGCGCGCCTATAACCAAACCAGCTCATGGGTACATGTATATATAAATCGCTCATTGGAAGTTACCCCTTTTCACCGTTTTAGCATTGTTCAACCCCAAAGACATCAATCATTTGAATACACTACATATCTGCAGATTTGGTCAATAGCTTCTTCAACAATGTTTTATAATTACTATAGTTGTCCCAGAATTGGTATGGAGCAATCAATTACAATGTTTAGTGAAGAAAATGTTAGCAAGAAGAATAAAAACGTCACACTGAAGAGTATTTCATGAACGGTTTATCTCGTATTTCCTTTATTAAATCTGGGGAAAAGAAGCTCCAGAGGGAGAAGGTTTTCTTTCTACGCAATCAAACGGAACGGACATTTTGGTTGGTTTTCGAGATCTTCTCAGGTTTAAATTAATGCACGTCGTTCGACCTCTACAGAGCATGTATATCAACATGTGGATGTCTTGTAATATATTTTTCAAGTATGCTGTTTAATGTTTATGTGAAATAATGATACATGGAAAACTAGAAGGAAAATGAAAAATCATGACGTTTCAACAGTAGAACGTCTTCAAACTGAACATGATTACTTCGTTTTCATTTCACCTTTTTCTATGTTGATTGTAACATCTGTTCCAGATTGAAAGCACGCTCGCACGCACGCTCGCTCGCTCGCACGCACGCTCGCACGCACGCACGCACGCAGCACGCACGCACGCACGCACGCACGCACGCACGCAACGCACGCACGCACGCACGCACGCACGCACGCACGCACGCACGCACGCACGGCACGCACGCACGCACGCACGCACGCAACGCACGCACGCACGCACGCACGCACGCACGCTGAGTCTCTCTCTCTCTCTCTCTCTCTCTCTCTCTCTCTCTCGCTTTCACTTGGAGTGCCCATATACATACATACCAGTGGAACTTCTCTAAACAGGGGCCCGTTTCGCTAAACCGAATTTAGGATCGTCTGCAAATTTTAATTGATGGTTTAACATTTATTGAGCATAGGCTACATATGCAGCATATGCTCAATAAATGTAAATCCAATAATTGTTTACAAGAAAACATTGTTAATGTGAAATTTACAGACTATCCTAATTTTACACGTTCAGTGAAACGGCCCTCTGGACACCCCAATGTGTCCTGTTTAGAGAAATTCCACTGTCCATGGATTCATGTTCAAGTTACGGGTACATGCTGGTCTTAACGATAATTCCAATTGCAGCATCTAATATTGTCCTAAATGGTGGGATATGTCCAAGTTGGGTGAAATCAACATCTGCCCCAATTACACTATCTCAGAGCATGGGCTTGTAATTGTAATTAGCTAAATGAACTGTAACTGCGTTAGAAAACGGGGCTTCTGGTTATTTCACATGCATGCACGATATATAAACCGAACAGAACAGAACATAAATGTTTTTGATACCAGGTGTGCGTTTCACAAAACTTCGTACGACGAAGTGCAAATTTAGGATCGTCTGGAAATCTCAATTGATGGATTTACATTTATTGAGCATAGGCTGCTTATGCAGCCTTTGCTCAATAAATGTAAATCCAATCATTGCTTACACGAAAACATTGTTTACGTGAAATTTACAGACTGTCATAATGTTGCTCTTACGAGCATTTTAGTCGTACGAAGTTTAGTGAAACGGCCCCCAGAAGTCTATGACTACATCATAGCTGATAATTCACAAGACTGGGGAAACTGCAACAGAATATGACTTGTAATAATAATAATAATACTAATAATAATAATAATAGTGGTAGTACTCACAATAAAATGTAAAATCAAGACTGCCTTCTCGGTTAACTAGAGAGCGAACCTGGGGCCCGTTTCACTAAACTGCGTACGACTAAAATGTTCGTAAGTTCAAAATTATGATAGTCTGTAAATTTCACATTAACAATGTTTCCTTGTAAACAATTATTGGATTCACATTTATTGAGCATACACAGCAAAATGTGTCATATATGCAATTCATATCAACAAATTTTATATGATATTCATATGTAAAACATATGAATTGCATATGAAATTCATATGAAAAGAGCCGATATGAAATTCACATGATTTGCATATGAAGTTCATATGAAGACTTTTCAAATGCATTTCATATGAAAAAAATGCATATGAATTTCATATGAACATTCAGTTTCATATGAAATTCATATTAAATTTACATATGAACTTCATATGTGCGAATTTACAAAAAAACTGGGTACGAAGTTACCAAATCGTGTACGAAATGGTATAGGGACGAAATTGTGTGGGTACGAATTGACCAGGTACCCATGCCATTATGTGTGCCTCGATGGGTAAATCTTCGGAATTGAACTTATAAGATTTTGTTTTTACTTTTAGCAGCACATAAATATAAGACAAAGCTATGTTGATTAATTTAACAGCAGATATGTATCAATATAAATCAATTGATACCAAAAATAAGATATACAAAAACGATTATAATAGAAATTATCTTCGGATTTGAGTATGTAAAGTCCCATTCCAACACCAAAAAACATCGACGGGTAACGATGTGTTTGCACTAAAATAAGCCAGAACGCAGCAAAATGAGGTGTATATATCAACAATAGTCCAGAGGGCATACAGTCCGACCCACCTAGCTGTCTATCGAGCTCTGCTCGGTCGACGAACGCATGGTGCTAGTTCGATAATATAGTAAACTATTTCAATTAAGAAGCCCCCCCCCCCTCCCCCTAGCCTGAAATCCTGGATCCGCCCCTGAACACATTAACCATCTGATACGCCTCTGTAGTTAGTTTAATTTATTGCCTTAAAGCAACTGTTTCTCATACATATACAACTTGAATATTGCATGATATATATGTATGTGTAACGCAAAGTTATTTTTTACCTTTGGACCACAAGTGATTCTAGCGTATCTTGGATGGTCAATTATTGTTTGTATATACATGAAACATCTTTCTAAACAATGTACAACACAATTAAAATGTGCCCGGGTGTAAATATAATAGTACTTAGAAAGGTACAAAACTCCCATCTTTCTAAACAATGTACAAAACAATTAAAAAGTGCCCGGGTGTAAATATAATAGTACTTAGAAAGGTACAAAACTCCCATTCGCCACCATTGTAACGAAAACTCACACAATGTAGACAATTGGAACTCGCCTATACAATGCATTACAGCGTGTCGAAACCGCTGCTTGTGGTGGGTTTTCGGCATAGATTTTACAGTTGCTAATTCATTAACATAAATCTCAAAGAGTTCGAGTGTATACTGCACTAAAAACGCGTCTCAATAACCTAAATTCGCTTTTTAAAAACAGACACGTTCACTTCCTGGTTGAAAATGAATATTAGCCATCTTTAAAAATATCGAATCACGTGACACGCACTGATTTGGTTGGCTAATGGAAATGACGTCAGTCTCCAGTAACCAACCAAACCACTGCGTGCACGTGATTGAAATATTTTCAAAGATGGCGGCTAATAGTCATTGAGAATGCAGAAGTGAACGTGTACGATTTTAAAAAGCGAAGTTAGGTTATTGAGACGCGTTTTTAGTGCAGTTTACACTCGAAATCTCGAGATTTATGTTAATGTGTTAGCAACTGTAAAATCTATGCCGAAAACCCACCCAAGCAGCGGTATAGACACGCTGTAATGCGTTGTATACATGTAGGCGAGTTCAAATTGTCTACATTGTGTGAGTTTTCGTTACAATGGTGGCGAATGGGAGTTTTGTACCTTTCTAAGTACTATTATATTTACACTCGGGCACATTTGAATTGTTTTGTACATTGTTTAGAAAGGTGTTTCATGTATATACAAACAATAATTGACCATCCAAGACACGCTAGAATCACCTGTGCTTTGGACAGCTGCGATTTTTCAGGAACATTATTGAAAGTTGATAAATATTTACGGAATATATGCGATGTGGAATTATATTTTTCCGAATGTACTGTGATTTTTGTGTCAACTTGATCATTTACGGAACACATGGTATTGTTTTGCTTGAAAAATCTGAGTTGTCCGAATGCACAAAATCGAGTCGGTATAACGGCACGCGACATCGACATGTGAACAACGGCTGTGTATTTCAATTTATGACACCCAGGGGCAGGATTATATACACATATATATCTGTAGCTTATTTCACCAACATTGCAAAGTATACTTTTCTAGCAAAGTATACTTGAGAAATTTTCAATTTAAGGATAAATTTCTTAATTTTTATTATACGGAATTTATTACATTATCACAGCCATTTTGGCTATGATAATGTAATAAATTCAGTATAATAATTCTGCATACTTTTAATTATCAAATATATGCAGTGGTTAGTTCTATATGATATAATGCATTGCGGGAAAAATAAATGATTACTCCCTCAAAGTATACTTTGCTAGAAAAGTATACTTTACAATGTTGGTGAAATCGGCTACAGAAATGGGTGGAACATGGTTTCAAAGTCAGTAATTAGTGTGATGATTAAAACGATACTTTGTTATTGATTAAAGCCAAGTTCAACGCTCACGCGGCCATCAAAGAAGAAAGATTGCATGTACTTGTGCAGTTCGTTTTGGGTATACACTGTTTATTTGCCATCTGAAAATTCTGAAATGTACACCATTTTCTCATTAACATTATTATCAAAACATACACCTTAATCGAACCATTGATCACCAGTCAACCCTGCAATAATTGCAATGCATGTATTAATAATCCGGCATTATCTTCCGACTTCACAAAATGACCATCAATTATCTAAAACAAATAATCACAATTTTAGCCCCCATCATTACGCCACTATTATCCACCATTACGTCCCATTATCCACCATTATCCACACGTGTAGATCTTCAACGTTATAGATTAAAAAAAGAACGCTATCCTTTCTAATTGCCAGTCTAATTGTTGCGACACATATATCTACATGTGGAAGATAATATAATTATGTTGGCTCCCAGTATTAAATATAACATTATAACATAAAAAATACTGTTATTCAACATTAAATCTGCAAAAAGAAAGTCCAAATAAGCCACCAGCATCAATCATGGTATACAAATATCACCACTATCCATATTAGCCTATATGATCGTAATCCACCATTACGCCCCATTTTCACCATTATCCAAAAATTCTAACAGTACGCCATTTAGTGACACCGCTCATTTGACCGGCAGACGAAATTCAAGAATGCAGACTGCAAATTCAATGTTCAAAACAAGATTTCACGGAGCTTGAAGAAAAGAAAATCACGTTCAACACGCTTTCCTATCAATCTATTTCCATCTTCCCAGGGGTAATTTCGAGCAGGTGATTATTTTCGCTTTTTGAAAGGATTTTTACGAACGTTTCACAGAAAGTTAACTAGATTCCGATTGAAACCAGATTTCGACGGAGGGACACTTTCGTTTTTGTGGCTCCCTCTTGCGAACAGCGCGATATAGTTGGCACATTGGCGTACGTACGTGCGTCTGAGGTTAACGTTTTTGGTTAAATTTGTGCAGTATATTATCAAAGCCACAGGCAACATTGAATATTACCCCACCCACTATATCTCTGAAACCGCTTCGCCAATTCACTCAAAACTTCACGTGTGTTTATCATCATCCATATTTTCATTCTATGCCCCTGTGCGGCCCCTGTGCCCAATGGCAAGGTCTTAAATAGTTGTGACTTCATGACTATCTTGATATACAATCATGATGGTAGAGTGACATTTTCCTGTGGAATTTTCAAAAACAGTGATAAAGTATCAAATTTGCATATTTTTAAATAAAATAACTTGTGGGTTATTTCAATATGCATGTAAATAGTAGTTGTGAACTATTTTAAGCTTGTATTAACCCCTCACCAACAGGCAAGAGGGGATATAGCGTTAGTTCGTTAGTACGTTAGTAACACCTTTCATTTTTCAGTAACTCATGAACCACTTCATCGATTTTGATAATATTTTGCCACACTATGTGTCTCTGGAAGCTGCTGTTTTGCATACGACCCACATACGACCGTTCAAGGTCAATGTCACTGAGGACTTGCGTTCACCTTGTTTGTAAGGCAAACATGTTTTTATTATCTCCTCACCGGTAGGCAAGAGGCGGTATAGCGTTAGTACATGTACGTACGTGCGTATGTACGTACATTAGTAACAGCTTTCATTTTTCAATAGCTCATGAACCACTTTACCGATTTGATAATATTTGGCCACAATGTGTGTCTAGTGATGTTGCTTTGCTTTGCATACGACCCGCCCAAGGTCAAGGTCACTGAGGACTTGGTTTTCTTTTTTTATTAAGGCCGCCAGCGAGGGGATTAGCTTCGTTTAAGGATGTCAGTTCTGTTTTGACATGGTGTTGAACTGTTCACTGTTGTCCGTCTATCAGTCAGTCCATGCATTATTAGCCCATCATGTGCATCACATAACGCAGTTTCCGCGAAAGTCGTCGGTCCATCGGACATATCCGCTAAAATTTCCGCCGGTCCGACGGTAAACCGGAACTTTTTTTTTAATTTTTTTTTTTTTATTAAATGTTTTTTATTCTCTTTGCTACATGTACATGTACAAACACAAGATATACAAACAGTTCAATGAACAAAGTGCATATATATGTCAGTTCATACGCATGGCTACATTTCAATGAATAGTCTGAATAATAACGTATTGATGCTTGTCTACATGTAACATTGAGTTTTTGAAATAAATAATGGGGGTTTTATAGGGCGTTTGGGCAATGAGACTGTTATGGGTCGTGTATTTTTATGAGAACAAAAAATACGTGAAAAAAAGGTTATCAAAATGTTATAACAAAATAAAATATAGGAATGGACGTCTATTACATGTTCTGTGCTGATATAGGTATATTTATACACATAGCAGGTGAATGTTTACGTATTAATTTCTATAAAGTCACTCCATTTTGAATGGAAAATATCTAGTCTAATTTATTTTTAACGTCATATAAATATGGCGCCAAACGGCACGACGTCATTACGTTGCAGATACTACCCAACGTCATCCAAACATAAACGATTAGAAATTGGTTAATAACTTTGTATAATCTAACTATTGTTTTCTTAGTTAGGTCATTACCAATCCATATGACTGTGTATAGGGGGTGATTTCAAAAATTTTCATTTTCGACTCAGCCTAGACCGGCCGCAATTTTTTATTCCAGCCATATTGACTGTCTTGACAGGTAATATGGGCTCATATTGCCCATCAAGATGTCCAATCAAAACGCTAGAAATTTATATGCGGTATAAAAAAAAATACGTATACGTTTGTTTAAACATCATCCGTTCATAATTATAATACAAGTCATGGATTTGTTCTGACAAGCTCGGTGTGTCTTAGAATCTCGACCGTGCACTCAGATCGAAATCCACTCTGCTTTACTCAGATACTTTACTATATTACTTTGGAATTGGAAACTCAACTTTCAATTCATATTTTTACTTGAATCATGAACCAGATATTGTATTAATTATAAAACTGTCGACACTCAAGGTAAGCCCCAACTGAGTGAATATCGTGAGTGAGCTCTACACTGCCAGATAGTCTCTTTTTTTTTATTGTTACTAAGCGTAGAAATCCAAGTTTATTTTGAAATGTGAGAGACAATAGTGCAGTCAGACATGGTTCTCCACAGCCCTCCTGATACTGTGTTCTTTTTACATTTTTGTCATACAAAAATTATCCTTACTGCTTGGTACATTCAGCGATCACCCAACCAGTACGTGTTGTTAAATATTGATTATTATTATTTCTTCAACGCTTTAGATATATGTAACATACGAGTCGCGTGTCACAACCCTAATAAACATTTGTTAGAACTTATATAGTGTAGACAGACAATGTGGGCCCCAATCAGTATGCGCATCTGTGTAGCCTGATTGAGGAACACGCAGTCAGCTTTCGTATTATAGTCAAAAACATTGACATCACACACTTATCGTCAATAAAAGCCAACTATTATTGAATTTGGAAGTTGTCAGTAAAAAATGCATTTTCCTCAATCCGAATGAAACTATTTCAAATATTACTACACCCTCACCATACCGACCGCTTCCCTATATATCATATCCCTGCCTATATAAAGATAAAGCTAACAATCCTACATATGATACCTCATGGAAAAGACCCCTATGCAATGGACGTGAATATACTAGTAGGTATGAATGTCATGTAGTTTGTGAAAATAATAAAAAATATAAAAACACCATAACCAATGGACTCGAAATTCTGTAGTTTCAATGTAAACGGGTTTGGGAACAAAACCAAACGCACAAAACTATTTTCTTGGTTCAAACATAATAAATTTGCTGTCTGCTTTCTACAAGAGCTTCATTGTACACATGGATGTATAGACCAATGGAAAAACGAATGGGATAATGAAATATTTCTTTCTGGTCACAGCTCAAATAGTGTAGGAATCGAATTCTACTCAATTTAAACTCTTCATATAATAGTATAGAACATAAAGATATAATTCCAGGACGACTGCAGTTGCTATAAATATGTATAGCCAGTACAACACTAACATTAATGAACATTTATGGACCTAATATTGAAGATATAGATTTGTTTACTACCTTGGAACATTATAGTGATTGAGAATAATAGCGACTCTCTAATATTGGGAGGCGATTTTAACAACGTCATCGATTTTAATTTAGATAAGATAAATGGCAGAAGAGATACAAATAAAAGATGTTCAACAAAAATAAATGACATAAGTGAAAATGAATTGTATGACATATACAGACTCAGACATCCAGACTACAAACATTTTACTTGGCATTCTAATCATAGACCACCAATATTCTGCAGACTGGACTACTTTCTTATATCAGCTAATTTACTAAATGCAGTAACACATTGTGATATCTTACCTGGGTTTTGTCTGACCATTCAGCAGTATTGCTAAAGTTAAATTTATGCGAACTAATAAGAGGACCAGGATATTTTAAGCTAAATAACAGTATTTTGCTACAAGAGGAATACAAACAAAACATAAAACATTCAATTCAGGAAATAATAAAACAAAATGTGGGTTGTAACCCAAATACTATGTGGGAACTAATAAAAGGAACTGTAAGAAATGAATCAATAAAATGTTCAAGTTTGGTGAAGAAGAAAGATAGAGCAAATGAACAAGAAATCGAACTTAATATAAAAAAGTTAGAACAAAACTTAGCAAATACCCCAAAAAATCCAGATATATTAGACGAATTACATGTCGAAAAAAACAAACATAATGAAATCATTAACGATAAGATTAAGGACATACTATTAGGATCAAAGGCTGAATGGGTTGAAGGGTCAGAAGTCAGAAAAAAATACGAAATATTTTACAAACTTGGAAAAGAAGAGAAGTGAAGCAAAAACAATTAAACAACTAATTATAAATGGGACACTGGAAAACAACCAAACTGATATTCTAAACCATATATGCATATTTATAGAAGATAATAATATAAATCACGCTAACGACACATTTTTCAACTTCATTGACCACAAACTAAACGAAAACGAAAAACAGTCTTGTGAGGGTTACATTAATGAATATGAATGTGTAACAGCAATAAAGGAAATGAAAAACATGAAAAGCCCTGGATCAGATGGTCTAACTGCGGAATTTTACAAGCTATACTGGAATGAACATAAAAAGCACTACATAAAATCGAATAATTACTCATACGAAAATGGATCTCTAACTGAAATGCAAAAACAAGGAATCATAACGTTACTGCCAAAAAAAGATAAAAACACACTTTCAATCGATAATTGGAGGCCAATTTCGCTATTAAATTTAGACTATAAAATTGCAACAAAAGTTATAGGTAATAGAATAAAAAAGGTATTAAACACAATAATAAGCATGAATCAAACAGGTTTTATAAAAGGTCGATATATAGGAGAAAATGTAAGAACACTTATGGAACTAATAAATGAAGCTAATGAAAACAATACACCAGGTCTAATATTGTTTGCAGATTTCCAGAAAGCGTTTGACAGCTTGGACCATAGATTTATAATTAAGTGTCTCAACAATTTTAACTTTGGTAATTCACTAATATTATTCTATAAAGATGCAAAAAGTTGTGTTTCGAATAATGGTAATCTATCAAAGTTTTTCAGTATTAAAAAAGGTGTCAGACAAGGTTGTCCGCTATCAGTATATATTTTTATTATTTGCATATAATTTTTATCTAGACAAATAAACGCAAATGTAGAGATTAAAAGTTTATTTTTAGGTGAAAATGAAATAAAACAAAACACTATTTTCAGACGATGCAAGCTTTACGCTGGATGTATCGGAACTATCATTTAAGGAACTAATACATACACTAGACACTTTCGCACTAATATCTGGTCTAAAACTAAATAAGTCAAAATGCACAGCACTAAGAATCGGGTGGCTGAGACATAACCCAAGTCCATTGTGTAACAACAAGCAATATACTTGGTCAAACGACCATGCATCAACACTTGGAATAATATTCACAAACAACAAAACACGGCTACATGAATTAAACTTAATACCAAAAATTAAGTCATTTCAAAACTGTTTATTAAACTGGAAACAATGGAACTTGACATAAATTGGCAAAATAATAGTTTTAAAGACCTTCGAGTTACCTAAATTAATTTACCCATTAACAGTGCTTGAGAATCCCGCTGAAGAAACAATCAAACACATCAATGATTTGATGTATAACTTTCTCTGGGACGGTAAACCCGATAAAATAGCACGAACAATTTTAATTCAAAACTATGAAAACTGTGGATTGAAAATGATTAATATCCATGCATTTATCAATTCACTTAACTGCTCATGGATACAACGTTTAAAGGGTAAACAGAGTCAGTTAAAACTTGCATACAATAAGGAACTAAATACATATGGTGGTGATATACTATTTAAAAGCAATCTAAATTCAAATGACACGAAACATCTTGTAAAACAATATACGTTCCTAAACAATATACTAAGATCTTGGTGCAAAGTCACTTTTAATCATTCATGTGCTAACAGATCACATGAAATGTTGTGGCATAATTCAAACATAAAAAATGAAAGAAATATAACTATATTCTATAAAGAATGGTATGATAAAGGTATTATGTATTTAAAACACATATATGATTTTAGAATAAAAAACTTTTATAGCTTCGACGATATAAAAAATATGTATAACATAAATACTGGAGATTTTTTGAAACATTACACATTATTAAGTAAAATTAAAACCGAATATGGAAACTAGAAATGAAAACCGAGCCATTAACTAATGCAATAAATTTATGTTTGTCATCGAAGCATATACATAAAATGGTATATAATATACAGATTGGAAAATCAAGATTAGCACAACAAAAACATATAATCAAATGGCAAAACGAACTAAATAAACAAGATATAGAATGGAAATACATTTTTTCATTCTCATATAAAAAGCACAATAAGTACAAAACTTAGAGCATTTCAGTACAAATATTTGATGAGACTAATTCCATACAATGCCTTTCTATTCAAATGCAAATTAAAACCATCTAACTTATGAGAATTCTGTCATATGAATGTGGATTCTAATAAGCATATGTTTTGGGAATGCAACGTCATACAACCTTTTTGGTCGGATATCAAGTAGGTTAGACTACAATAGTAATTTAACATATGAAACTTGAACATATCATTTTGTAACGTGAGGGTTGACTGCAAAAATAAAACAATGCTTATCAGCTTTTTAATTCTTCTAGCAAATATTTTATTTTTAAGTGCAAATATGATGAAACGGAACCATCGATAGGTCGTTTTAGAATATATCTGAAGCAAACAATAATAATAGAAGAGACTATTGCCCCTATCAAGGATAAACTTTCTATTCTATGATTGATGATAAAACTCAATTTTATTTTTATAAATGTATTTTTTCGGTATGGTAAATTTTTTCCGGAGACCAAATGTCCTGTACAATTTTGGCAGTTTCGCGGAGACTGCATAATGTGATGAAATACATAACTTCAAAGACCTGGACTTACTTCCACTTGACACAGGCATACATTGTGAATTTGGCACTATTGTTTGCATGTTGCACACACAGACATTCGGATATATAGTTATACAGATGAAAGCCGAAACACGCCAAATGCATGTGGTTGCACACGTACACATTTTGCACATGTACACGTTTACTTGTTACGTTACAATGATTTTATATTTGTTTCAGAATTTTGGACACAGATCAAACACAATGAAGTAAACAATAGTTGTCAGAAGACAACGAAGCTCGCCTGTTGGCAGTTTTCATTCAAACTTGGCACAGTTGAATAAAAAACATGAATATTACATAACTTGACCTTGGGTTAAGGGGTGTGCGGTGGACCTTGACATTGGGGTCAGTGGTGGAAGGTGGGTCGTGGATTTGCTATAGCATGCTATAGCATATTAAGATGAATGCATGCATGAAATATCAATGCGCTCCCTGAAAACAGAAGTTATACAAAATTTAACCCAACGTTAAGTTTATGAACGCACTAAGTTGGTGATTTTCTACAGCATGATAGCTATTCACATGATGAATGCATGTATGAATGTGCTAAGTTTGTGACATTGACCTTGGGAAAGGGGTGTGGGGGTGGGTAATAGATTTGCTGTAGCACAATAGAGGATCACCAGATGAATGCATGTATGAAATATCAAGGCGTTCCCTGTAAAGAAACAGAAGTTATACAAAATACATTTACTCCAACGTTAAGTTTATGATGTTGATCTTGGGGCAAGGGGTGAGGGTGGGTCATGGATTTGCTGTATCATGATATAGCATATTAAGATGAATGCATTTATGAAATATCAAAGCGTTCCCTGTAAAGAAACAGAAGTTAAACAACATTTACCCCAACGTTAAGTTTATGAACATGCTAAGTTTGTGACCTTGGGATAAGGGTTGGGTGGTGGGTCGTGGATTTGGTACAGCATGATAGAGGGTCATCTGAGGAATGCATGTATGAAATATCAAGGCGCTCCATGAAAGGAAACAGATGTTATAATACATTTACTCCAACGTTATTTTTGGCTGTGATAATGTAATAAATTCAGTATAATAATTCTGCATACTTTTAATCATCAACTATATGCAGTGGTTAGTTCTATATGAAAAAATGCATTTCAGCAAAAATAAATGATTACTCCCTCAAAGTATACTTTGCTAGATAAGTATACTTTGCAATGTTGCTGAAATCGGCTACAGGTGTGACATGTAGATGCATCATAAAATGTATGCGACTGTGATTTGAAAAATGGGACATTTGGTATTTCAAACTAGTGTAGCCGCTTGTAAGACCGCAGATCCTGTCTGATCAGGCTCTGCACTTGTTGCCAATTACTTGGTTAGTTTTTCATCAGCCTCAAGCTCAGGCCACACATTACACGTTTTTCCAATCAGTTTTGCATCAGTCACTTGTCTGTGATATTCTAAGTTTCCAACATTAACATGATTAACGGTATTAAGAATCATTAATTTCTAAATGTTTCCTGGTGGAGTTTTGTCTGATCCATATGTTGTACCGAATTACATTTCACACATACTGTGTTGGCTATATAGTTATTAATCAATTTATATATATATGTGTATACATCCAAGTTATTGTTGTTTCCATGAAAAAATGTCACATAAAAAAATCTGAGTGCATGATGATGTTGCAGAATATTTTGCCCTCCCCAAAGTATTTCCCACTATCCACAGGGGGGTGAATATCCCCCCCCCCCATCCTACTATTGCAGTAGCGTTTGTGTTCCTCATGGGAAGGTGAAGTGAACGTGGTCCACACACGTTTGCTGTATACTTACTAGCCAATCAATTCCCCGTTTTACCGTTTGAAAATGTGTTTCTGTTTTTCTTATCCAATTAAAAATGCCATTTTTTCATGACGTAGCATTTCCTTTAAAAACTTTGCATGTGCACTGACAAATGGCAAACGGGTTTCCATGAAGATGTGTGCAAGTGCAGTGATACAAATAGTTAAATGTTTACGATGAATCGCATGCACAGTGAAGAAAAACCGGGGAATGCACATAAACTACAAAAACTTGTAATCTGGTAAACCTAGTGCAAGCGTGGGTCAAACCAAAACTCCACATGCAAACTAGAAACAAAAACACAGACACACCTATATTACTAATGTAGATGAACTATCATCTCATTCCCATGAGATAGGATCTCGTTACCGCGAGTTAGCTATATCGATCCCACGACATAGCATCTCGTTCCCACAAGATAGATTCTCGTTACCACGAGTTAGCTATCTCGATCCCACGACATAGCATCTCGTTCCCACAAGATAGATTCTCGTTACCACGAGTTAGCTATCTCGATCCCATGACATAGCATCTCGTTCCCACAAGATAGGACCTCGTTACCACTAGTTAGCTATCTCGATCCCACGACATAGCATCTCGTTCCCACAAGATAGATTACCGTTACCACGAGTTAGCTATCTCGATCCCATGACATAGCATCTCGTTCCCACAAGATAGGACCTCGTTACCACTAGTTAGTTATCTCGATCCCACGACATAGCATCTCGTTCCCACAAGATAGATTCTCGTTACCACGAGTTAGCTATCTCGATCCCATGAAATAGCATCTCGTTCCCACAAGATAGGACCTCGTTACCACTAGTTAGCTATCTCGATCCCACGACATAGCATCTCGTTCTCACAATATAAATTATCGTTACCACGAGTTAGCTATCTCGATCCCATGACATAGCATCTCGTTCCCAGAAGATAGGACCTCGTTACCACGAGTTAGCTATCTCGATCCCACGACCTAGCATCTCGTTCCCACAAGATAGATTCTCGTTACCACGAGTTAGCTATCTCGATCCCATGACATAGCATCTCGTTCCCACAAGATATGACCTCGTTACCACTAGTTACCTATCTCGATCCCACGACATAGCATCTCGTTCCCACAAGATAGATTCTCGTTACCACGAGTTAGCTATCTCGATCCCATGAAATAGCATCTCGTTCCCACAAGATAGGACCTCGTTACCACTAGTTAGCTATCCCGATCCCACGACATAGCATCTCGTTCTCACAATATAGATTACGTCACCACGAGTTAGCTATCTCGATCCCATGACCTAGCATCTCGTTCC
The DNA here is from genome assembly GCA_029237695.1 of Conchocele bisecta. Taxonomy (NCBI): domain Eukaryota; kingdom Metazoa; phylum Mollusca; class Bivalvia; order Lucinida; family Thyasiridae; genus Conchocele; species Conchocele bisecta. Next base: position 73,217,151 of record CM055269.1, on the reverse strand, counting down.
CACAAGATAGGACCTTGTTACCACTAGTTAGCTATCTCGATCCCACGACATAGCATCTCGTTCCCACAATATAGATTCTCGTTACCACGAGTTAGCTATCTCGATCCCATGACATAGCATCTCGTTCCCACAAGATAGGATCTCGTTACCACTAGTTAGCTATCTCGATCCCACGACCTAGCATCTCGTTCCCACAATATATATTCTCGTTACCACGAGTTAGCTATCTCGATCCCACGACATAGCATCTCGTTCCCACAAGATAGATTCTCGTTACCACGAGTTAGCTATCTCGATCCCATGACATAGCATCTCGTTCCCACAAGATAGATTATCGTTACCACTAGTTAGCTATCTCGATCCCACGACATAGAATCTCGTTCCCACAAGATAGATTCTCGTTACCACGAGTTAGCTATCTCGATCCCACGACATAGCATCTCGTTCCAACAAGATAGATTCTCGTTACCACGAGTTAGCTGTCTCGATCCCATGACATAGTATCTCGTTCCCACAAGATAGGACCTCGTTACCACTAGTTATCTATCTTGATCCCACGACATAGCATCTCGTTCCCACAAGATAGATTCTCGTTACCACGAGTTAGCTATCTCGATCCCATGACATAACATCTTGTTCCCACAAGATAGGACCTCGTTACCACTAGTTAGCTATCTAGATCCCATGACATAGCATCTTGTTCCCACGAGATAGGATCTCGTTACCACGAGTTAGCTATCTCGTCCCACGCCATAGCATCTTGTTCCCACAAGATAGGACCTCGTTAACACGCGTTAGCTATCTCGATCCCACGACATAGCATCTTGTTCCCACGAGTTAGCTATCTGGATCCCACGACATAGCAATCATCTTGTTCCCACAAGATATGACCTCGTTACCACTAGTTAGCTATCTCGATCCCACGACATAGCATCTCGTTCCCACGAGACAGGATCTCCTTACCACGAGTTAGTTATCTCTTTCCCACGACATACATCTCGTTCGAACGACATAATCAGCCAATAGACTAGCAGATATTACTCCACCATCTTGAATTGCGATGCTGCTACCTTTTGATTAGCTGACTATGTCGTGGGAACGAGATCGCTGACTTGTGGGTTCGAGATCATATCTCGTAGAAACGAGATGCTTGTCGTGGGAACGAGATGCTATGTAGTGGAGAACTCGATAGGTAGCGAGATCCTATAGTGTGGGAACGAGATAGGTAACTAACAATTCATATGAAAATTGTATAGTAAAAGCATTGTACATTGGTCTTCATATGAAATTCATATGTTTTGCATATGAAGTCCATATGATTTGCATATGAAATGCATGTGAAAATTTTGCATATGGATTGCATATCGGTTCACTTTATATCATTTGCATATGAAATGTTCATATGAAATTCATATGAAAAACATATGAAATTCATATGCAACACATTTTGTAGTGTAGGGTGCATATGCAGCATATGCTCAATGAATGTTAATCCATCAATTGAAATTTCCAGACGTTCGTAAATTTGCACTTACAAACATTTTAGTGAAACGGACCTCTGGGCGACATGATTCCAGAATAGGCAATCATATATTGAGGTCCAACTGCATGTACATTAATCTACCCGCCATTCATTTACATGTGTTTATATTATATTGTAATATAATAGTATGTATAAAAATGTTGGATTAATAGTTCGAAATTATAAAATTAATCAAATAGCATGGGGATTCATTGTCCAGAGGCATAGGCATCTAATTATACCCGTCTATTTACCCGTGTATATGTTGCGCTCTGGCATAGTTGCTGCAGTTGACGTTTTGACTATTTTAGTAGTGCCAACATTTAGGGTATATGTCTGATTAGTTGCATAGTACTACAGTGAAACCTCTCTAAACCGGAAACCCTGGGAGGTCCCCATGGTGTCCGGCTGAGAGTGGTTTCACTGTAAGTCAGGCATTTGTTCATTTTGAGCCATAGCTGTGTGCTCGGCGATCACGAACATACATTATCACCTGAGATAAATGGCCAAAAAGCTCATCAAAAATAAGATCACAGGTGTTGTATTGGTGTCCGGTTTAGAGATCGTCCACTGTATAACATAATGCAAATAGTTATTGACTATTTGATGCATTACCTGTAACTGTCTTACTAAATGGCAAAACATATCATCGCAGATCAGACTGCGCTGTTGCTCGGTCTGCTCCGTGTCTACAATGCGTGGTCTATTCTGTGTCTACATTGCGTTGTCACATATAGGTCTACATTGCGCTGTCACATATAGGTCTACATTGCGTTGTCACATATGGGTCTACATTGCGCTGTCACATATGGGTCTACATTGCGTTGTCACATATAGGTCTACATTGCGTTGTCACATATGGGTCTACATTGCGTTGTCACATATGGGTCTACATTGCGCTGTCACATATGGGTCTACATTGCGTTGTCACATATAGGTCTACATTGCGTTGTCACATATGGGTCTACATTGCGCTGTCACATATGGGTCTACATTGTGTTGTCACATATGGGTCTACAATGCGCTGTCACATATAGGTCTACATTGCGCTGTCTCATACGGGTCTACATTGCGCTGTCACACATGGGTCTACACTGCGCTGTCGGATATGGGTCTACATTGCGCTGTCACATATGGGTCTACATTGCGCTGTCACATATGGTTCTACATTGCGCTGTCGGATATGGGTCTACATTGCGCTGTCACATATGGGTCTACATTGCGCTGTCACATATGGGTCTACATTGCGCTGTCACATATGGGTCTACATTGCACTGTCACATATGTGTCTACACTGTTCGCGATGATATTTAACGCACATTTCCTGCTGGCATGTCAATCCGCATTTAGCCGCTTCACAAACACGACAACCATCCATAAATATCCACAACATGTAAAACGCGTGTGTGGCGTCATTCTGCACGCGATCTTTACGTTAACGCGTACATGCGGATATACGGCTGTCAAAGATGATACAATGACAGTGTCGACCAGTGTAGACTCTGATCAATTCCAATCTCGCACCATTGCACCTATTGTTTACATTTTGTTTGTGAGCCTTTTCATGATACTGGTCAATAATTCCAGCACAAAAATATTTACACAATTCCCTAACATTTGATTGGCCAGTAGCAAGTCTCTGTCCAAAATTTATATCCCAGTAAACTCCCACGCCGAACTACTTTCCGTAACCGTGAGGCGCAGTTAAAATAATTCTTAAGAAAACCGGAAAATAAACACATTTTCTTGATGAATTTATTTCAAATGCTGGAATTTAAAGGAATGAATGGCCTTTTTGTTGAATTTATCGGGGATATAAACATGGAAAAGTCGCGGGAATACTGGACGAGGCCTTCCGGCCTTCGTCCAGTATTCCCGCGACTTTTCCAAGTTTATACCCCGATAAATTCAACTAAAAGGCCATTCACTCCTATAGTGTATACCCTGATCAGACTGATGCTGGTACGCTGGTGGCGACCATAAGAATGCACACTTTATCACAAATGTTTATACTGCAGTGGAACCTCTCCAAACCGGACAACAAGAAATATATATGATCATAATGTTGATGGAGTTCTTGGTCATTTATCTCAGGTGATAATGCATCTTCGTGATCGTATAGCACACAAATATGGCTCGGAATAATCAAATGCCTGATTTACAGTGAAACCTCACAAAACCGGACACACTGGGGACCTCCCAGGGTGTCCGGTTTAGAGAAGTTTCACTGTATGTTAGTAAATATTACTTAATCATGTGATTCCATTCATGTGATATCTTTGTCACAGGTCATTTACAATGCTAACTATTTTTCCCAACATATGTCTCAAAAACGTTAACCAATTCACCACGTCACTTACGGCAAACATAACCCGAATTTTCTAGCGAGATTCCACTGTACCTCATCTGACGTCAGCTTTGTCACATATTAGTTTTTTCAACATATACATGTATAGTTACATTCACTCACTGAACTAATTATGAGTTATACATGTACCATTCTAATGAATACGTTAGCTCCAAAATTGACTATGAACATGTGCATGATGATCAAGATCTGCAAAGCTGAAAAATGTAATTAGACATGAATATGACACATCAAGGAAAACATGGTTACTTTAAGCTTTCACCAGCGTAACCGCCGATCAAATAGTTCATTGTATGATCCCAATGTTTAACCAGAATCATGGGTAGTTCATGTATATACTTTCACTTTTGTATCGGCGAGCATTGTAGACCCTGACCAGACTGCGCGGATGCGCAGGCTGGTCTGGGTCTACATTGGTCGCGTTAGGCAATACGTCATGTTTACTCGTGAATCCCCGTAAAGGTGTGGCGGCCATGTTTTCCTACGTGACAACAAGCACCTTGGGTCACGTATCCACATCTCTGATCAAATGGTCACCTGGCTGAGAAAATTGACCTTATAACGTTTGCTGTTAGCGCAGCCCCAGATCAGCCTACGCATCAGTCTGATTCAATTCAATTCAATTCATTGTATTGCACGCATTCCATTTTACATGGTAGCATGAGGTATATGTGAAAATAGTGTAATATTACAGAATTCTCTGGTAGACATTCGGTCAATGTACTGTGTTTGCTACTGGAACATAAATCAATGTACTGAAAGTACTGAAATATGTTTATCTCCACAAGACTGATCACTTGCGGAACTAGAGACTGAAAGTTGCATATTTTCTCAATCATCATCCAGAGGCAAATGTACTGTGATGGTGCAAACCAATTCCGATCCATACGTTTTCTCTAGAATAAATTACTGTTTGAAACTCTGAGAACTAAAGATAATAGCTGCTGTAATCATACGCACGAAATGTCTTGATTCATATTTTCCAAAATGTAAGTGATAAACTGACCCAAACCTGTGAACACTATAGAGAATAGTATATGTAGAGTTTAGATACAAAACAAGACAGACCAAAACGCCATACGATAAGTTGGCAGCACAGGGCACTATTTTCTTTGTCGTACTCGTCGTACGACAATATGGCTGCCCCCATAGAAATTTGCGCGACATAATATGCTATCTCAAGGGAGATAACAAATACAAACAGAACGTATACATGTACAGAATAATTTGTTTTTAAACCAAACAACAACAACAACAAAACAACAACAAGAACACCACTTGAATATTTTAACCAGTAAAGTATTAGTGATGGTCGGTCAAATCCAATATATTTTAAATGTTCTCAAAAACAAAAATAACTTCACTGAATTAAAACTTTAAAGTATGTGTACATACGTACATGCATACATGTATGTGCGAAGGTCAATTTTACCAGCCGACGGCCAAAATGGTATCCTGGATAAGACGGCGCAGTTTGGGAACATGCTGATCACAGACAAAGAAATACCTTTTTTTGACTGCCGGGATCCAATATGCACATGGATGCCTATCCCCCCCCCCCTCCACCCCCACCCCCATCATGATAATTTTCTTATAATTTCCATCCTACCACTAATGGTCCACACCATTCTAGGAACTCTAGGAAATCTATTATATTTACACCATCTATAAATTCATAATGCAAACGCCCATTCGACGTAATGCATTTACATCTCAATACGATACAATACATTAGACCCACCGTGACGATGTCGTTGAGTGGTTAAAGTTCGTTTGACGTCATTAATTTGCATGAGGTTGTCAATAACTGCACGCTATTGATCGGCAACGTCGCTGTTCCAGGAATTGCCAAACAATGACGTAAAACAAGATCTTATTTGGTTATTTACATTTTTGAAACTATCTGCAAAGTCTGTGTAGATATACATGTACGTAATAAAAGCACGAGATGTAGCGCTTACTGGGGTGTACAATACATTTAGTCTTTTTAAAGTTTGCGAGGAGTCCTTTGGACTCCACGCACTTTCAACATACCAAATGTATTATTCACCCCAGTAAACGCAACATGCACTTTAAACAGACCAAATGTATCGTACACCCCAGTAAACGCTAGGGCCCATGGTTTTATTCCTTAAATATATCCTCGATGTCTTTTCTTATACATGAAATTGGTAGTTTACGACCCTCGATCCGAAGTGCTGGCAATTTTCACTGTCCGTCCGTCCGTCCGTCTGTCCGCTAACTCGTCTGTGGTCTAAAATGTGTGGCTGTGACCGGAAAAATGGGGCTTATATGTTTTGCGATTAGTACAGATCCAGATCAGCGTGTGCGGATCAGTGTCTTCACCGTTCGCCATAAATTAACGAAACATGTTAAAGGTACATGCCCACTCAGTAGGCACAACATGTTCTTTATAGGAATTAAATAAGTTTATAATTGTGTCACTATTCCACCAGTTCTAAAAATTACGAGTGCCCGCTAAACAGATATAATCATTTAGTAATATTTATTTTACTGATAGTGACTCGCGGTGGTATCAAGTTATTTTCATATGCAAATGAGGCATGACATTTTTTTAATTATTTATACTAATTCAATGCGTCACTTGAAAAATAATATGTTCGACAGATTACAAAGAATGAGCATTGCACATAAAAAAATATACAGATAATAAATAGTAACGTCCGTTAGCATATTAAGGAAACACGATTATCGACCCTGGTATCTGTGTGGAAATGTACGTCTGATATAAAATGTATAACAGTGCCAATCAATACGTGGGGTAATAGTGAATGCATGTTTATTTTGCCAGAAAATGTTGCAGATGATGTCTGATGTTGTGCCTACTGAGTGGGAATGTACCTTTAAGTTGTGAAATGATAATATGCAGCTGTGACTGGGGCCTATGGGTTTTGCGATTAGTGTAGATCCAGATCCGACTGTGCATCCGCACAGTCTTATCAGGATCTTCAATGATCGCCATACCAGCAATGAGACACAATGCATACGTGTAACAAGCAATATAGACCACTCGACTGTAATGTGCTATTTCACCACGTGCTACACTGGTCACAAATCCCATAAGCCTAATTTCTCTAGACACATGTAGATCAGGGTATTGTCGTTTATTCTCAAACAATGGAAGTACAGTGCAACCTCTCTTCAACAGCCACCCATGGGAAGACGCAAAACTGGCTGTTGTAGAGAGGTAGCTGTTGTAGGAATTTTAATGCTGAATTCAATTTTGGCGTCCGCTGTTCATTTTTTTGCTCCATAATTCTCATCAAAAACATGCTTTGGCAACATTTTAGAATCATTTCCAATGGAAATGATTCTAAAATGCTTTCAAAACATGTTTTTATTGAGGAAGAAGGCAAAAGCAACAATAGACGACAATTTTCATGCTCAGCAGTCTAAGTGTTATATACAGAGGACTATCCATTTGGGATATAAACTAGCGGCTGTTATAGAGAGGGTGTTGTTGTAGAGAGGTGGCCGTTCGCGGAGGTTCGACTGTACTACGTTGGATAAGGTATGTGCATTATATGTATGTCCATCCGTCCATCCGTCTGTCCGGGCTCACGAGGAATACTGTTTCCGTGCGTGACAGAAATATATAAGTGTGTAATCATTCATTCCATTTGCCATGTCGGTCTTTGTTTTGTTGTGGGACAGTCATAGAAGCAAATTAACAATATCAATTAAAACGCACGCGAATATTTGCTTTTTTCTTGTAGTCATGTTCGGCGATCATCATGCAAAAGAAAAGATTGCAAAACTACAAGCTTACTACAAGGCTATCATATGTGGAACAACGTGAATGTTGAAACATTCAGCTGTGTTGCGTGCAAAAAGCACTGTGTTAAACATTCGGCGAGAAGGTTTTATACGAAATAAACAAATTATATTCATATCTGTTGGCATCGTACAGGGCGTTTTCAAGCAGTTGACGATTTATTTGGCTGCAAAATATGTTAACTATGGAAGCGTCCTGGTGCCAATGCTAAAGTGTATGCATCTCCTAATTAGGAGATACTAACTCATTATTAGGAGATACTATCTCCTAATTAGGACTTACTATCTCATAATTAGGAGCTTTAATTAGGACTCTAATTATGATATAGTATATCCTAATTAGGAGTCAATATCTCCTAATTAGGACTTATTATCTCCTAATCAGGACCTTTAATTAGGACTATGAGTAGGAGTTAGTATCTCCTAATTAGGACTCAATATTACCTAATTATGAGTTAGTATCTCCCAATTAGGGGTTAGTAACTCGTAATTAGGAGTTACTATCTCCTGATTAGAACTTACTATCTCCTAATTATGACCTACTATCTCCTAATTATGACTTACTATCTCCTAATTAGGAGATAACCATATTTTAGCATTGGCAACAGGACGCTTCCATAGTGAACAGTATTAACACTTTCTTAAATATTGTTTTGAATAACCCGATATATACATATAATCCTCGATTAAAGTTGTCATTCATCAGGGGGCCGTTTCACTAAACATCGTACGACTAAAATGTTCGTAAGTGCATAATTATGATAGTCTGTCAATTGCACATTAACAATGTTTTCTTGTAAACAATTATTGGATTTGCATTTATTGAGCATAGGCTGCATATGCCGCATATGCTCAATAAATGTAAATCCATCAATTTAAATTTCCAGACGATCCTAAATTTGCACTTACGAACATTTTAGTCGTAAGAAGTTTAGAATCGTCTGGAAATTTCAATTGATGGATTTACATTTATTGAGCATAGGCTGCATATGCAGCCTATGCTCAATACATGTAAATCCAATCATTGTTTACAAGAAAACATTGTTAATCTGAAATTACAGACTATCCTAATTTTGCACTTACGAACATTTTAGTCGTAAGAAGTTTAGTGAAACGGGCCCCTGATTTCGGACGGGACAAAGAAATGACTTTGTTGCAATAGATCTTGTTCATAGAAATAGTGTACACGCGTGTTTGTTGAGTAAACCTGTTTTACCATCTGTTATAGACATTATAAAAACAAAGTTCGTCTTACTAGTGTTGATGTAAATGGCAGACGTCAGAAACCTCACAGAAAACGCATCATACAGGTAGCAAGCGTACATGACTTATCAGCCAAGTTTCAGATGTATAATTGGCCAAATTTAATTGAGGGCAGATCGGGTTTTGACAGCCTTCAAAGCGTCTATGAAACATTGATGGAGCGTACGCTCCTTGCCACCCGATCTGGCGGGCTGCGGCGTGTGATCGCGCATGCGCGGGGACTAGGCACCGGTGTGCTCTGCGAGAGAGGAGAGATAATAGAGGTTCACGTTACACCGGTAGCATCTCAAACGGTTATTGCCTGTAAGGTTTAGCTACACCACATCAGATACACATCATTTAAGTGGTATACACCAGAAGACGTGTGCCTACTAGTCTATTGGTTGTGTCTACTTCCAACTGTACGTTTGAGTGAATTGAACTGTTTTGTATACGGATTATGATTATTCGGAAACCTCACACACATCGAGTATACGCCTAATCAGCATTGTTTGTTGTTCCGATTCCACAGGTTTTGTAGTGCCGATATTTATCGAGATCATCTGGTGATAAGCATAGTTTACCTGAACGTTTCAATTTTGGATAACAGTACAATATAATTCTACTTGGATTATAGATGTGGTTACTGGATTATCTAACTCTTGGGCATAGTGATTGGACGTTTGGATTCGGATTGTTATTCCGTTGCTAGGACAAGTTTCATATACCACGCCTCACAGATAAATCAACACGATGTAAACATATGTGTTCCGAGTTTGATATTATACTGTTTCAAAGCATATGGGTCCACATTCAATTCAGGAATACAATTACGTGTAGTTTAGAGAGCATAGTGTCCTTATCCGACGCTCTGTGAAATTAGGGCTACATATGTGAACGTAGTCACAGATTAAAGGAACTCTTTCTAACTTCAGGTAACTTCAGGTAACTATTGTTGTGTCTGTATGTATGTAACCTGTGGGAAGTTTCACTAAATTTCGTACGACTAAGATGTTCGTAAGTGCAAATTTAGGATAGTCAGGAAATTTTAATTGATGAATTTACATTTATTGAACATAGGCTGCTTACGCAGCCTATGTTCAATAAATGTAAATTCATCAATTGAAACAACCAGGACATTATAATCACCACTGGCTGCGAAGTCCTGTGTGTTTCCAAACCGGACACCAAGCAAACACAGGTGGTCGTATCTTTAACGAGTATTTTGGTCATTTATCGCATGTGATAATGTCTGTTCGTGATCGCATAGCACACAGCTATGGCTCAGATTGATCAAACGCCTGACTTACAGTGAAACCTCTCCAAGCCGGACACCCTGGGGACCTCCCAGGGTGTCCGGTTTAGAGAGGTTTCATTGTATTATGATTTTAATGCAACTGTACATGTGCAGTTTTGTTACACTGGGACAGCCCATATTATGTAATACTGTTTAAAGGTGTATAAATTCTTCTCTGTGTAGTCATAGACACGCAACTAAATTATATAAAAAAAATTCTGGGGCGATTCATTTGAATTGATCGTAGAACAGTAGTCTATTTCATCAACATTGCAAAGTATACTTATCTAGCAAAGTATACTTTGAGGGAGAAATTTTCAATTTAAGGATAAATTTATTAATTTTTATTATACTGAATGTATTATATTATCACAGCCATTCTGGCTGTGATAATGTAATACATTCAGTATAAGAATTATGCATACTTTTAATCATCAAATACGTAGTCGGTAGTTCTATATGAACTAATGCATTTCGGGAAAAATAAATGATTACTCCCTCAAAGTATACTTTGCTAGATAAGTATACTTTGCAATGTTGGTGAAATCGGATACAGGTCAAACAAAATCTCACAGTACATATGTATGTGTGTTAATTGGGATACTATAATAATTATATTCGATCAAAGACATTGGATCTCAGATATGCGCGTAAAGTGATGGAACAAATTAATGAAAAATTAAAAAATAATTGTTGATTTGAATCGTATTTCAAAACCAAATTGCATAGATCATTCGCATGAAAAAAGGAGCTCGTTTTAAAAATATTTATAAAACTGAAAAATATCGGACGTTTCGCGCTCTAGTTTTTTTGTGTAATTGGTGTTTGCTACTTTCAATCATCAGGTAACGAGCTTTGTATTGGCCGATTACATACTGACTAACACATTGCTGTATCAGGCATTGACCTGATATTGAATACCCGGGTTACAACAAATTGAAAACTGGCATTTTATTGGTCGAACGGCGTCACATGACGTTATCGAATTACGTCAGTGGAATGACGTATCGGTAACAAGTCCGCGTTCTATTCAACGAAAACAACGTCATCATTGCTCATTATGTAGCCTAAACGTTACCTGATAAATATAATACCATGCTAGTGTATTTTAATATCAAGTGTATCAGGCTCGGCTTGGAAATGGTGGGAATTCCCCGACAAGCCTCGGAATTCCTACGAGTTTCCTAGCATTGCCTGATAAACTTGATATCAATTGACACTAGCCTGGTATTCTCTATTTATTTTAAAGTAATTCAACCATTGTCTATAGTGGAAACTAATTATATATAGTGTATATAGGAATGAATGGTCTTTTTGTGGAATTTATCGGGGTATAAACTTGGAAAAGTCGCGGGAATACTGGACGAAGGCCGGAAGGCCTCGTCCAGTATTCCCGCGACTTTTCCAACTTTATATCCCCGATAAATTCAACAAAAAGGCCATTCATTCCGTATAGTTCCAGCATTTTAAATAAATATCAATAGAAAATGTGTTTATTTTCCGTTTTCTTAAGTATTATTTTAACTGCGCCTCACGGTTACGGAAAGTAGTTCGGTGTGGGAGTTTACTGGGATATACATTTTGGACAGAGACTTGCTACGGGCCAATCAAATTTTAGGGAATTGTGTAAATATTTTTGTGCTGGAATCATTACGTAAGATGTGGCTATGACAGGAGAATTGGGGCTAATGGGATTTGTGACCAGTGTAACTTCTGTTCAATTAAAAGCCTGACGGGTGTTTCATTGATGGAAAGGCGAACAGTGCAGATCCTGATCAGACTGTGCATCCGCACAGTCTGATCTGGATCTGCACTGATCGCAAAACCCATTAGCCCCATTTCCCCAGTCACAGTCACATACCATTATTACACAGGGTAAAAACGTTATGTTTCACAATTTCTGCTTCCTGTTGCACTATTAGCGGAACCACAGCACCAAACTATATCCCTGGTTATTACATGTGCAGTATAGCAAAATAAAACACAAACTCCTTAAAATTTTATAAAATAAATAGTTCCCTTTGATTGATACAGTATACATTGCACATGCCATTTGCGATACTGCATCAATTTTACATGCCTTTGATTTGTCGACATTCACACAGCGATACGCATCAAATATATTCTTGAAATAAACCTTTTCTGATGAGAATTCTGACAGCCGACCATTTTGCATGCAAGTTACGCCAAATATGACAAGCGTTGCAATATGAATCGCGGAATATGATAACACACAGTTTGTCATTGGTTTTGTGACGTTTGTCAGCTTCGGACACCAAGTTAGTTGCGAACGGTAACTCTTGCAATCTACTCCCGTACATGTATATAATTATGTATCACTATGTGACTAATACAAAATATAAACTAGAAAAAGTCGATGGCGCGCCATCGCAATATACCCACTTTCCCCAAATGCTAAGTCCGAAAGGGGGAGGTAATCCATGATGGAGGGTCGGATGAAAAATCCGAATTCACTTTGCGCATCTGCACATGATAACGAAGCTACATACCAAATATCAGGCGCGTATGCATGAAGGTGAAAACGTTTTTCAAGTTACAAGAAACGTGACGGACGTACGGACGGACACTCGTGACGAAAACAATATACCCATTTTTTCCCAAAAAAGTGGGTATAATGAATTTACAACAAGTGTATACCGGACATGACGGATACATATTTGGAACAGTCAGTGGGTGACTATAGTCTTTGTGAGTGCTATTTACTTTAATACCCATATAGTCTTTGCGAGTGTTATTTACTTTAATACCCACACACTAATATTAAACAGTGGTTTAACCAACCAGAGGGCATGTCACCCAGTGACTGTTCCAAGTATGTACCCTTCATGTCCGGCTTTCATGTACTCGTACCGGCTGTCAATGTACTATTTGTTCATATCATTCTACCTTTGTTAGTTGGTTCCTTAACCCTTTCAACCCTAAGGAACTGGAATGGACTGTGATATGCTAATGTTCCGACCAATCCAATGGTCACACAATGATTTTCAGATTCGTCCATTTATGAAAAGGGGGTGTTTTTGTTCTAAGAAATATGAAAATTACTTGCAAAAAGTGCAGATCCTGATGAGACGGCTCGTTACGAGCCGGCTCATCTGGATCTGCACTGTTTGCATAAACCGCTATAGCGGGCTTTCGGGTTCAAAGGGTTAATTGGCGTGTGTGTTCCATGACGCAGTCATAGAGAATAGTAGGTTAGTGCCGTGAATGGGAAAAAATATATGACAAGGCTTAGGAAATGGGATGTGCGAGGCTCTGCCGAGCCCATCCCGTTTCCGTGCCGCGCCAGATATATTTTTCCATTCACAACACTAACCTACTATTCTATTTATCCCGTCAACACCTACAGATAGCTTTAAAATGCAAAAGAAAACCCAGCCGCATCCTCAAAATCGGAGAACCGACTAGTATGACAACCGCACATATTCATACGCAGTGATTTGGTCGTATTGACTGGATATCAAAAGTGTTTCACGGCACCGTGTTTCACGGCACATACGCACGCACGCACGTGTTGTGTTGTGTTGTGTTGTGTTGTGTTGACGGCATAAATTGCTTTCATATTACATGCTACCTATGTGTTATGTGTTATTCTGTTGATGGATCGTACACCACAAGTCGTAGAGTGCACATCGGTGCCTGTTGACTACCGTGGTTGCCACTGTACGCATCCTTGATGCACGTTTTCCTCTTTATATATATAGGCAACAGGTTGCACTATATCGCTACACCACAGTCAACGGTATAAATGTGCGTAATAGCATTTACATTTCGCGCGCTTAACATGTATAAAAAAATCCGCAGGGAGTTGACGTTCATACTTCGCTATATTGTAATTGTAAGACAATTCTACAATATGAGACAAGAATATCATCATAAACTCACCTAATAAAGTGTGTATTAGCAAAATTGTTTGGTCACTCTCCACGAGGAAGAAAGAAAACAAAGAACGGGTCAAACGCAAATTTGGAAATACTACTCCGTCATAACGCTTATGTAATGCTATATAATGAAATGTAAAGTGGAACCTCTCTAAACCGGACACCAATACAACACCTGTGATCTTATGAGTTTCTTGGCCATTTATCTCGGGTGATAATTTATGTTCGTGATCACATAACACAAACTATGCCTCAGAATGACCAAATGCATGATTTACATTGAAACCTCTCTAAGCCGGACACCAAGGGTGTCCGGTTTAGAGAGGTTTCACTGTAATTAGAGGTATGTACTCTGAACGCTTGCATGTTTTATATGGCCTTAGATACGTACAGTTTTGTTTACTCGGATTCATAGATCTCATATGTGTAGTCATTATACTATTTATAATTTGCTAACGCAGTCAATCTACTCCAATGATGTGATCACGAACAGCGTATCCTCAGATCAGACTGCGCAGGTGCGCAGTCTGATCTGGGGCTACGCTGATCGTACACGTCAGAAAGTCTATTTCCTCAGTCACCGGTCTGTGTTTTAAATAAACCAGTATTGACCTTCTATTAAACGTGTCAACCACAGGTGGAAGACTCGGACCTATGACATCAACAAAAATGCCTATTAAAAAAAATCCCATTACCCCACCCACTTGCTATCCCATTACCCCACCATATGCTATATAAAGGTGAGTATAAATAGGGCTATTATAGAAAGAGCCCTCTCTTTTCCGGCTCGCACAAACACAATAAGCATCGATTAAATGTATGACTTCTGTCTCTGGCAATCGAAGGTATTAGGTGTGTGAATATACTCACTTCAAATCGCTGTTTCCAGCATTTATTCAGTTATTCGCATTTTGTATATACCCCATCCAAAGCGAAATTTGCGTGTACGAAAGAATCTCACACAGAACCGGAGGCCGTCCGGCTGGATTATCGGTCATATTTGGCCGATAGCTGATCGCCAGCTCAAACTAAAGTCGTGCACCATGACCATATGCATTAGAGACTCCAACCATACAAAGTTCGTCCAATTGTGATCGTTCGCCGATCTAAAAAACACGTTTTTCTATAATTTCGTTCATTATCTGGAACTGGAATCTTCCATAATACAAGCACCGAAGCGTCTATGTAAGAACATCTCTGATTGACTAAACCTAAAAATAGACGCGAGGACTTTCCCTTTTCAGGGTTTCCGGAAGACAATCTGATTGTACGCGAATCATGAATGAAAGCCAATGAAAGCCAATGAAATTAGAAAAAAAAGTGTTTTTTAGATCGGTGAACGATCACAATTGGACGAACTTTGTATGCCGGGTCCGCCCTTGGATTGACTATATGCAACTCTATATGAAAATATCGTTTAACTTATTAAAAAAAAACGCAGCTTATCTTGAGCTCTGATTGACAGTGAAAGTATTTTCATGGAGAAATAGAGAAATAGAGCAAATAACATGGTCGGGGTGGGGGGGGGGGGAGGGGGTGTAGCATTTTGATGGATGGCAGTGAAAGTGTTTTCATGGAGAAATGGAACATATAACATTGTCGGGGGGGATTAGCATTTTGATGGACAGACATAGCATATAATATATATTTCCTAGACAGATGTGGAACATTGTACATATGAACCGCAATCTCTGGTTTACATAGCCCAGTAAAGAAGGCAACATAATCTGTCTACTTAAAAAGTTCATAATGCCCAGCGTGTGTCCATTCTATGCTACGTGTCCATTTACGATGTGGTCAAGCTGCAATCTTGTGATGTTACCGGCAGCATGGTGCCGCATAATCTCAAAGACTTCACATGAAATGTCAAATCCACAGTGTGTCAATCATATATTAGTATTATAGTGGAGAGATAAGGCATAACATGTACATCTCGTAGACAAATAAGACACAATGCACATATTACGGGAATGACAGACAGCTATTACTTTCGTGGAAAAATATTAGTACTTTGGTGGAGAGATAATATAAAATGCACATCTCGTAGACAAATAAGACACAATGCACATATTACGGGAATAAATGCACAGTTAACATTATCAGAGAAATTTCCTAGACAGATGCGGAACATTTTACATATGAACCGCATTCTCTGGTTTTAAGATCTACATAGCCCAATAAAGAAGACAACAGAGTCCGTCCACTTTATAAGTTCATAATGCCCAGCGTGTGTCCATTCTATGCTACGTGTCCATTTACGATGTGGTCAAGCTGCAATCTTGTGATGTTACCGGCAGCATGGTGCCGCATGGAAAAATATTAGTATTATAGTGGAGAAATAAGACATAAAATGCACATCTGGTAGACAAATAAGACACAATGCACATATTACGGGAATGACAGACAGCTAATACTTTCGTGGAAAAATAGTAGTACTTTAGTGGAGAGATAATATATAAAATGCACATCTCGTAGACAAATAAGACACAAGGCACATATTACGGGAATGACAGACAGCTAATACTTTCGTGGAAAAATATTAGTACTTTAGTGGAGAGATAAGACATAAAATGCACATTACTTCAATTCCCGCCATGGAAGGCCAAATGTATATACTTTTATAATATTTAGTTCATTATTTTTGACCGCATGTATACGCCTATGGTGAATTCGTATGACGTCTGTCAGCAGCCAAAACCCCGGCCTTTTGGCTATTGACAGTCGTCTGTCAGCAGCCACTCCGTAAGAATAATGCTAAATCTGAAAACCAGGGCGTGAATAAGTATATTGCTCGTGAATTTGATTTTTTGTTTTTCCTTTGTGTGAAAATAAGTAGTTTAATGTTAATATGCCGTTTCAGATAGGTCTGCATTTGTTCGATTGCATGCAATTCTATATTACGAGCCGATTAAGTGTTTCTTAATGAATATTTATTACATATGGCGCAAAGATCAAAACAGTATCACAAATCAATTTTATATACATTATCATCCGGAATTGTTTTGAAATCTACATCGCATTTCCTGCGTTCTGGCGCATTTTGGAGCCAAAAAAAACCCCAATAAACAATAAATTCAAAACGCGAACGTAGAAACGTGCCTTGTAACTTGTAAAACATCTTTACTCGGCGAATTTTAGGGGGTGGGGGGGGGGGGTGGGGGGCGCGCCGCCCCCCCCCCCCCCCTCTGAATCCGCCCTTGGATTGACTATATGCAACTCTATATGAAAATATCGTTTGGGCCTGGGTTACGTTCGATATTACATTGATAACAACTATATAGTTAGCAGGATGAACCGATATGGAATATTTCCACTAGTGTCTATGAATCGGCATTATGCTATAGCGCACTATTTGCATGTAGTGACAGTACAATTCGTTTGGAGGTATCAAATAGATACTTTGCGCTTGTATTAGTATAATACCAAAATTGTTATTTAATATACCGCAGATAATTGGTGGGCGGGTTTCTAATGGTTTGTTAAGAATAATGCTAAATCTGAAAACCAGGGCGTGAATAAGTATATTGCTCGTGAATTTGATTTTTTGTTTAACTTTTTCCTTTGTGTGAAAATAAGTAATTTAATGTTAATATGCCGTTTCAGATAGGTCTGCATTTGTTCGATTGCATGCAATTCTATATTACGAGCCGATTAAGTGTTTCTTAATGAATATTTATTACATATGGCGCAAAGATCAAAACAGTATCGCAAATCAATTTTATATACATTATCGTGATCAGATTCCCATATTTAAGACGGATTGCAAACTAAAATGTGGATGTGAACAGAGAGTATAGTATCTGCGACCAGTGTAGACACAGATCAGCCTGCGCGGAGGCGCTGGCTGATCAGGGTCTGCACTGTTCGCCATTCAGTCGGTGGGGCAATCTTCATCTTATAACACACATTATCTTTGCATGTCAGGCTATATACAGACGTGTGTTAGCCAATCAACATGTAGGTTAATCTCACATTTGGTAAGCCCATTTCCCCAGTCATAAATAGCGCGTATGGCTTTTATATCCAGTATAGTGCCTGATAAAATTGCATAGTCCGGTAGCCTGATAACGATCTGCATTGCTTGTTAGAAGCATAACGGGTGTTTCATTGATGACATATCGAACAGTACAGGTCCTGATCAGACTATGCGGATGAACAGGTTGATCGGGATCTACAATGGTCGAAATACCCACAGGCATTCGGCGTGTTTCGGCTTTCATCAGTATAACTCTATATATATGAACAAGGCTTCTAACTCTGGTCGGACATGACCTCGTATTATAACAAATTCCGCGATTGTATTAACGCTAATGTGAATATTTTGGCGGAAAATGCACATGTTCATTTGAGAATTATTGTTATCGTGCTAAAATAACATAGTTAGAACATAATTATGAAAATAATATCGAATTACAGCTGCTTTTCCTATGTCGGACACAACCTCGTATCATAACAAATTAAATAATGTGTTTAAGGCTCTGACGTCAATATTGTAGTAGCAAGTTCATATGATCTTTTGGGAATTATCGTTATCCTGCAGAAATACATAGAATAAATAGAAAATTACAATTTTAAACATGTTATTTTGTTATGATACGAGGTCGTGTCCGACCAAAGGTAGAAGCATTGTTCATATATATAGAGTTATACCGATGAAAGCCGAAACACGCCGAATGTCTGTGGAAATACCCTTAACCCTTTGAAATCGAAAGCCCACTATAGCTGTTTATGCAAACAGTGCAGATCCAGATGGGTCGGCTCGTAACGAGCCGTCTCATCTGGATCTGCACTTTTTGCAAGTAATTTCCATATTTTTAGAACAAAAACACCCCCTTTTCATAAATGGACTTGTCTGAAAACCATTTTGTGACGATTGGATTGGTAACAAAATTAACATATCAAAATTCATTCCAGTTACTTAGGGGTGAAAGGGTTAAGATACATTTCTCCAGTCACAGCCACGAATGAGCTCTTATATTGCTATTATAATAATAATATAATACTGTATATACGAGATGCTTTATATCGGTAAACGGTTGAGAGAATATTACAATGAACGCAATATTTAGTTCAAGCACCAACATGTAAGCTACACACACATAGCCAAAGTAGCCCATAAGAAATAGTTCTGGCGTCCGTTTCACTAAACTTCGTACAACGAAAAAGTTCATACGAAAATTTTTAGGAAATTTCATAATTCCATAATGCTACGGTTTTCCACGGATACATGCGATATGTCCACATAGTTAAATGTGAACATATCCTATGAAATAATAGCGAACATCGGCTGTATCGTGTACATGTCATGTCACATTTCCATTTTACACTTACAACTTAGTTGTAATGTTTATCAGCTTAGATCACTGGAAATGATTCGGAAGTGCGGTCAAATCATGCTTTTGTGGAGACAGAGACAGCAATATTGTGTTTCCCGCACTCTACTGGTACTATAGTAGTGCTATTTCATATTTGAGACGAGCCATGTGATTTTGTAGATGTGCTAGATCTCATAAAAAAATATTTACGAAAGCTAGGATATGTTCCGTAAATGACGATGAAAATTGACAACCTGGGCCCGGTTGCACAAAGCTTCTGTTAGCTTAACAGACTGTTAAATCCTTAGCATTGCTAAGGATTTAACAGTCTGTTAAGCTAACAGAGGTTTTGAGCAACCGGGCCCTGTTCAATATCGTCATTTCATACACGACACGACATGTGATTTTGTACCTTCGGACATCTGCGTAATTTCATGAAATACGTTTACAGAATTTACAATATCTTTCAGAAATGAAGTCAAAAGTTGACGAAATTTCTGAGTACATGCGGAATATAAGTCCGCATGTACTCTGAACATTTTGTCAACTTTTGACGCCATTTACGGGATATATTGTAAAGTTTGTAAACGTATTTCATGAAATTACGCAGATGCTCGAAAGTACACAATCGCATGGCTTGTTTCATTTGGTGACCTGTTATGGAAGGTGTTCGAGCTCATTTCCACCCATAAATATAAACCGAGTGAATGAATGAACTGTTAATATTAATGTTGTATTTATGGGAACGGGATATAAATGAGATATGCAATATATAGTGACATAGCCCGTGAGCCAGATACCGAAACCCTCCCCCCCCTGTGGGATTTTTGCAGACATATTTTTCCTAAAACTACATTCAATTGCGAGTGTTATGCCGTATGTCTGCGCTCTGTAACCCGCTGGATGAACATATGGCGCCATTTTGAAGTAGGTCACCCTCGGACTTTTTCCCATCTTCATAAATCACATTTTTAACTAAAAATTGACCAAATTATATCATTTTAATTACATAAAGTAGTATTTTTGCACTTTTTCAGAGATGTTGGACAATATGGAATCTAATAAGGTACACTTAAACAAAATCTGATAATCCAGAAGTCAAATTTTACGTGTTTGATTACCCCACCCACCCAATTTCAATGGTAAAATATACATGTTAATAACTTTATGCAAACGTGGTATTTTTTCATATTATCAATGTTAATGTAAGCTAGGAGTGTCTATTAAACATATCCAATGCAAATACGCCCAATTTTTTTGTGTCTACTGCAAATATACAAAGTGAAAAACAACACATTTTTACCATTCCCCACCCACTAATTTTACAATGGTTATTTCACCGGTATTCAATATTATGCAACGTCAGATCCTTAAAACCGGTTGCTATGGACAGACAACTAGTTACATATTTATTAGTATTGTCTATGCAGAATGCAGATACTATTTGTCGAATGTTCGTCCGTATGTACGCACGCTTCTTAGCTTCTTAAATATTAATTGACTGCATCGATTGGGAATAATGTATACATATTAATATAGTTCGAGGCATGTGATCATTATCGTCAACAGGAGTTAATATACGATAATAATTATCCATTTGTACATAGATTTATTCTCCTTTTTTTACAATATTCAGTAATGGTGTTAATATCGTGCATCAAATATGCCTGACGGAGGAAGAAAATCCTGAAAGCTAAAAACAATTTTTTAAGATAAAATAATAAAACCATGTTTTGTTTTCACTTCGCTATCCGACATAAGATGAAACCATACATATAATGGATGAAGTTGGATCAATTTGTTAATTATGCAATTTCAAAATGGCCGCCACATTGATAATTTATATATATGTATACAGCAATATATCGCTCGATATGATTGTGGAGATGGACATAATGGTCTATATCATTTGTAACTTCCTTATTATTATATTGAGGTGGCGGAGCAGCCTTATAATCTGGTGGAACATCCTTATGTCGTGCTGATACATCCTTATACATGTAGTGTGATGCTACTGCCTTATATTGTGATGGAACATCATTATAGTGTGGTGGAACCACATTATGTTGTGGTGAAACTGCCGTATAATGTGATGAAAATGCATTATAGTGTGACGAAACTGCCTTATATTGTGGTGGAACTGCCTTATTTTGTGAGGAAACATATGTATAATGTGATGGAGCATCATTATATCGTGGTGGAACATCCTTTGAGAGTGGTGGAACATTCTTATATTGTAATGGAACTGCCGTATACTGCGTGATAACTGCCTTATAGTGTGGCTGAACATCCCTATATTATGGTGAAACTGCCTTATAATGTGGTAGAACGGTCTTATATTGTAATTAATTTGCCTTATATTGTCACTAAACATCATTATACTGTGGTGGAACGTCCTTATAGTGTGGTGGAACATCATTATATGGTGGTGAAGCCGCCTTATAATGTGGTGGCACTGCCATAATAGCGTGACGACACTGTCTTATATTGTGGTGGAACTGCCTTATATTGTGACAAAATATCTTTATATGGTGGTGATGTATCCTTTTATCGTGATGCAACATCATTATATAGTGGTGGAACTGTCTTATATTGTAATTAATTTGCCTTATAGTGTGGTGGAAGTGCCTTATATTGTTATGAAACACCATTATAATGTGGTGAAACATCCTTATAGTGTGGTGGAACATCATTATCTGTGGTGAAACCGCCTTATAATGTGGTGGCACTGCCGTATATTGTGACGAAAATGTATTATAGTGTGTGAAACTGTCTTATAGTGTGAGGAAACATAATATTCTGTGGTGGAGCATCCTTATATTGTGATGGAACAGCCTTATATTGTGACGGAACATCCTTATAGTGTGACGGAACATCCTTATATTGCGATGGAACTGTATTATAATGTGTTGGAACTGCATTATAGTGTGGTGGTACATCCTTATATTGTGGTGAACTGTCTTACAGTGCAAGTAATGTTCCTGATATTGTGATGGAACATCTTTATAATGCGGTGAAACTGCCTTATAATGTGTTTTATCTGCCTTATATTATGATGAAACTGCTTTATATTGTGGTGGCACTGCCTTATAGTTTGAATAAACATATTTATATCGTGGTAGAACTGCACTATAGTGTGATTAAACAGTATTATGTTGTGATGGAGCATCCGTATATTGTGGTGGAACACCCTCATATCGTGATGGAACAAGCTTATGTTGTGATGGAAAAGGCTTGTAGTGTGATGTAACATCCGTATAGTGTAATGGAACATCCTTATATTGTACCGGAACTGTCTTATAATGTGGTGGAACATCACTACACTGTGGTGGAACGTTACATTGTGGCAGAACATCTTTATATCTGATTGATATAAAAGTGTGATGCTCCATGCAAGTCTTAATTTAGTTAGATCAAACATGACGCAAGAGACCCTAACATTTTATCACATGTTTGTACTGCTACACGTCGATACTCTATGGAGATACATCTATCTTAGCTTAACCATCATGATATCAATATAGCCCTCTCTTCAAATAGTAGTAGCTGCATCATTTATTTGGCCAGTGTGAATTATTTTATTGCATACATCCAAATAATGTAGCACGAGTGTAACATCAAATTAAATGAAGTACAATATATGCCTCCTCACTTCATATACTGTACATTTAATTTAATATAACAATGGTGTTACTATTTATACACATAGCTGTGGTTTTGTTAACTAATCAATGTTGAATGATACAAATGCTAATAATCAACATAATTAACTGATAATAGACAGATGTCCCGGATTACGTAATACCTTGATTTCATTTGCAACCATGAATCATCAATCTGTTCACTTACAAGTAACAGGGTCGTACTATTACCATATATTTCAGAGTATTAATAAGATTAAAAATGGGTCTGTAAGTATTAATTAGACAACTGGTGCAGACAGTGAAAATTCCTACTACTATGCGAACCTAATTTGATTTGCAATTGTCACTACACATGCCTGATGATCATATACATGATTCACATGTATACTGTATTTAAATGTTATTAATACTACCTAATGGTGACTATTGTGATTGTCACTGATTGTGTCAATCAATCAACCAATATAATAGATTCTTTCAATCATCACAACCAGTCAGCAAATGTTTTAAACATGTTTTTGTGCATTTTTATACAATTTGAATTGCTGAGAAAAACATGATTTTTTATTGTGATTTATGAAAATAAACATATTAGGCGGCCATTTTGAATGTATAACAACATTATTGTATCATGGAACATGACTGTGAATGCTAAGCAAACTATATTTAGGTCAATTTGTATTATAATATATGACCATTGCGTGATTTTATAGCATCTTCGAAATTCCAGACAGTATAAATATGTAGTTTATGGCGGCCATTTTGAAATATTTTGAGAGTTATGATATTTAAAGGGATTACATGTTCCTTTCACAGGTATATATAAGTAATGCAATGAAAAATAAGTGCATTTTAACATCATTACAGTTTTGTAATAGTTCTCAATAATAGTTATATTGAAAATAATGTTGAAAAATGCCAATTTTGGCGGCCATTTTGGAAATTATTGGTATAGTATGATGTAATGATGTATAATGTCCATTGTATACCATTCAGTAACCAATTTGGCAAAACATCGTAGCTATTTACAGGGTTTGTACTTGCCTAAATATCAATTAACAGTCATAATATAAACGGCTCAAAATGGCATGGCGGCCATCTTGGAAAATGGCCGCCATTTGTTCATCCAGCGGCTTTTTGAGCGCAGACATTCAGGATTAATAGACGATAGGCTACTGAATCTGAAAATCATAGTCACCAAAAATCCCACAGGGGGGGGGGGGGGGGGGGGGGGGGGTGGGGGGGAGGGGGGGTTATTGGTGGCTCAAGGTCTAACATAAATAGTGTTGAAGCTAATACAATATTGTATAATATCTAAAACAAAAAAACAAGAGTTACAGACGTTTTGTCTTACAATTTGATATTAAAGACACTATACACATACATTAATGAAACAGATGTGTAACAACATAACTTAAATATAGGTGTGGATAGTCTTTCTGAACCCTAAGTACGTGTGAGTGACCTGAACAAAATTGGGATTAGTAAAACAAAAATCATTCACTATAGTCTGTTTCACGAAAGCGGCCCAAATTTTACGGCTATATAGACAATTCAAAAACAATATTATTTTCGATAATATTAAATTAAAGGAAAATTTAAGAATGAGCCTTCTTTTTATTTCGTGAAATTCGGTCAAATATTGATTTTATTACGAAAAATTGATTTGTCTATGGGAATTTAACATGGGGGAAAAAGTGGTAAGGAAGTGTTGGAGGAGTCAAAAAACGAAAGATTTTGGAAATTGACTCCGAAACCTGACTAGATAGCTTGGATATGATCTAACTAAGAAAACAAAAGTTAAATTTTAAAAATCGGTTCAGTATTTCTAAAATTCAAAACAAATTCCCCATGTTAAATCCCCATAGACATCTTCACTCCGTGAAGATGTCTATGGGGATTTAACATGAGGAAATTTGTTTTCCGCAATAAAATCAATATTTGACCAAATTTCACGAAATAAAAAGAAGGCTCATTCTTAATTTTTCCTTTAATTTAATATTATCAAAAGAAATCTTGTTTTTGAATTGTTTATATAGCCGTAAAATTTGGGCAGCTTTCGTGAAACAGACAGTAGAACATAACTAGCGATACAATCGCTAGGATGACAAGACACACTAGGTTTTCCATAATCGATGGGTACTAAAATATAATCTTATTAATACAACGGAACCCCTCTGAACCGAACACTCGGGAAAATATAGGTGTTTCTCAGATGTGTTTCACTGTTATGTAGCTCTGATTACAATTACTTTTCATGAATGCAAAGCACTAGAATGTGTCATTAGGTGCTCATGTGTCTGATTTACAGTGGAACCTCTCCAAACCGGACATGGGGACCCCCCAGAATGTCCGGTTTGGAGAGGTTCCACTGTATTGTTAATATGAGTGTCTCTAATGGAAACTTATTTCCAAATGTGGTACTGTATGATCATTTCACAAAAACATAATGTTATAAAGTCTCCTTAATGGTACGTGCATAGCAATACATTTTTGTTTCAACACAATCCTCAAATCTGCATTCTATACCATGTACCTCTCTAAATCGGACACCAAGAAACATCTGTTCGTGATCGCATACCACATAACTGTGGCTCAGAATCAAATGCCTGATTTATAGTGAAACCTCTCTAAGGTGGACACACTGGGGACCTCCCAGGGTGTCCGGTTTAGAGAGGTTTCACTGTATATGGTTATTTAGCAGCTTATGCCATACATACCCTTCTCGCGATAACATTAAATGTTTGTATTGAGTTTGCCAGCAGTGTAGTCACAGATTTCCATGCACATCTGCAGGGGACCGTTTCACTAAACTTCGTACGACTAAAATGTTCGTAAGTGCAAACTTATTATAGTCTGTAACTTTCACATTAACAAAGTTTTCTTGTAAACAATTATTGGATTTACATTTATTGAGCATAGGCTGCATATGCAGCCTATGCTCAATAAATGTAAACCCATCAATTGAAATTTCCAGACGGTCCTGAATTTGCACTTGCGAACATTTAAGTCTGAAACGGCACACTGGTTTTACACGGGGCGCAAATAAAATACGCCCGTGGAAACGCACAGCTGCGTGCATTGAACGTCATACGGGTATAGTAGGTATAGACAATTTAACACAAAATGGACCCTTTACCATTTGCAAGGTGTATGATCACGTGGTACTAACAACAACAACAAGTACTGAAACTTCCAGAATCCATCTGATTCAAAGTACGTATTATTTTATAGTGTCCTTATTACGTAACGGATTCTGATGAAATATGGCGCATCAAACGCGTCTTGTTAAGCTGCATTTGGCGGTCTTTGTATGTTCGCCCAAACTTCTGTCGTTTTTGCGAAGAATTGATTTCCGTGTCTACCGACACGGAAATCGATTCTTCGCAAAAACGACATAAATCCGTGCCAAACTCCCTGGACCACCAAATGCAGCTCATGAAGACACGTTTGCTCCGCCATATGTCATCAAAATCCGTTGCATATTAAGGAACATATCAAACAATACTTACTTTGGAGTGGGCGACGTTGTTGTTGTTGTAACCACGTGATCACGCACCTTGATTTGGGCACAAGGCTGAGTAATGGGACCCAATGGCATTGGCGATCAGCGAAATCACAGGGGCCTATTTCACTAAACACGTACTGTCCTACCAATCGAAATGGTTGAACGTATGTATGTATGTTCTACTCACGCACAGATACCAGCATTGCCAACAAGTAGTATATTCTGTGAGTTTTTATTTCAGAATAAAAAAGAGTGGGAACTTAATGCATTTTCCATACCCTAATACCCATAAAATTAAATTGTTTTCATCCCACATCGCCGATATTTATTATATATTCTCCCTCGTTAATATCGTCCCATCTCCCACACAACTGAATTATATTTTCATACACAGCACACCACATCCCATTTACGAATACACCACGGCGTAACTACTGTCTGTTTCACGAAAGCTGCACAAATTGTATGGCCATATAAACAATTCAAAAATCAAATATTGGTTTTATTACGAAAAATTGATTTCTCTATGGGAATTTAACATGGGGGAAAAAGAGGTAGATTTTGGAAATTGACTCCGAAACCTAGCTAGATAGCTTGGAAATGATCTAACTAAGAAAACAAAAGTTAAATTTTAAAAATCGGTCCAGTATTTCTGAAATTCTAAAAAATTTCCCCATGTTTATGTTAAATCCCCATAGACATCTTCACTCTGTGAAGATGTCTATGAGGATTTAACATGGGGAAATTGTTTTTCACGAAAATATATTGTTTTTGAATTGTTTATATGGCCGCAAAATTTGGGCAGCTTTCGTGAAACAGAGTATAATGTTATTGTATTTAATGATTAACCCTTTCACCCATAAGTAACTGGAATGGACTGTGATATGCTAATTTTCCGACCTATCCAATAGTCACAAAATGATTTTCAGATTAGTCCATTTATGAAAAGGGGCTGTTTTTGTTCTACAAAATATGAAAATTGCGTGCAAAAAGTGCAGATCCTGATGAGACGGCTCGTTACGAGCCGGCTCATCTGGATCTGCACTGTTTGCATAAACCGCTATAGCGGGCTTTCGGGTTCAAAGGGTTAAGATAACTTAAAGTTAGGTATTGTTATTTCAGTTTTGATGTAAGTAGTTCGTATATGTAATTCTAGAATTTCAAGAATGTTCTCAAATGATAGGCGTGCGCATTGTTCTAATACAGCCACTGCCACTAAAACATACACACGTAGATTGTCAAATTACACAAATTTGAAGAGTTCAGCATGCAGATGCAGATATTTTCTAAATTATTATCTATTCTAAAGTTTCGAGTAGAATGTTACAATGCGGAAATAAATAGGTTTCTTTTTAATTCGAAGCCATGGCAGATTTACAGTGGCTAGAGACAGTTTATCAAATACAAATTGTTATCCTGTTTTAGACCAATTTGTGCGGGTTACGGCTTCACAGAATAAAATTTTACCCACATTATTTCTGCAGTGGAACCTCTCTAAACCCCATTTTGTTTAATTTGGATGGGTTTCACTGTAACGTCTTGTATTGTCGTGTCTGTTCATGATTGAAAATGACAAAACGTCTTGACGAGACGGTTCAAATGAATGGTAACAACATGTACTTTTGATAAGAAATAAAACAAATATTTATCTCCGTTAGAAAAAACACTGTATCAGTATGAAATAGGTTAATGCCTTATATTCGGTTTTCTTCTACGCTGGAATGCCTTCTAATTCCCGTTTCTATTCTCGCGGGATTACAATTTCACGTTTCTCTCAGAATTAAAGGCGATGTGAGATTGGAACTATCGGGATAATTCTCTTTGAGCTCACTAATTACGTCTTATAATGAATTATGGTTGGATGAAAGACACACCTTACACTTTCTTTATTTACTGTTAATGGCTTTTGCTCTGACTTAGGTGCTTTGGTAATGGGCAGCTTGTTGTCAAAGGAGCGTTGTGAGGTTTTATACCAGTGTGTGCGTCCACAGATTATCTACTGAGGATACACAATATGCTATAGTAAGTTTCGTGTGTGTAAGCGACCCGTTTTCTGAATTATGAACAGTGTATAACCTGAATGAGACGTAGAGGCTCAGTCTGATCTGGGAATATGCTGTTCGCAGTACAGATAGGACACTTTGTCAACCGTTGGTTACATAGTCAAGTTATTTCTGGCATATTGTCACACATCAAATATCATTCAAAATGAGATACGGAATTTCATAGTATTTCGGGATTTTAACTATTTCATCACTACAGCCCTCTATCTATACCGGTTTTTGCAAACAGTGTAGATCCAGATGAGCCGGCTCGTGACGAGCCGTCTCATCAGGAGCTGCACTGTTTGCAATAAATGTTCATACTTTTTAGAAATAAAATCACCCTTTTTCATAAATGGACTAGTCTGAAAATCATTTTGTGCTGATGAGACAGGCCATGTAATTTGCTATGAAAATTTCGTCACCTTTCGAAATTATTTACGGAACATATCGTAATTTTTAGAAATAGTTTTCATGAAAAAGCGCACTTATTCTTATGTACAAAATAACATGGCGTGTCTCATATAATGTATCAGATATTCCATGTATGGTTCGTCGCTTCATGCGCTGCACACGACCTATATTAACCCACTCCTTTCGGAATACACCTTTATCGGTATGAAATTAATGAGACGGTTCCAATTGAGGTCGAGACATAATTATACTTCTGAGCGCATGGAAGGTAAATATCTAGGATTTTCCACAAACATAATGAAATATCTTCAGCATGAAAAGGATTAACCAATATAACCGTCTTACATTATATTCAAGTATTTACTACCATTTGTGTTCATGCAACCTGTGTGTACAATGGCGTTAACAGATACGATGCAAATATATAGTTAATATATGAGACTCGCCATGCGTTTTTGTACCTTTGGACATCTGCGTAATTTCATGAAATACATTTCCAAAATTTATAACATTTTCCGTAAATTGTGTCAAAAGTTTACAAATCCTTCAGAATACATGCAGTACATGCGGAATTCCGCATGTACTCTGAAGGATTTGTATCATAAAGCAAAACAATCTAATAACCATTCACATTGGTTAAAATTTCGAAGTTTCAGGAATGACGTTATTTCAGCAATTCGGGAATCAAAGAAAGATTACCACACTGGGATAAGTAACAAATTAAAATCAGGTCAACTCCGTTCAAAAGATTGGTGGTCTACTTTGAAACATTTTATATGCGAGAATGAAAATAAAACAATCCCACCACTTCAACATAATGGATCAATAATCGACAATAACACGGGGAAAGCTAACATTTTAAATAACTTTTTCCGTGATCAAACTCTTTTACAAGAACCTCCTGTTCCTTCACCCATAGTAACGCCTTATGCAATAACCAGTAGACTTGAAACTATCACCCTTAACGAAACAGAAATACAAACAATCCTTTCTAATTTGCCCATAGGTAAAGCCTCTGGACCAGATGGCTTGAATAATCGTATATTTAAAGAAACAAAGTACGAATTAGCAACTCCCCTAAAAGACCTCTTTAACAAATCAATTGAATGTGGACTATTTCCAGACGACGTATGGAAAGAGGCCAATGTGTGCCCGATATTTAAAGCTGGTGATCCTTCTCTCACTTCGAATTATCGTCCCAACTCCCTTCTTAACACTGTTAGTAAAGTTCTTGAGAGGGCGGTTTTCAAGTATTTGTACAATCATTTTAATGACAATAATATATTAACACCATTACAATCCGGGTTTGTACCTGGCGACTCAACTGTAAACCAACTGACATTCCTTTACAATACATTCTGTCGTGCATTAGACGATGGAAAAGAGGTGAGGGTGGTATTCTGCGACATAAGCAAAGCTTTTGATAGAGTTTGGCATACATGTCTTCTTTTGAAGCTGAGAGCCGCAGGTGTTACTAATAATATTCACGACTGGCTTAAAAGTTATCTTAATAATCGCAAGCAAAGGATTGTATTACCAGGTGCTTGTTCTAACAGGATCTATTCTCGGCCCTTTGTTATTTCTATTATATATAAACGATATTGTTGCGGACATAAATTCTAATATTCGACTTTTCGCAGACGACACCAGTTTATATTTTATTGTTGATTCGCCAGCAACAGCATCCAGGTATATAAACAACGATCTCGATATAATTACTAACTGGTCTAATACCTGGCTTGTATCATTTAATCCAAGGAAAACTGAATCACTACTTATAACACGTAAGCGTAATAGAGAAGTACATCCCCCAATCCTCATGAATAATGTTAATGTCTCAGAAGTTGATAGTCACAAGCATCTAGGTATGTATTTTAATAACGAGGGAACATGGCACCAACACATATATTACATAGCCGGAAAGGCATGGCGTAGGATCAATGTTATGAGAAAATTAAAATACATTCTAGATAGAAAATGCCTTGAAATAATTTATCTTACTTTTATTAGACCGGTATTAGAATATGCGGATGTCGTCTGGGATAATTGTACCCAGTATGAGAAGGATGCCCTCGAAAAAATTCCGATTGAAGCAGCACGTATCGCTACAGGTCCCACTCGGCTTGTTTCAATCGAGTCCTTATATATAGAAACCTGCTGGGAAACATTAGGAAATAGACGTCACTCCCATAAATTGTCCCTATTTTACAAAATGAAAAATGGCATCTCACCCGGTTACTTGGTCGATGTGCTTCCACCGGAAATAGATACGTCCCGTTACAATTTACGAAACCCTGAGAATATACAGATTTTACGGCCCAGAACCACCTTTTATTATAACTCGTTTCTACCATCCACAATCCGGGAGTGGAACTCTCTTCCAGATGACACACGGAACGCCCCAACACTTAATTGTTTTAAAACCAAAATAAAAACAAATACCGGAGAGGTCCTAACCTACTACTACAGTGGTACTAGGTATGTCCAGGTATTGACACGCCCAACTGTAACTGTGGACAAGTTGAAGATGCCACCCATTTCGTTTTCCACTGCACTCAATATGGAGCACATAGAGCTCAACTAATAGACGACATACACACTTTTTGCCAACCCACCCTCCATACTATACTCTATGGCAACAGACAACTTGACAATAACTTCAATGAAGCCATTTTCGCATCAGTTAGACTATACATACAAAACACCGGTCGTTTTTAATGCACCATATAATGATGCCTGCGTGTGCACATGCTTATCACTAACTGACTTGGGGTGGCGATAACTGGGCATGGCTTGGTGTGGGAACAAGACTCCAACTCCTATTGTGGCTTGCTTCTTTCCTTATTTTTTTCCATTTCATGTATCACGTAATTGATTATATAGAACCTATTGCCTGTACATTTGTGTCAATAATATATTTTTCGGAAATTTTAAATTTAATTGCTTTAATGTAATTGCACATGTATCAGACGATGCTGAAACCAGAACAACTTATAATCCAGAACATATCAATTATCACATACTATAAACTGTTCTAAAACTGATGGCAGGAATGTCTTGGGTTCGGCATCCTATGATATCTAGTCACATGTAAGGGAGAGGATTTAAATAAGCTTGCTTTCAATCCAATCTCATTTGCATAGTACTGTATATAGTAACATTGACATTGACAATGAACTTGTAAACAATATGCAAATAAAATATGTTAAAACTAAGGATTTGTAAACTTTTGACTTTATTTATGAAAAATATTGTAAATTTTATAAACGTATTTCATGAAATTACGCAGATGTCCAAAGGTACAAAATCACAAATGAAAACAACCGACTGTGATATACAAAAGACTGATATTTTTGGAAAATGATGTCGACAGTTGACGATATTAATGTCCGAAGGTACACAATCACATGGCGTGGCTCACATGTGCACTAATATGCATGATCTGTATCCATCATATTCTATGCATATCCGAGATCCGTACCTTTAAACGTGTACATCAACATTTGCTATAGTCTTTACTGGTAATGTACTTGATAAAATGAAAAGAAAACTGTTGAAAAATGTTTCTAATGCACTCTATAAATATCACGCAATATGATTGGCTGATGGTCATACATTACAGGTATATCATTGTTGATGAACGGTCGCAAATTATTTCAATATGTATTCCTGCGCCAGTAGTAAAGGAGTGCATTAGAAATAGGCTAACCGCATTGTAATTTTGAAATTTGCGACGTATATCAGAAAATGATTTAAACAGATTTTCCGACCTATCATTTTCTGATATACGCCGCAAATTTCAAAATTACAATACAGTTAACCCTATTTTATAAATACAAATACCAAGTGGTTAAAAGTTACAAAGGCTTGAACTAATTGAAGAACAAAATATGCCTATGCAGACTAAATGATATCATATGAGAAAAGAGGCATCCTAACGCATATATTTTAATTAGAATTCCGTTTTAATAATATTGGTTCATATATGAAATACGATAGTTCAACACAATAAATCATCTTATCCCGTCAACACAGTGCGTATGTGCCGTGAAACACGGTGCCGTGAAACATTTTTGATATCCAGTCAATACAATTTTTTGCATTTTACAGCCATTTGTAGGTGTTGACGGGATAAATAGAATAGTAGGTTAGTGCCGTGAATGGGAAAACATATCTGGCGCGGCACGGAAACGGGATGTGCTCGGCAGAGCCTCGCCCATCCCGTTTCCTGAGCCTTGCCAGATATGTTTTCCCATTCACGGCACTAACCTACTATTCTCTATTTAGAACCGTCCTATTTGATATATGAAGATTTAGGAACTATGCTGAGTTCTCATGTTGATATTTAACTCAGTATCTTTTGACTGAGTTGAAATTTTGACATTTAGTTTGTAAAAGTATTTATGGAAAGTAATTATTCAGATGTCACGTGGCCCTTGAAGGTAACATCTATGCATACATGTGCACGTAAATACACATACAATATGGCAGGCAGCGTATATATAATGGCATGTATCTTCAATTCCGTAATTAATTCTCAGTTTAGCCCAATTATTAATATATACTACATTCGTACATGTGTAAGTATTGTGTCATTTTAACCCCATTTTAACCCGTACAATGTATTACACATACCTCATGTTTTCATGAGCGAGACTGGGTCATGTATTACGTAATATGACAAAATAAAATATTATGATTAGAAGAAGAAACTATTTTACATACAATACTTATGTACAAGATGTGATTCAGTAATTACGCGCTCTAGCATTTCCGTGCTAATGGAAAATCCGTGTTAATATGCGCGGGCTGTTTTGAGCATAAATGTTCGTACTTTATCGAGTTCATGGAAAGTTTAAGGTGGCGCCAATAATTGGCTGTTACGACCTGTTGTAATGGGGAATCGTAGCTAGTAAACTCTTGTTGAATTGATTAGTGATTTCGAATAGTTTGATCCAGATAAGCCTACATATCTGTGCAATCTGATCCGGAACGGCATTATTTGCCAGATTCATATTTTCACACTTATTAATTGTATTGCAAACAGCGTAGACCCAGCTCAGACTGCACAGTGTTAGCAGTCTTTATTTTTGCAAGTAATTCAGTAAGAAATAAACGCTAAAATAAGCCAAAGGACAGGATCTCTATAAATAGATTTTCAAAGGGAAATAACTAGCTGCGATCCGCCAGTGTGTACACAAAATAACGACTGTCACAGGAGAGCTTATTTCACACCCGTGCTTCTTTATTTTGCACGCCATTACCATGGTTACAGTGTCGTGGTACGGGAATGGGGGGCACAGACAATGAATGGGCAAGCGAAGTTGCGAACGGTAACTCTTATCATTTACTCGCGTAGCTACGGACGGTACGGGAGAAGATGGCAAGAGTTACCGTTCGCAACAAGTCAAGCGGACCCCGCTGATCCCTTCACTTGTTAGTCCGATCAGTTAAGTCCGACATTGTAGAACCCCCGATTGTTCACCATCCCCCGGTTATACTAGGGAGGGTGAACAGTTTCTGTAGTAGTTATGCACAGTATAGAGGAAGCGCAGATTATGCGCCTACATGTGCAACAATGCCGCCTTCCCCACTGAGAAAGGAAGGGGTGGTGGGGGTTTAATATATGTCAAGTTTCTTGGGTTTCTTGGGATGGGAGCAATGTTTTCGTACAGAGCCTATATGACAAGTTGATTGAGTTGTGGGCGTCTACACTCCTCATTCGCGTCCAATGTCCCCATTCGGCTGTATAATTATTGCCTTAGAAGATTATTGTTTGCAGCCCAAGTGAAGTGCACGTGTATGCCCAGTTACCCTCCACCCCGCGGTGTGGAAGATGGTTGATATGTGAGCTATGTCCTCATACGGAAGCAGGAAACCAACATTAAGCGTTGATGAAACGAGATAGAGAGAGAGGGGAGGAAAGTAGAGTGACAGAGACAGAGAGTGACCAAGTGAGAGGGATATCGAGAGTGAGGGAGAGAGAAAGTGAAGGCGGGTGGTGTCGAGAATGATAGAGAGAAAGATAGAAAAGTGGATATTGTTGAGGTACGTAGGAGAGAGAGAGAGAGAGAGAGAGAGAGAGAGAGAGAGAGAGAGAGAGAGAGAGAGAGAGAGAGAGAGAGAGAGAGAGAGAGAGAGAGAGAGAGAGAGAGAGAGAGAGTATTTTCTGTTAACACCAACTAAGCAGTACATGTACATACATATTAGTTTCAACTATAAAACCGGTATGTGTGCGTGTAGCTCACCGAAATGCAAAATGCACTAAACTAAACATTTAGACAATTACGCACCTAATGTTATTTCCTGCTTCAATGCGCGCCCCTCCCATTCTGGCATTGATCTATTTAATGCACTGGTGCTCTGGTTTATATTTTAAAACAAATTAAACAAAGCAGATACCGACACCTCTGTTGCAATTATCTGCGTATCTTCATTCAACTCTAATTCAATTCTAAGTAGCCAAAGCAGAAGCGGCGAAGAAGTAATCATCAGAACGTGTATATCTTAATTTATACGAACATGTGTCTTTTCTTGGCACATGCAATTGTATACCTTGGCAGTGTGTGAAAAGACAACGTCAGTCTATGGCGGAAAACGGACTCCATCCATTTACAGTACAGTAAATACATAGAAACTGGCCAGTGTCCTTTGGTGTGCTGTTTATTAGGTGAGGCTAGGAAACGGGTAGGAATTCCGAGGCTTGCCGAGGAATTCCTACTGTTTCAGAGCCGAACCTGATCAATTTGATATCAACACGACCCGCCTGATATATGTATTATATGTATCAGGTACCATTTTATGTATAATGTTTTTATTAAAATGTATGCGGACTTGTTTACATTGCATAATCATGCTGGCGTAATTCGGTAACGTCACGTGACGTGATTCGACGACAAGACAGTTAATACAGGATTCGATTCAGGGTTCAATTCCAGGGCGTCAGAATTTCTGAGATACTTTGTATTTCCTGCTCTACTAGTCCTTTCGGATGGGGACTTTAAAAGGCGGTCCCGTGTATCAGATTTGAAGGAGAGTCTGGGCACGTTAAAGAACCAGAGGGGACTATTCTAATAAGAGCAAGGCCCCCTGGGGCCGGTTTCCTCTGTATCCATCTCCTTCCTTTCTCCCCTTCTTGGGAGACGACATGCAATGTCATCGAGCCAGTCCCGTCGTTAAATCCAAGCATTTACATTTATGTATTTAACATCATTGTATGTATATAGTCTCCCGATAAAGCGTAATCGGTCTCGGACTTTGAAAATATTTGACCAGAATGTGAATACAGCCCATGACCAGGCGCGGATCCAGGATTTCGGGTTAGGGGGGGGGGGCGTAACTATTTTGCAATAATTGACTATATTATCGAACGCGGTAGGGGGGGTCCGGGGTATTCCCCCCGGAAATATTTTGAAATCTACATCGCATTTCCTGCGTTCTGGCGCATTTTGGAGCCAAAAAAACCGCCAAATAAACAATAAATTCACAATGCGAACGTAGAAACGTGCCTTGTAACTTGAAAAAAATCTTTACTCGCCGAATTTTAGGGGGGGGGGGGGGGGGGGGGGGGGAGGGGGGGGGGGGGGGGAAAGCGCCATGTCCGCCCCCACCCCCTGAATCCGCCCTTGATGACATAATATTATTGTATTTTAACATTTCGTTCGCAATGTAAATACATGCATATCATTACATTCGCTGAACATCAGCAAACATATACAATATGTAGCAGTACATATCAGACCGGATACATATATTCAGCTTTTGATGTGTCATCGAAATCGAAATCAGAAATTGGACATTACACACCGCTTAACCCTTTCAACACCACAGACCTCTATAGAGACAATGTTTGCAAACAGTGCAGATCCAGATGAAACGGCGTACAGATTACCCTTTTAGAAGAATGGGATAATTTGAATGAACAAAATTAATGAAATAGAGTGAAACATTGGCATGGAACATCCTATTAAGTTACTTGGTGTTGAAAGGGTTAAATTATTATCATACAACTCCCTTTCAATATGTATCTACAATAAATATGGCGCAAACATACTCCAGTAGCCTATTTCATCAAAGGGAATTGAGAGAGTAATCATTTATATTTCCCGAATGCATTATTCAATATAGAACTAACAACTGCATATATTTGATGATTAAAAGTATGTAGAATTATAATGCTTAATTTATTACATTATCACAGCCAAAATGGCTGTCATAATGTAATACATTCAGTATAATAAAAAATATAAATTTATCCTTAAATTGAAATTTTCTCCTCTCAAAGTGTACTTAGCTAGATAAGTATGCTTACCAATTTTGGTGAAATAGGCTACAGATATTGTGTCGTTATAAATGGCGTTGAGAAGAATTACATGTTCTACTTACAATATGTACGTGCGCACAACCGTGCTGTAAGTAATTTATCCCACACCCATAACCAGTAGTCTACCCACCAACATTGCAAAGTGTACTTATCTAGCATACTTTGAGGGAGAAATGTTCAATTATAGGATAAATTGATTAATTTTTATTATACTGAATTTATTACATTATCACAGCCAAAATGGCTGTGCTAATGTAATAACTTCAGTATAATAATTCTGCATACTTTTAATCTTCAAATATATGCAGTCGTTAGTTCTATATGAAATAAAGCATTTCAGGAAAAATAAATGATTACTCCCTTAAAGTATACTTTGCTAAATAAGTATACTTTCTAATTTTGATGAAATCGGCTACTGACCAGGGTGTGGGGTAAGTACAAAATGAAGACTTCAATATGACTAATTGATACTAAAACAGAGATTATATAAAGTATCAATGGGTCAGTTTTGGGGATGAAAATACACATTCAGGTCATCACGATGCTAAGTTGACAAAATTATATTCCCAGATGTTTCACTAATTTCACCAATTTAATAGAGCAACATAGATATGAGAGACACGGAAGTGGTGACCTCCATAGGATCAGATTATTGAGAATATATGAAAGCCAATATAAGTTTAATATCTCCCATACGGCTCGTATTCTCATGTTATATGAAAATGACAAAGACAGCGCCACACATAGTCAAGTCGTCAGCTGTTGAAATGAGGTTATCCTTGCAAATATGACTGGGTGTTTTAACACAATAGTCAATTTATATAATAGCAAGTGCACATATTTCAGGACAACTGTAATTATTATTTTATTATTATTATTATAAGTAAAATGTTCACTGTTCCGCCAATATCGAAACTCGCCATGAACAATACAAAAGACAAATGAAGGAACGCACTGTAACGCCGGATATAGCGTGCGCCGCATATAGCACAACTGTGCGCGTTATGCGTACGCATATAGCACACACCACACCAATATATAGCTGTATATATATATACATGTATTATATTAGTCATTCTATATTATGTATACTATTATCCTTGCACACATTCTATAATTTTAATGTATATATATTAACCCTTTCTCTGATAGAGACGACTTTTCACGCCTCTGCAGAAGATGTCTTTTGAAAACATTGTGGGAAAAGGAGAAATTGCTTGTAACAAGCAATTTCTCCTTTTCCCACAATGTTTTCTACTCTATCAGATAATTTAACCATCATTTCACCCAGCATTTGATTCTTTTATTCAGATGTTTTGGATTTGGATGAGTCGAAATATCGCAAAAACAGGGAAAGGGTTAAACAAAGTGAGCTTTATGCGGGATCAATGCACGTGTATGCCACATATAGCTACATGTAACGTGTGCTTTATGCAGCGCACGCTGCCGCATATACATGTGCACGGTGTGCTCATCGTGTGCTTTATGCCGCATAAAGCACGCGATGAGCACACCGTGTACATCACTATGGATTTTGTCCAGGTAAGGTGGCCGCGAAAGTTGGATATGCATTAAAAATCACCGCATAACGCTCACAGTTGTGCCATATGCGGTGCACGCTATATGCGGCGTTACAACGCACTAAGGAGCGAATGAATGAATAAACGAGAATGAATGAATGAATGAATCAATGAATACTTGATTGGTTGGTGTATGTGATTGAATACGAGCAAATATGCATGGGTTGACTTGTTGATAGGGTAGTGATCTTATTACTGAGTGAGTGAATGACTACCTAGAAATTAGTACCAATGATACAACGGTTAACGGCTAGTTTGGTATCCGAGCTGGTCAACGACCTACTTTTATGTGTATAATAAGATAAGCAAGCAGATAATACTGTCCAATTTTATCAGAATTTATATCACTGTTATCGTGCCGTGAAATACAGGAAATCTGCGCCAACTTGCCCTTGGAACCATCTGATAAAGCATCGTACATCTATGAGGCTGGAACTTGCGAAATTGATCTTATGCGTTTTGCGACCAGTGTAGATCCCGATCAGCCTGTGCAACCGCACAGTCTGATCAGGATCTGCACTGTCCGCTATTCAATCAATAAAGCACCCGTCATGCAAATAACAAGCTATTTACATTGTTGTCAGGCTACAGGAGTGTGACATTGGATTAGGAGATACACTGGTCACGAATCACAATAACCATATTTCTCCAGCCACAGCCACAGCCACATTCGCAGTAGTGATGCTAACGCAGGTCGATCCCGTACGGATGGCCATTGATCTGAACCAGAACAAAATACTCTAACTTTACTGCTATCGGTACTATACGTGAATCAAATTCTATAAACGTATGTTGTTGTTTTTTAAATAATAACACATGTATATCATTCCACATTTGACTAGGAAATCAGAAATTTATTACATTTTATTCCTCATTCATATTTCAATAAATATATGAACCCTTAGACCGTTATCTTATTTTTTTTGTCGTCTGCTGTTTATTTTCTATTTTCCATTTTCATCACCAAAACATGCTGTGACAGCACTTTAGAATAATTTACAACATGCTTTGACAGCACTTCAGAATCATTTCCATTCTGAAGTGCTGTCAAACAATGTTTTTATTGAGAAATAAGGCAATACACAGTATATTACATAACAGTATAAATACGTTTAATAAATATGTAAATGTGACTACAGAAACACATTAAGTATCATTACAGCTTCAATATGCAATTAACATCTAACAGTTGTGTCGATGCAATGTGACATTGGACGGATTTCAAAGTAAATCGAGGTAGCCTCGTTTCTTATGAAATCAGTGCACGCGTTTAATATAGGAATGAATGGCATTTTTGCGGAATTTATCGGGGTATAAAGTTGGAAAAGTCGCTGGACGAATACTGGACGAAGGATTCCCGCGACTTTTCCAAATTTATATCCCCGATAAATTCCAAACAAAATGCCATTCATTCCTTATATTTTCCAGCATTATAACTTGAAAAGTCGCGGGAATACTGGACGAAGGCCGGAAGGCCTCGTCCAGTATTCCCGCGACTTTTCCAAGTTTATATCCCCGATAAATTCCAAACAAAATGCCATTCATTCCTTATAATTCCAGCATTTGAAATAAATTCATCAAGAAAATGTGTTTATTTTCCGTTTTCTTAAGAATTATTTTAACTGCGCCTGACGGTTACGGAAAGTAGTTCGGCATGGGAGTTTACTGGGATATAAATTTTGGACAGAGACTTGCGACGGACCAATCAAATGTTAGGGAATTGTGTAAATATTTTTGTGCTGGAATTATTATATAATATATAAACTAATGTAAGATCCTCTACGTATTGCTCTATAGTATATGCTCGTGACTCCATACATGTATGTTATTCATTGAGATTGTTTCGTTACGTCGTGGAGACTGTCGGGTGTTAAATATTGAAACTTTCCTTGTTAATTAACCATTCCCCTATTCACGGCTATGTGGTCAAACCGAAGAATGTGTATGGTGTATTATCCTATGATGGCTCGTTACGGACACCCATCTCTTCATTTGAGACGCTGATGGTAGTAGCTATCTGAGGCACAAGGCGATCACCAGGGTGAAACTATTGGATTTACATTTATTGAGCATAGGCTGCATATGCAGCCTATGCTCAATAAATGTAAATTCATCATTTTAAATTTCCAGACGATCCTAAATTTGCGCTTACGAACATTTTAGTCGTACGAAGTTTAGTGAAACGGCCATAATTCTTGCATTTACTATTATATATTATGGACCGCCGACTAATATGTTACTGCATTGTACAATTGTATTGTATGGTGACTGCTTTGGGACACGGTATTTTAGTCGTACGAAGTTTAGTGAACCGGGCCCGTGATTCTTGCATTTACTATTATATATTATGGACCGCCGACTAATATGTTACTACATTGTACAATTGAATTGTATGGTGACTGCTTTGGGACACGGTATTTTCACAGTCATTATACCTGACTCCCGGTTTTCCTCTATCCCCAGGTGGAATCACATCCCGTGAACCTGCGATCCCGGGACCAGACACAACAGTCCGTTATATACAACCAGCCAGACCTACTTGTATGTATTATCCGGAACGACGGAATCGTGCAATAAATGATTCGACACGTTTATTGAGATAAATAACCAGTGGGCGGTGAAAGGACAAGCGTGGTAATATCCATACGATGTAATAACGCCATTACAAACTACACCAATTGTACTAACGGGATTATCGGCGCACACATGGAATATCGAATCAACGAATGATTCTTGGAAAAGCGGATTGATACATTCGCTGTCATGAAAGTTAATGCATTGACACAGTGTTGTGTAGTTATCTTCATTTCTGGACTAGTGGTTTGCAAGAGGGCGCGGACTGGTCAGACATCGGGCGTATTCCAACGGCAAGATGTCGGGCCCGCTGTTTGTCCAAGGTACGTATTTACATGCTCATATGTGGCTCTGACTCGTCACTGGAGAAGTGGGCTTTATGGGGTTGATGTCTCGTTCCTCCTCATCTTTAGCATCTCCTGTCTATTCAACACATAACAGAGGGCCGTTTCACTAAACTTCCTGCGACTAAAATGTTCGTAAGTGCAAAATTATGATAGTCTATAAATTTCAAATTAACAATGTTTTCTTGTAAACAATTATTGGATTTACATTTATTGAGCATAGGCTGCATATGCAGCCTATGCTCAATAAATGTAAATCCATCAAGTGAAATTTACAGACAATCCTAAATTTGCACTTACGAACATTTTAGTGGTACGAAGGTTAGTGAAACTAATTGGCTATTAACAAATTGGCTAAAAGTGCTGATCCCGGTCAGTGTGAACACTGGTCGTACATTCCAGAAGTTCCGTTTCACCAGTCACAATCCACATATACATTTTGTGAAGGAAACAGTCTATACTTGATCAGCCTTTTATTTGATTCAAATATAATTAATTTATAAATGTGATGGAACATAATGTATATGTTGTAACATATAATATGTGCATACTGTATCGTTACTATATCCTATACGGCTGATGAAGTGCCAACTCGGCCATCTTTGTGTACATGTATTCCAATTATCAGCCTGTATCACCTCTATTGGCGTTTCACAAGAAACTGATATGTGAAGTAGAACGTATGCAATGATGTAGCTAATCATACATAGAGAATAGTAGGTTAGTGCCGTGAGTGGAAAAAAATATCTGGCAAGGCTCAATAATTTCTTTATTTCTCATCAGAAGTATATGTAGTGACCACCATTTGAACCGTCTCGTCGAGACGGTTCAAATGAGTGGTCACAACATATACTTTGGTTCAGAAATAAGGAAAATAGATAGAGAATAGTAGGCTAGTGCCGTGAATGGGAAAACATATCTGGCAAGGCTCAGGAAACGGGATGGGCGAGGCTCTGCAGAGCACATCCCGTTTCCGTGCCGCGCCAGATATTTTTTCCCATTCACGGCACTAACCTACTATTCTATTTATCCCGTCAACACCTACAAATGGCTGTAAAATGCAAAAATTGTATTGACTGGATATCAAAAATGTTTCACGGCACCGTGTTTCACGGCACATACACTTGGAAAAGTCGCGGGAATACTGGACGAAGGCCGGAAGTCCTCCTCCAGTATTCCCGCAACTTTTCCACGGACTCCTATATCACATTTACATCATAACTTTGCCATCAAGCTAGTTCCCGGATGGCGTGCGCATCCGTGTAGTCTCGTTAGTTGCCTGTTCACTCCTGGTCTTATATTACCAATACATGTACAGGTATGCACAGATTAGATCATAACTTAACCCATTTCAGTCTAAGGATACGATAATTTTTGTTGAAAAATTAGTTTTATTTTGTTTATTTTTTCCATACAGGTATATGTTGCTACCACTCATTGGAACCGTCTCGGAGAGACGGTTCAAATGAGTGGTAACAACATATACTTTCGAGATGAAATAAAGAAAATAGGATTTTAATGGGTTAATAGAGTAACAAGTGGCTCCAGCCGAGAATAGAGATCCCGACGACGGACGAGACCCGAGCAACCCCGGTCCAGTTTGTGTAACAGCGCAGTCATATTAGGGTCTACACCAATCGCCATTCAGCTCATCTAACAAATTGTGAAGGTTTCTAAATGAAACAAACAAAAACGAATCAAACGTTTATCCATAGAAATTAATATCGTTTTGTTTTCAGGCTGGTACCTGAAAATGATATTTTTTTCATATCTGGCTTTCATCAATTTAAACGCCTGTCGTTTCTTTCAATACATCTTTGTCATTGTTTTCAATTAGCAACCGATATTGTTGTTGGTTTAAACTTGACACGTGTAAACCAACGACAATATGGTTTTCTAATTGTAATACACGCAAATGATACAAAAACAATGTGTAAACGATACGCAATCGTTCGTTTGTGAAACCAGCAACATATCCGGACTGTATTGTTACATAATAACCATTATGTCTGTTTCACGAAACTTTACGGCCATATAAATAATGCAAAAGCAATATTTTTTTCGATAATATTAAATTTGATTAAAATTTAAGAATGAGCTTTCTTTTTATTTCGTGAAATTTGGTCACATGTTGATTTTATTACAGGAAAAGGAGGTGCAGGAGCTGTGGGATGAGTCAAAAAACGAAAAATGATCTAACTTAGAAAACAAAAATCGGTCCATTATTTTTGAAATTAGAAAACAAAAATTTCGTAATAAAATAAATATTGGACAAAATGTCACAAAAGAAAAAAAACGCTCATTCTTTAATATTTATAAAATTTAACATTATCGAAAACAAATATTGTTTTTGCATTGTTTATATAGCCGTAAAATTTGGGCAACTTTCGTGAAACAGACAGTAGTCTAGTTGTGTCTGGACGATGTATGATTGTCATGATGTACGCTTGTCATATTTGCCACAAGTACCTTTTCTCCTGAATATCATGCTCTACACTATGGGCGGGAAGTGGGTACATCCTATAAACACGTGGCGGCCTGTCCGTATAAGTTGGAGGCGACAGTAGATTATCATACTCCCTAGTTGCGAACAGTAACTCTTGCAATCTACTCCCGTGCGGCACGAACGGGAGTAGATTGCAAGAGTTACTGTTCGCAACTATATACTCCCTATAATGTAGAGTCGTCTTACAATGCGAATGGTCACGTGTTGCTGATACAAATCCGGATTTTTCTGTAGTTCTTTTTTCTAACCGCCACCTGGTGTAATATGATACATGCAATATCTATGAGAAACCTACGGTAATGTAATAAATTCGTACTATAATGTAGGTCTGGCAT
Source organism: Conchocele bisecta (assembly GCA_029237695.1). Classification (NCBI taxonomy): domain Eukaryota; kingdom Metazoa; phylum Mollusca; class Bivalvia; order Lucinida; family Thyasiridae; genus Conchocele; species Conchocele bisecta. The sequence goes on along the minus strand of CM055269.1, from coordinate 73,172,443 downwards.
TAGCAGCAATAGATTTCAGTATCTTCAGGTACATCCTTATCTTGTGTGGTTCCATGTCTGGGAAATTGGCCAGTACGATGTTCGCCATTCAGGAAGAGTTATCCTCACTATCTTCATCGTTAGATATTAAACAAGTCACGTGATTTTACCTACATGTACATTGTAAACAAAAATGTGCGATATCTGATGAAAATTATTTATACAATTTATGATATTTTCTGTAAATGACGTCGAAAGTTATCGGCATAAATGTACATTTAGAATGCACTAATCATTAGGCATCGTTATGTATATTAAGTTGAATACTTTTGAAGTCCGGTGCGTATGTACGATCTAAGATAATCGTTACACATACTGGAAATGCATATATAACCACAATGCAGCACATTTAAACAGTTTCGTGCCAAGTTATACAACGGAACCCCTGCACGTATAATTCCTTTTTTATTAATTCGTTCCCACGAAATAACAATTCGTTCCCACGAAATAACAATTTGTTCCCTCAATTTCACAATTCGTTCCCACGAATTAACAATTCGTTCCCACGAATTAACAATTCGTTCCCTCAATTTAGCAATTCGTTCCCACGAATTAACAATTCGTTCCCACGGGAACGAATTGTTAATTCGTGGGAACGAATTGTTATATCGCGGGAACGAATTGTTAATTCGAGGGAACAAACTGTTAAATTGAGGTAACGAATTTCGTGGGAACGAATTAATGAAAAAAAATCCATGTCCCCTGCGGGGCTCCATAGTTTTGTGCCATGTTATACCGCATTGCCATCCATACAAGTGAACAGGTACAGTTTTTGCCATGCAACACGCAAGTAGACTATTACATAGGCGATCTGTATTTTCAATCAGTGATGTATTTTCAATATATATATATCTATAAAAACTGGATTAAATTCCACACATGTTATATAAAGTAAAAATACAAGTGCCACACATCTCTTGGGGTAAGATAATATTATAATGCACATACCGGACACATGTCTATCGTATAGAGGTTCATTTATTATAAGGTTTGATCATGTCCAGCCGTGTGCAAACGTTTGCTGTGGCCCGAGGGAACTGTTTGAACCCGAAGGCCGCATGCCTTCGGGTTCAAACAGTTCCCTCGGGCCACAGCAAACGTTTGCACACAGCTGGACATGATCAAACGTTATTGTTACATTTCCAACAAAAAACTGATGTAATTTGAGCATTATATTCAATATTTTCAGTAGATAATTTCACGTAGATAATTTTCGGTATGCGTATTCCGGGGCTGCGTCATGAACGTCATGAAGTAGTGACGTCATGAAGGCACTTCCGCGTAGTGACGCCATGAAGGCACTTCCATTACGTGCGGCCCCGGAATGAGCATTGCATAAAGCCATGTGCAAACAGCACGCGCTATTTGTTTGCACATATGTGCAAACAACGGAAACCATGTAACAATATACAATTGCAAATTATTTGCACGGGTTTCGCTGTGAGAGAAAACCCAAATTCAACTCCTTACAAATAATACACCGTGAAGAGAACACCCGTAATTGCGCGCCTGTTTTCTTGGAAACCACGAGCTACCATGCAAAATGTTTACATTTTATTACAGTCAAAATAAATTTATTTGAACACTTGGAAAGTGTTTCGACTAGTCTAGAATGTTAATGTGATTGAACACAGTCCAAACATGCACACAACTATATCTGGTTCATAGAAACAGCTGCGTAATTTTGGATTTCAAAAAGTTTACATGACGTCACAGTTGACGTCACACAACGTAACGTTAAAACGCGGGAAAACACATCATTGTGTAACTATTCATGCGCACATCACAATTAATTGATTTTAATCTCAAAAATAGACTAAATGTGCATATATACCCGCCGTGGACGTGTAGGATAGTCCATCGTACATGTGTGAATAGCGGAAATACACTCGCTACGCTCACTCGTTGCTTACGCGGAAGCCGACGCACACTCGTGTATTATTTCCCGCTATTCACAATGTACGATGGAATATCCTCTATGTCTTAACTTCCACGCAGCGTAGAGACGAAACTTACGAACGCTGTATTTATTTCCTTCGTTTCTACTCCACGTAAAGACGAACATTAAAAACCTTAACCCTTTCAACCATAGAGGTCAGGTGCCCGTTTCACTAAATTTCGTACGACTAAAATGTTCGTAAATACAAAACTATGATAGTCTGTCAATTTCACATTAACATTGTTTTCGTGTAAACGATTATTGGATTTACATTTATTGACTAAGAAGTTCGTAAGTGCAAAATTGAAATACTCAATAGCATTTGTTCTGATATTCGATTTTGGAAATATTTTCGTGGATGTGCTACAATTTATGACATGAACCCGTGCGTGGGCCCCCAGAAAGCCAAGATGTTCAAACACTGACGATCTCATCAGGATCTGCAGCATTTGCCACTATTATTCAACTCTAATACATAGCAGAAGATTAGTGTATTGCATCGAGGCAACTGCCTCATGATCATACAGACATGGCTATTGTATAATATACGCACAATGCAAGATGGCGTACACGGGTAAACTATTAAATATAATCAATGCAGAAACACCACAATCGTAACAAATAGGCAAAGAAATTTCAGACTATGCCGCGACCACTAATACATATATATCTGGGGCCCGTTTCACTAAACTTCTTACGACTAAAATGTTCGTAAGTGCAAAATTATGATAATCTGTAAATTTCACATTAGCAATATTTTCTTGTAAACAATTATTGGATTTACATTTATTGAGCGTAGGCCTATGCTCAATAAATGTAAATCCACAAATTGAAATTTACAGACGATTTTAATTTTGCACTTACGAACATTTTAGTCGTAAGAAGTTTAGTGAAACGGGCCCCCGTACTGGTAGCATACACTTATTTATATCGCAGAATCTCCGCTTACACTGATCACAGTTGGTACTAAGTGTTATACATTGAAAACATGGTCTGGCAGCATTTTAGAATCATTTCCATTGGAAATGATTCTAAAGTGCTGTCAAACCATGTTTTTGATGTAGCTTGTATTACTTTTACAAATAAAGGAGAAATATACAGACATGTACATACACATATACATACATATGTGCACACACATGCATACATGCACATAAATACACATTTTGTCATTAATTGAATAGTCCAAAAATTAGCATGAAGCAAAGCCACTGCAGGATATCCAGGGTTGATTGGGGTTAGTGTTCGTCTTTACTCCGTGTAGAAACAAAAGGGACATAATTTGTGGCTGTGACTGGAGAAATGGGGCTTATGTGTTTTGCGAACAGTGCAGATCCAGATCACCCTGTGCATCCGCACAGTCTGATCAGGACCTGTACTGTTCGCCATTTCATCGATGAAACACCCGTCATGTGTCTAACAAGCAAAATAGATCGTTATCAGTCTACGCAAGTGTGCTATTTGATCAGGAGCTACACTGGTCACAAATCCCATAAGCCCCATTTCTCCAGTCACAGCCACATATAAGCGTACTGTTCCTGTCTACGCAGGGGGGCGTTTGATTAAACTTCGTATGACTAAAATGTTCGTAAGTGCAAAATTATGATAGTTTGTAAATTTTACATTAACACTGTGTTCTTGTAAACAATTAATGGATTTACATTTATTGAACATAGGCTGCATATGCAGCCTATGCTCAATACATGTAATTTCATCAATTGAAATTTCCAGACGATTTTAAATTTGCACTTTCGAACATTTTATTCGTACGAGGTTTAGTGAAACGGTCACCAGGGTTCTTAATTATCTTCTCTGTGCGCCGAACATAGAAGCAGACGCTACAAAAGTGAGCTATTTGATCAGGAGCTACACTGGTTACAAATCCCATATGCCCAATTTATCCAATCACAGTCACATTTACGCTTACTATTCGTGTCTACGCAGCGTAGAAACAAAGCCACGAACTTCCAGGGGGCGTTTCACTAAACCTCGTATGACTAAAATGTTCGTAAGTGCAAAATTATGATAGTCTGTAAATTTTACATTAACACTGTGTTCTTGTAAACAATTAATGGATTTACATTTATTGAGCATAGACCTTTGCTCAAGAAAATTAATTACATCAATTGAAATTTCCAAACGATTCTAAATTTGCACTGACGAACATTTTAGTCGTACGAAGTTTAGTGAAACGGGCCCAGGGTCTTCATTTTCTTCTCCGTGCGCCGTATATAGAAACAGACGAACGAAATCTAAGCGTCGGACATTTCGTCTCTAATCCGAGTAGAAGCGATGGAACGAAGGTTAAGGATATTAATATTCGTCTCTACGTGGTGAAAGAACGAAGAGACGAAATGTCCCTACATGTAGCAGCAAAAAACGTATACACTTTGCTTATAGTCAAAGCACATATATACTTATATAATTCCAGCACAAAAATATTTACACAATTCCCTAACATTTGATTGGCCCGTAGCAAGTCTCTGTCCAAAATTTATATCCCAGTAAACTCCCACGCCGAACTACTTCCCGTAACCGTGAGGCGCAGTTAAAATAATTCTTAAGAAAACGGAAAATAACCATATTTTCTTGATGAATTTATTTCAAATGCTGGAAGTATAAGGAATGAATGGCCTTTTTGTGGATATCGGGGATATAAACTTGGAAAAGTCGCTGGAATACTGGACGAGGCCTTCCGGCCTTCGTCCAGTATTCCCGCGACTTTTCCAAGTTTATACCCCGATAAATTCCACAAAAAGGCCATTCATTCCTATAATTTACGGCGTAGATCTATAAAGGCAAATAGTGTAGACCATACGCAAACGCTCAGAGCCCGCACCGGCTATGCCACCTATAGTCACGACGGACAATTTAACATAACACCGCTCGTATTTCGTTCCATCATGCGTTGTGACAGAAACGCGTAGTGAGAATTAATTTACAACACGTAAGGTGGCAAATACGTTGATTATGTCTAAGCTAATCATTAACTTTGTCAAAGATACGTGTGATTTTCGTCTCGAACCCGTGTAGGATTCGTTCATTAATTCTGCTTATATTTAAGGGTGGGAATTGGCTCGAACAGCTTCCATACCCAGGGTATAGCCCCAGTAAAGAAGCAGGCCGATGGTCGTCGGTCTGGTTTATATTTCCGAATTTTGATAAATGTTGCATTTGTTCAGGCTCCAAAAATGTGCACCAAATATATGAGAATCTATGCAGGTATGGTAATCTATACAGTAGATGTGTATATACAAGCACCAGCTAGGGTTTGGCTCTATATTAGAATTAACTCGCAATTGTTTCACCTCTTTTTGATTAGTACATTAAAAGACGCCACAGCTGTATGTGCTGTCAAAGAATGACTTACTATCAAACTACATGCATCAATATGTTGTCTTCCACATGCCGGATTTTATTCCAAATTATGCTCTGTAATATTTTGGTCAATAGTGTGGACGTCATTCACTCTGACAGTAACTCTGTGAAATTCCAGGGGGCCGTTTCACTAAACTTAGTACGACTGAAATGTTCGTAAGAGAAAAATTATGTAAAATCCATCAATTGAAATTTTCAGACGATTCTAAATTTGCATTTACGAACATGGTAGTAATACGAAGTTTAGTGAAACCGCACCACGTGATTTTTTGTTTAAGTTTAAATTTAAACTTTATTTATTTACAACGATTACAAACAAGCGCGCGAGCACAAATGCTTTCGTTGGCACAGATGAAGGCGTAAGAGCGGTCATTAATGTGGGAGGAAATTGGAGTACCTGGAGGAAATCCACTTGTCCGATCTGGCGACCGCCATACCATGTCACAGACTGTCCGTGCCGAGGATCAAACCCGGGGTCGCATTGGTGAGAAGCGCGCTCGTTACCGATTGAGCTAACCGGAAAACCAAAAACTCCGAATTCCGAAAAGATAAAGAGTTGGCGTTCCGTGTACCGTCTTCGAAACTTCAGTAATATCACATTGCTGGTGAGGCTGTAGAAACAAAATTGCTACCCATCTCCATACGTCTCGCGAGGGTAGCAATTTAACCCCATCTCTTTAGTGTTACGCATGGAAGAGTGATTTTTGCAATCGGTTATCCGGCGTGTTTGATGTGTTAGCGATATAAAACTGTCAAAGCTGTATCAATATACTATTAATAAAGAACATACACATGTATAAATCGGTTATTTTACCATGTCAAGGTGTTTATCTGACATTTACATGTATATCTTGTAAATTGTAAAGCTTTATTTCGTTATGTTGAACAACAACTAGAGAATAGATGGCTTCCATGGGAAAATGATTTCCCTGTTATATTAGTTTTGGCAATTTAATAGTTCTACATCAATGATTATTTGTTTAAAGGTATAAAATATACAGTTTACTAAATAATTTTGACATAACATCAACAGGTTTGGGTATGCACTTCGGTTGCTCACATTTTTTGAATGGGTCAAATTGTAGCCGTAGATAACATATCGGAGGCGAATTATTGTAGCTAGGAGGTGAGGCTGCAGCTACTAGAATTACATTACATTTCGAATATACCTCGTGCATGCAATTGCTATGTATGTAACTTGGCTCTAAATACGATAATACTCTAACAAGCAAGTGTATCTGTAAACAAGAAAGCATGCAATATAGTTATGCCAATTTGTGTTTTTTTTCTAGTACAGTGAGTCAATTATTCGTTTGAAGTGCTCTGCACCGATTCCACAGCTAATAGCGAACACCGTGGATCAGATTCCCGACACTCCTACCCATAGTATATATTAGTTATGTAGCCTATTTCACTGAAATTGCAAAGTATACTTATCTTGCTAAGTACATTTTGAGGGAAAACATTTCAATTTAAGGATAAATTTAATAATTTTTATTATACTGAATTTATTACTTTATCACAGCCATTTTGACTGTGATAATGTAATAAATTCAGTATAATAATTCTGCATACGTTTGATCATCAAATATATGCAGTCGTTAGTTCTATATGAAATAATGCATTTCGATAAAAAATAAATGATTACTCCCTCAAAGTATACTTAGCTAGATAAGTACACTTTGCAATTTTGTTGAAATAGGCTACTGGTGTTATGCAACAATAGGGGTGACACTATAATAAACAAGCACGTTTACTATTTACAACGGAAGTTTACCGATTAGCATTCCCCGGCTTCAGAGCATAATCAAATCGAAGCTGCCTCCCTAAACAGGACTCTCACAAATATATGTGTGCTCAATTTTGATTGGTCACATTTGATAATCCCAGTTAATTATCTGTCTTTGGTATGGAATGGAATGGTGCTTAACGGCCCACCAACACAAACAACTAGTATCATTTAGGGCCATCTCTGTCTTTGGTAACACTCACGGTACTGATTTACAGAGTAACCTCTCTAAAACGGACATCCTGGGTCATACTTTAGAGAGGTCCACGGTGCATCACAACGTGCATTCAGCGAAGCCATATATGACTGATTTGGATTCCCAGGGTATCTGGTTTAGAGTGGTTTCACTGCATTATTCAAAATTTGCAAACAGTGTATCCACATATAAAGCTGGTCTCAATTGCCAGGTTGCTCTGCATTCGAATCCGTTTTTAGAGCAGCTTAAACTAATCCAACAGTCTTTACAGATGTTTTCAAACAACCTGTTCTTACGTAATAGCATACATACCGTGAAATTACAAACGTGAACTTAGATTCCTTTTGACTTAGTTATAGACCATGAACCCATGAGAATATCTACACCGTACACGTCTGTAACCAATCTACAGGCTACACCGTACAATAGCAAAGAAATGAAATCCGTCGAAGTAGGTGTGAATGTAGAGCAGAATGACGTTCATATTTGGGCATTCATTTAACATTACACAAACGTTCATACGGCATGTACAGTACAGTGAATATCTACACCGTACACGTCTGTAACCAATCTACAGGCTACACCGTACAATAGCAAAGAAATGAAATCCGTCGAAGTAGGTGTGAATGTAGAGCAGAATGACGTTCATATTTGGGCATTCATTTAACATTACACAAACGTTCATACGGCATGTACAGTACAGTGAATAAACGAATAATAAAGTGCGCGTACGGTTTGCAACAACATGTTGATTGTCTTATATATGGCCATGGCTGAAGAAATGCTTATGGCATGTGCGGTCAGTATAAACCCAGAACAGAATGCACATTCGCTCAATCTGATCAGGGTCTTCACAGTTCGCCATGTAGTTAGTGAAACGCCAGTGACGCTTCCGACTTCAGCATTGCGCTAGAAGAACAAGAGGAAGCGGTTACGCAAGTATGTCAAAGGCGCTAATTCGCCAGTCACGGCCACATCTGTCGCTGTGACTGGAGAAATGGGGCCTGTTGGATGCGTGACCAGTGTAGCTCATGCTCAAATAGCACACACCTGTAACCTGGTAACGATCGATATCGCTTGTTGGAAGCACGACATGTGTTTCATTGATGGAATGGCGAACAGTGCAGATCCTGATCAGACTGTGCGGATGCACAGGCTGATCTGGATCTACACTGGTCGCAACACCCATAAGCCCGATTTCTCCAGTCACGGCCATATATAATGGTTCATTATTATAACAAGCAAAAAAGTGATTCATCCATCATCTAAGGCTCCCTTGAGCTCAGACATGTGTCTATAAAACGGTGTTTCAACGTGTTTCAGACAGTAAATTATGCAAAAACCGTAAGAAGATTGAAATAAAAACACATACCATTAAGTATTTTCTAGCCGAATAGGGTGCATTGAAACACGGATGTTTGCGACGAACGTATAGAGAATAGTAGGTTAGTGCCGTGAATGGGAAAAAATATCTGGCAAGGCTCAGGAAACGGGATGGGCGAGGCTCTGCCGAGCACATCCCGTTTCCGTGCCGCGCCAGATATTTTTTCCCATTCACGGCACTAACTTCCTATTCTATTTATCCCGTCAACACCTTCAAATAGCTGTAAAATGCAAACATTGTATTGACCGGATATCAAAAATGTTTCACGGCACCGTGTTTCACGGCACATACGCACTGTGTTGACAGGATAAATATGAGACACGCCATGCGATTGTGTACATTCGGACAATATGTTTCCTAAATAAAGGCAAAAGTTGACAACATTTTCAGAGTACATGCGGAAAATATGTAACTTTTGTCAACTTTTGACGCCATTTGCGGAAAATATTGTAAATTTTGTAAACGTATTTCATGACATTACGCAGATGTCTGAAGGTACAAACTCACATGGCATGTCTCATATGTTCCATCTGTGTAGACCCGGATGAGCTTGCGGTTTGATCAGTGTCTGAACGGGTCACAATGCTGCGACAGAAACTGCATTTGATTCTACCCGTGTGACAAACGCATTTTCAACCGATATGATTCCTTTTCAACTTTACACTGTTAAATAATCAGTGTTTTTGGCAAATTCGACTCAAAGGTTAAGGTCCGACTTTTAAAGGCATTGTTGTCTTAATTGTAAACTTGGACTGGTATCGTACTAAGGAATAAAACCATGGGCTATTGCGTTTAATGGGGTGTACAATACATTTGGTATGTTTAAAGTGCGTGGAGTCCGAAGGACACGTTCGCAAACTTTAAACAGACCAAATATATTGTTTATCCAGTAAACGCAACAGCCCATGGTTTTATTACTTATATTTATATTGCATTTTCTGATACTTTCAAAAATGTAAATAACTAAATATGGCTGTTAAAATTAAGAATCATCTTGCTTTACGTAATTTTGTCGCAATTCCTGGAACAGCGACGTTGCCGGTCAATAGCGTGCCGTTATTGATAACCTCGTGGAAATTAGTGACGTCAAATGAACATTAACCAATCAACAACATCGCGCGACGTCACGTGGCTCTAATGTAGTGTATTGGGATGTAAATGCAATACGTCGAATGGGCCTTTCCATTATGAATTTATGGAAGATTTAAATATTTTATATTATTTCAATTAATCCAACTGACGTCTGTAATTGTATAATGTTATAATTTCGAACGTAAAGAACGTTATGTTTCACAGAATTTCGTTCCTGGTGCAGGTTCCTAGCCTTGCTATCAAAAGGCAATACTGTCGGCTTCACAAAACCTGCTAATAGTTTACAGCTATACTAAACAATAAAAGAATAATATCTTTTTCGATAATATTAAAATTGATCAACATTTAAGAATGAGCCTTCGTTTTAGTTCCTAAAATTGATCCAATATTGATTTTATTTCAAAATAAAACTTTCCCCATGTTAAATCCCCATAGACATCTTCACAAAGTGAAGAGTGAGATGTCTATGGGGACTTAACATGGGGATGTTTTTCTAATTTCAGAAATAGTGGACCGATTTTCAAAATTTATCTTTTGTTTTCTTAGTTACATGTAGATCATCTAGCCAGGTTTCGGAATCAATTTCCAAACATCTTTCGTTTTTTGACTCCTCACCCAGCTCTTTCCCCATGTTAAATTCCCATAGAGAAATACAGTTTTAAATGATTCCCTCCTACAGTAACATAGGCTGGGGTGCCATCCCCTATGATCTCTGGTGTCACCGTAGAATGAATAGTCATACTTCCGCTCTCGCTACAGTATGAAAGCGGTGCTCTATAAATACGTTAGCAACTTTCTTGGTTTGCGACGCGATTCGAGATGCGGCATTTTGGAACACGATTATGATCGCACTAGTATACAAACGGTCCTGAAATTATCTATACAAGTACAATACATCATTATTTTCTGACCTGCGCATATCAAAACAGCATGGTATGGCGATGTTGTGCTTTTAAACGCGGGTTTTAAAAACGACCATCATATTTTCTGTGTGTTCTCCATATTGTTTCCATTTCCCGATTCATTCGGATATCTCCGCATGTGAAACATTCAAATCTGGACCTAATCACGTGTTTAGTGGGCGGGGCTATAGCGACATACACATGACGTCATCCTACAACTTTTGCTACGAACCCACCGGAAATAGTAAATAGTAAGCGCGTTTGCTTCTGTTCGGGTGTCAGTAATACGTCAAATTCGGCTTCAATAACTTCCTTAATTTTGAATTCAAGCTTTTTCTTCTAAAACCTTTGCCTTTGGTTGTAAATTGCTTGTCACAATGAACACATGTTGTGGCGGCCATAAATATGGCCGCCGCTACCATATATGGAAACTATGAGTAATCATGAGAGATCACGTGACTAAAGATGGCGGTGGATGGAAACGGCTGCACGTCCAGACAATAATTTTGCGAATAAAGTCAAATATATCAACAAATAAACATATTTTTGGGCTGATTTTGCGAAATTGTTTATTTATATACATATACATATATGTGTAGATTATTTTTGTCACTTTTATCGATGTTTATGGGGAAGTATATTTTGCTAACGTGAATAATGAATAGAGCATTGTAGCGGTAATAGCCGATTACCGCTACGCATATTGTAGCTAGTGTCACCGGTACTGGTCACCCCAGCCTGACTGGCGCTCGGGGAACCAACTCAGTAACTGAGAAGCCACCCCCAACCTCAGTTGTGCTAGGGCCACCAAGCATGGTGCATGTATCTCTAAACCATGGAGAAATTAAAATAACACAAACACAAGATTTTGGGAAATGAACCATATATACTTGAAAGTCTGACATGTGACATAAAATGACGTAAACTGACCAAATGTCAAGAAATAAAAAGAAGGCTCATTCTTAAATTTTGATAAAAGTTTGTGCAGGTTTCGTGAAACAGACAGTACACTGGTATTCATATGTGCACACTCATATTGCCGCTGTACTCGTGAGGTCATCGAGAACTGTCTATCGAATGAGGGATCGTATCTAGTTATCTCCCGTTGAATTTATTTATAGAAATCCTGTCCAAATTGTCTATTTTAGGACCTTATTGCTTGTAAAAAGAGTGATTGTAGCATGATGTGTTGTAAAAAGGAGTCAATATAGCGATTTCGTCTAGTGTTTGTCCTAATCATCATACATATCTACGCAATCTGATCTGGGAACTACATTATTTGCCAAATTCATATTTTCACACTTATTAATGTTATTGCAATCAGTGTAGACTCAGATCAGACTGCACATATGTGCAGTCTGATCTGGGTCTACCCTGTTCGCAAAACTCATTTTGTGTGCTATTCAGTAAGAAATAAACGGTGAAATACAGGACCGGATCTCTATAAATATTTTTGCAAAGGGAAATAACTAGGTACGATCCCTCATTAGGAGCCATTTTAGCTTTAACCACACTAAATCATCGTAGTAGTCAAAATTAATACTTTAACAAAATAAGCCAGCTTTGTTATGCCATAGACACTCTTTGCTTGCAGAAACCAGGCATGTGATGCACTAATCAAGCATATGCTTTGAGATTATTTTGTAAGTCGGAGCATGTTTGTCATGTGAGGCGGTTTCAATTCCAGCCGCTGACTTTTTGCGCCATCACCAGGACAGGAGATTGAATTTATCTTTCTTAACAATAATTAAACCTATATTTTAATTAGTGATTATCCATATCACAATGACCGCAGGTTATAGCAAAATAGATCCCACAACATCCATACGAAAAATGAAAGTAGCAGAGAATAGCAAAATGTGTGGATATTGGTTAGTTTATATAGGAAAAATCTTTGGTGGTGGTGGACCTTTATTCGCCCAACGGCATGGGTTATCTGACAAGGGACTCGATGTCGTTGACGTTTAGGTGTGTGCACTTGGCATGATCCTTAGACATTCACAGGTGTAGACCTGGCAAATGTCCATTCCATCATTCCCGTCCTTGACCCAAATGTCTACTGAACGACGTGTGAGTGTGAATGGATAGATCGTGTTTGTGGTACAGTCGAACCTCCCCGAATGGCCACCTCTCTACAACAACACCCTCTCTGTAACAGCCGCTATTTTATATCCCAAATGGATGATTTCCTCTATTTCTAACCCTTAGACTGCTGAACACGAAAATTGTCGTCTGCTGTTGAGTTTGCCTTCTTTCTCAATAAAAACATGTTTTGATAGCACTTTAGATTCTAAAATGCTGTCAAAGCATGTATTTGATGAGAATTATCAAAGAAATAAATAAACAGTAGACGACAGAATTTAATTCAGCGTTAAGTTCCTTACTACTCTACAACAGCCAGTTTTTCGTCTTCCCATGAGTGGCTGTTGTAGATAGGTTGCACTGTACTTGTGACCAGTCAAGTTCTAACCCGAATTTTCTGGCTGTCACGCAAGCTAGAAAAGTAAGGTCAGTTCAACTATGCAGCGTGAGAAAACAATTATACTGTGTGATGAGCAAACATTTCACTATAACTAAAACTTTAACGTACCCATATTTCCATTTATCCCGTCAACACAGTGCGTATGTGCCGTGAAACACGGTGCCGTGAAACATTTTTGATATCCAGTCAATACTATTTTTGCATTTTACAGCCATTTGTTGGTGTTGACGGGATAAATAGAATAGTAGGTTAGTGCCGTGAATGGGAAAAAATATCTGGCGCGGTACGGAAACGGGATGTGCTCGGCAGAGCCTCGCCCATCCCGTTTCCCGAGCCTTGCCAGATATTTTTTCCCATTCACGGCACTAACCTACTATTTTCTATATACGTACAGTGAATTCAAGGCCTATGGAATATAATTTGAATGAAAAAAGGTAGGTATAAAGCAAATTGAGCGAGAGAGAATTAAAGAATAGCGAAATCGCAATCTGATCAGGGTCTACATTGGCCGTAAACGTAATAAGTTCCATATTACCAGTAAAAGTAACATTAATGACTATTTATTGTGGCAAATAATGGGATATTTGTAACTCGGAATGCCTATTTGGACTTAATTAGGACGAATAAACAATGTGTCTACCACCTGCTGTCCATAGATAAGTCATCGCCGACTACTCTTCCTCACTTCTAATTTGACCTGACCTAATTTCGCCAGGTCACGGCGCACGCGTCAAGTTGGGAGAACATGGCCTTCGCGCGTAGCGGTTTCATTTTGTTTCCAAAACCTACATGTTTGAAGTCATAACAATCACTTTATAAATTTCATCGACTGATGCGTACAGACACCTACGTGCTAGAGTGTTTGTAGTTTCGCTATCCTTTCTTTGAACTCGTTTTTCACCTTCATGCATGGGTGTGGTATTCGTATGAATCATTATACTCTGAGTGACGGTCGGATTTGTCATTTTAACCAGCATAAAACTAAAATATGCCAGTCTACTCAACAGGTCACGCTTATATTTCATCTTCACTTTCAAATCCACAAGCAGCTGCAGCGCATACGTAGATCAGGCTGCACGTTACGTGCAGCCTGATCTGCGACTACGCTGCTTGTATGTACTCGACAAGATGTCCATTTCTTCACCGGGCACCTATTTTATCTGGCTGTTTGAATCGTGTTTCTGTCAGTAGACCACGTGTTTGATCTCCGTAGCCTCACAAATTGCCAAGGGCAGGCGGCGATTGATACAATCTCTTGGATTTATAGCATAATCTGGTACAATCGGTGGAAAACGAACCACCCAAGAAATGAAAGTTTCCAGAATGCGACTGAAGATGTATTTCGGCAATTCGTGCTTTTGTTGTTGTTGTGCTGCTTGTATGACACATGTGTTTGCTGGACAGAACAATGGTCAGCCTGGTGCAAATATGGGGGAGTCATATATTTGGATAACTTCCCTTGCCTGAATATAATACAATGAAACCTCTCTAAACCGGACACCCTGGGAGATCCCCAGGGTGTCCGGCTTAGAGAGGTTTTACTGTAAATCAGGCATTTTACCAATTTGAGCCATAGTTGTGTGCTATGCGATCGCGAACAGACATTATCACCTGCGATAAATGACCAAGAAACTCATAATAAATAAGATCACATGTGTTTTATTGATGTCCGGTTTAGAGAGGTTCCGATGTATCTTTATTTCCAAGGAACTAAACATCTTAAATCATTTGGAGGCTGTCATGCTTCTCAGAAGAAACAGTACAAGATGACTGTTTGTTTCTATGAATACACAAGTCCCCAATGTATGTATGCTACAGTCTAAATTTGGGGAAATGTATTTAACCCTTTCAACCCTAAGGAACTGGAATGGCCTGTGATATGCTAATGTTCCGACCAATCCAATGGTCACAAAATGATTTTCAGATTCGTCCATTTATGAAAAGGGAGTGTTTTTGTTCTCAAAAATATTAAAATTACTTTCAAAAAGTGCAGATCCTGATGAGACGGCTTGTCTACGAGCCGGATCATCTGGATTTGCACTTTTTGCATAAACCGATATAGCGGGATTTCGGGTTCAAAGGGTTAAGGAATAAAACCATGGGCTGTTACGTTTTCTGGGGCTGCATAATACATTTGGTCTGTTTGAAGTGCGCGGAGTCCGAAGGAATCCTCACAAACTTTAAACAGACCAAATGTATTATTCACCCCAGTAAACGCAACAGCCCATGGTTTATAACTTAAATTTACACTGCATGTTCTGATAGTTTCAACAATGTAAATAACCAAATATGGCGTTAAAATTAAAACTAAGCACGTCATTTTCAGTTGTCGCAATTCCTGGAACAGCGACGTTGCGAAATTTAACCAATCAACAACATCGCGCGACGTCACGTGTGTCTAATGTATTGTATTGGGATATAAATGCAATACGTCGAAAGGGCGTTTGCATTATGAACTTATAAAAGGTGTATCTATTATTGTCTATGATGCTGAAGTAACATATAATTATGCAACTAATTTTCAATTATTTTCAAAGTAAGGTATAAAATGTATCCGATAATATTTCCCCACAAAACTATATTAAATTAAGGAAACAACACCTGTTCATCATTCGTGTTAATTCTGTGAATCGATTCATGAGAAAAATATTGCTAGATAAACAATACATATTATTACATGACCGATAATTTCAACCGGCAATTAAATGTCCAATATCGGGTCACATGATTATGGACATAAATGATATTCACCAGAGGGCGGTTTCACTAAATTTCGTACGACTAAAATGTTTAAGTGCAGATTTAGAATAGTCTGTAAATTTCAATTGATGGATTTACATTTATTGAGCATAGGCTGCATATGCAGCCTATGCTCAATAAATGTAAATCCAATAATTGTTTACAAGAAAACGTTGTTAATGTGAGATTTTGCACTTACAAACATTTTAGTCGTACGACGTTTAGTGAAACGTCCCCATGACAACTTGCCCATATGACAATATGGCCTGTATCAGATTGGCGATATTTCCGTGTAGAACGGGAGGCACAACAGTGACAACTCTACTCACTACCAGTGTCATGATACGTTTTACAAGATTGTGAACCTCAGGGGCCCGTTTCACTAAACTTCTTACGACTAAAATGTTCGTAAGTGCAAATTTAAGATCGTCTGTAAATTTCAATTTATGGATTTACATTTATTGAACATAGGCTGCAATTAATGTAAATTCATTAATTGTTTGCAAGAAAATGTGGTTAATGTGAAACTTACAGACTATCATAATTTTGTACTTACGAACATTTTAGTCCTACGAAGTTTAGTGAAACGGGCCTCAGCAATCCAATAGTATCGTTACCCGTATAGTGCAGACACTGATTTCCAAGGTTTGCCATTTTGCCATGTGCTCTGGCATTTTTGCCAACTTTTATCCTCATTTGTGAGGAAAAACCGCATGTTTACTGAATCGGCATCAGTGGAAAAGGAAATGTGATAAGAGTGGTAAGAGTGATAATCACAGGACCGCGCCCATAATTTCTCCGTTCCGTATCTGGCTTATATCAGAAACTCCGATTAATGGCTTGATACATCGAACATTTCCAGTAACACAATTGCCTGTTTTGTGTTTCAACAAATCATCGCATAGCGTCACTCTGAAACGTATTTGCGGCGGCCTATACGGGGGAGCGTTGTTGCCGACATTGTATTTAACAAATCACCTTGTCGCGTCACTCAGAACTGTACATGTGAGACGGGGACATGGGCAAACGGTGCTGCCTACATTGTGTTTTAACAAATCACCGTGTCGTGTCGCTCTGAACTGTACATGTGAGACGGGGACATGGGCAAACGGTGCTGCCTCATTGTGTTTTAACAAATCACCGTGTCGCGTCGCTCAGAACTGTACATGTGAGACGGGGACATGGGCAAACGGTGCTGCCTACATTGTGTTTTAACAAATCACCGTGTCGCGTCGCTCTGAACTGTACATGTGAGACGGGGACATGGGCAAACGGTGCTGCCTACATTGTGTTTTAACAAATCACCGTGTCGTGTCGCTCTGAACTGTACATGTGAGACGGGGACATGGGCAAACGGTGCTGCCTACATTGTGTTTTAACAAATCACCGTGTCGCGTCGCTCTGAACTGTACATGTGAGACGGGGACATGGGCAAACGGTGCTGCGTACATGGCAAACGGTGCTGCCTACATTGTGTTTTAACAAATCACCGTGTCGCGTCGCACTGAACTGTACATGTGAGAAGGGGACATGGGCAAACGGTGCTGCCTACATTGTGTTTTAACAAATCACCGTGTCGTGTCGCTCTGAACTGTACATGTGAGACGGGGACATGGGCAAACGGTGCTGCCTACATTGTGTTTTAACAAATCACCGTGTCGCGTCGCTCTGAACTGTACATGCGAGACGGGGACATGGGCAAACGGTGTTGTGTTAGACCGCATATAACTCCTGACGCATAGAGCTCGTGGCCTGTCGAGAGCTCCCAGTGAGTGCTATGCGTTGGGCCAAAACGCATAGAGCTCCCTATGGGTCGATGGTACACATCGACTTTAAAATATGAGTCTTTCCCCTTGACGCATAGAGCTCCCCACTTCCGATAATGTGAGACGATCGGGCATATTAACGCAATGGGCTCCTCGGAAGCTCTATGGGACAGGAGCTCTATGCGGTTTTTTAATGACGCATATATCTCATCGAGGGAGCTATATGCGTTAGGAGACGACGCATAGAGCTATTCCGGGAGCTATATGCGTTAGGAGCTTTCATTGCTGACTACATTGCGTTTCAACAAATCACCGTAACACGTCGCTCTGAACGAGACTATCTATGCGACGAGACATGGGGAAATAGTAGTGCACACTTCATGTTTAAACAAATTATTGCATCGTGTCGCTGTGATCTATAGTTTCAACCGGCCACGGGACGCTTTTGCCAGATTGTTCGAGCGAGTAATGTTGTACTTCAACCCGAATTCTCTGTCTGTAACGCAGGGCGAAATCGCCCTGCGTTACATACAGATAATTCGCGTTAATTGTATTTGTGCTGGCCTCATATAATTGTGATCAATTATTCACGGGCCACGAAAGCATTACAGCTAGATACATCTAGAAATATGCATTGACCCTCGTTATCAAAAGACATAACTGAATTCAGCAGATTCACATGTTCGAACAAGTGGACATTTGCATTTAAAGAAAACACCCCATCGCTTTTTTTCTGAGCTGTATATGCGATGGGCTATGAGAAAACGGTACATGCGTTTTGTGTTTCAACCAATTGCGATTTCGCATCGCCATCACGATTATGGCCAATATTGTTCACCATGTTTTCCTTATCTCTTCTCGCTAGTTTCTGTTCTGATCATTCATTTGAATTGCCTCAGTATTTTCAACTCACAAATACAAATAGTATATCCTTATACTATATCATTGGTTGAACTAATTATTGTTTTATTTTCAGTTCGAACAGTCTGATGGTGGACACTCAGATGAGCTCTCCCAAGACAACAGATACAGCGTAAGTTAACTTATTTCACTTCACCATTTCATTCGACTTTCTGAGCATGTGCTCCGGTCTCTTGATCAAATTCAGAACTTTTTGTTATTCTGTTTATTCATTTCTTTTTATTGGTCCGTTTGATCTAAACGTAGTTGCGGGCAGTAACTATGTACAACTCCCGTACCGTCCGTAGCATGCTACGGACGGTACGGGAGTTGTACAGAGTTACTGCCCGCAACTAATCTAACTTCTATCTCTAAATCATCATTTGATACGAGCCAGGATATAACCAAAACGGGTGTATTACTCTTGTGACCAGTGCAAACATGTCTCAGTCTGACCAGGGTGTATGTCCACTGTCCGTCATTCAATCTCTCTGAATATAAGAATCCAACGCTGTGTGATATATGTGTTGGACAGTGTGAGTGCATATCCTTTAAAAGTTGATCAGGTTCTACACTGGGCAAGGAAGGAATAACCCGGATACGTCAGATCAAGAAAATGAAGGTTAGTGACGTACACTATAGGCTAATGTTCACGGTTGCAGGAGGTGCCTTTCTTACTTCTGCCTAATTATTTAATGACATTCACCTCTTTACCAGCACCTTGTGGAATTCACTGACAGCCAAGAAATAGTTCAGCAATGTCGTAAAATGGTGAACAATAACCAGTAGCCTATTTCACCAAAATTGCAAAGTATACTGTGAGGGACAAAGTTTCAATTTAATGATAAATTTATTAATTTGTATCTTATTATACTGAATTTATTACATTATCACAGCCATCTTGGCTGTGATAATGTAATACATTCAGTATAATAATTCTGCATACTTTTAATCATCAAATATATGCAATATTTAGTTCCATATGAAATAATGCATTTCGGGTAAAATAACTGATTACTCCCTCACAGTATACTTTGCTAGATAAGTATACTTTGCAATTTTGATGGAATCGGCTACTGATTTATATACATACAATATAGTCCGATTATACAGCTACCGATCCCGGACTTTTTGCACAACTCCGTATTTCAGGACACAACACACACTATACTTTGGTACAATGTTGTGAGAAACTCGGCACCGTGTTCAATGTGGACTAATGTTTAATTGTAAGGTACATTATCGTGCAGGGGGCCGTTTCACTAAACTTCCTACGACTAAAATGTTCGTAAGTGCAAAATTATGATAGTCTGTAAATTTCACATTAACAATGTTTTCTTGAAAACAATTGTTGGATTTACATTTATTGAGCATAGGCTGCATATGCAGCCTATGCTCAATAAATGTAAATCCATAAATTGAAATTTCCAGACGATTCCAAATTTGCACTTACGAACATTTTAGTCGTAACAAGTTTAGTGAAACGGGCCCCTGGTTTGCTTGAAGTATACACGTAACGCTACATGCCCACTCAGTAGGCACAACATGTTCTTTATAGGAATTAAATAAGTTTATAATTGTGTTACTATTCCACCAGTTCTAAAAAGTGCGAGTCCCGCTATACAAATTTAATCATTTAGTTATATGTATTGTACTGATAGTGACTCGCGGTGGTGTCAGGCTATTTTCATAATGCAAATGAGACATGATATTTTTTTATTATGTATATTAATTAAATGTGTATAAAGAACAGTTTGTGCCTACTGAGTGTGCATGTACCTTTAAGAGATTTTATTTTCGTGAGAACAATCGTATAATCTCAACTTGTACTCGGCCTTTCGAGATAACATTTCTGGCTGTATCCCGCGGGTGGGCGGTAGATACGTTTCCTAGCGAGTCGATAGCACTGGTCGATTTATCTGCGTATAATATCCCCACCCGAATGCATAATTTGTCATTCAAAGTTCTGTATCTGCTGATTGCGGTTGTCGTCTAATTCCGGAGCATGCCCGCTGCCAATGCCGCCACCCACGGGGGCGAATATGCATATGTGGCCGTAACTAGAGAAATGCAGATTACGAGATTTATAGCCAGTGTACCTCTAGATAAAATAGCACACTCTTGGGGCCCGTTTCACTAAACTTCTTACGACTAAAATGTTCGTAAGTGCAAACTTATGATAGTCTGTACATTTCACATTAACAATGTTTTCTTGTAAACAATTATTGAATTTACATTTATTGAGCATAGGCTGCATATGCAGCCTATGCTCAATAAATGTAAATCCATCAATTGAAATTTACAGACGATCCTAGATTTGTACTTACGAACATTTTAGTCTTACGAAGTTTAGTGAAACGGGCCCCTGGTGTACAAGATGGCGTCCAATGTCGTGTTCCAGAAATACCTATATACAGTGAAACCTCTCTAAACCGGACACCCTGGTAGGTCCACAGGGTATCCGGTTCAGACAGGTTTTACTGTAAATCAGGTATTTAATCGTTCTGAGCCATAGTTGTTTGCTATGCAATCGCGAACAGACATTATCTATGGAAGGTAATATCCGCCATAATTCTATGTGACTTGATGCTTGCGTGCTGATGACATTACAACTTATATTCATGTTATTTCATTCGTCATTTGTAGTTATTACATTTGAAATCTGCTTGTTGTAATTGTATTTGTCTTTCTTACATGTCCATTCTGCTGATTGCTTTGTTCATTCGTCTTATTCACATTACAATTATTGATACGTCCGTATTCGTGTCCCCGCTGTATTGCACTAAGCATTTGCAATAGTACGTAGGAACCAGCAATTAGCACTTTGAATAAGACCGCAAGCATTAAGGACAAAGCCGCAGAAGTAAGCATCAAGCGACAGTCCGAAAGCGGAAACCCGCAAGCAGAAAGCATCAAGCCACAAGCAGAATGATGTAAGCAATATATTGGTTTAGTGCCTCATTATGACGCCAGATGACACTGCTGTCAATGATAGGAATCCTCCGACTAATAAATAATAGAACGAGATGTGAAACTGGGTAGTAATGGATCAAGATTTGCAAGCAAACTGTGTCAGTGACCTCAAAACACCCGCACGATTTTGTTCATACCGGACTACTTTTACCGTCTTGACGATTTCGCACCATTTGTTATTCTCTAACCTATATTAACTAAATTGCATATGTATGTATGTATGGTGTTTGACTTACTAATGTGTTTTATGCATACATGTATCCTCATAATTAAATTACATATGTACGTAATTGAAAACATTTGTATAGTAAGTTACACATATGGTAACTTACACAGGTTGACTGTCAAACTGGCCCGTTATGCATCAGTCAATGTAAGTCCCCGCCCCGCGGGGCTTATATTTTCGTTGCTGTTAAAGCCCCGGTGAAGGCCCCGCACTGCGGGGCAACATGGTCGGTAAAAGCCCCGGTAAAATGCCCGCACTGCGGGGCCATCTGGTGATTTTAAATGTGAAATATTCTTGCACGAAAATGATGTGTTGTAGAGCAAAATGTCACTTATAAATAGTAGATATCTGGGAACATTTATTAGTATGGGAAGCCATTATTACAACCCAAGCAGCTTTATTCGTTGTAGATGTAATTGGTAGCACATTTGGCCTGCTACTCGTTCTATTTCTAGGGTGGTTGACTTAGTGATATAGTTGTTTTTGAAACCGTTACAGTCGATGATCAGCTGGGTAATGACCGATATGTTTAGTTTGTAAAAGTTCGAGTCTCCTCGCACTTTTTGGATTTCTTGACGAAACGCCGGGTAGGTCTGTTTCCGAACTTCGTGTAGTGCTGGGCATCTTAGTAGCATGTGTGACGCATCCTAGCTCCGCCTCCAAATGACAGTTAGGACAAGTAGGGTCGACTAAGTACAGGGTAAATATGTGTTTGTTGCTTTGAAATAGGTACGTTCCTGTTAATAGTAGTAACCAAATAAATAGCGCTAACCTTTGGCACCACCGGACTCGGTAGAAGGAAGGTCGGATATGTGTGGAATAGTATTAAATAGCGCAAAAGTGGACCCTTGCATGATACAAACTTCTTAACCGTATTAACGCACGGACACACGGACGGTGCAAACACTATATGACACCGGCTCTTCGAGACAGGGTTCATAAAAAGTACACCCCCCCCCCTATTAATAGTATAAAATGCAGCACTTTATACTTTTACTTACATGGGGAGGGTGTGTGTGAGAAATAGGATCCATGTCTCGGGATTTTCCAGGGGGGGGTCTGGGATTTTCCAGGGTTTGTTGGGTAAATAATCACTTTCCAGGTGGGTGGGGGGGGGGGTGGGGGGTCTCGATTTCCAGGGGGGGGGGGTGTCTCGGGATATTCCAGGGTTTGTTGGGTAAAGAATCACTTTCCAGGTGGGGGGGGGGGGGGGTCTCGTGATTTTCCAGGGTTGGCGGGTAAAGAATCACGGTCGGTAAAGAATGGGGGGGGGGGGGGGGGGGGGGGGGGAACTCCAGGGGGGGGGGGGGGGGGGGGGGGGGGGGCGGGGGGGGGGGTCCCGGGGCCTTCTCGGGTTTCCTTCAGTTGTGTGTGTGGGGGGGGGGAATGCTCAGAATTTTCCACGTTGTTGGGGGGGGGGCTGGGATAACGGATAACGGATAACGGCAGTGCAATATAAACAGAGGAATTATTTGAAAACAATTTTGTTTATATTAAAGCAAAATTTGCCAGTATTAAACAGTCCACAGTGAAAGTAGATCGTATTTAACAGTTTAAACCCATGTCACCCCTCCCACACAACAGTATTCAGGTAAACATACATGTACATATCTTGATAACAGTCTGATAAAACCCCGGTAAAGCCCCGGTAAAGCCCCGGGGTATGTCCCCGCTCAATTTCTTAGCAACAGTTAAAGCCCCGGTAAAGTCCCCGCAGTGCGGGGCATCATGAAAGGTAAAAGCCCCGGGGTATGCCCCGGTAAAGCCCCGCCCCTCCCCCGGAGGGGGGGGGGGGATTTACATTGACTGATGCATTACCGATGCAGATTAAGGTGGGCCACCACCATTGATTTTCCCTAAAAAACTAACCTGTTACCACACATTTTGCTATTCTCTGCTACTTTAATTTCCTTATGGATGTTGTGGGACCTAATTTCCATTAACCTGCACCCATTCTGCTCTGGAGCTTGACTATTTAAAATATAGATTTAATTATTGTTGAAGCTGTGGTCCCATCTAGTAGGTACACACTTTTCTTTATGGAAATTAAATAAGTGTATAATTGCAACTAGTCCACCACTTTTAAAAATTACGAGTGACAGCTACACAGATATAATTATTTAGTAATATTTAATGTACTCATAGAGACTCGCGGTGGTATCAAGCTAGTTCCATATGCAAGTGATGCAGTATTTTTAAATTATTTATATCAAATAAATGCTGAAAAAATATTGTTATCGACATATCATATAGTATGATATTGCACATCAAATAATAAATAAATGGAATAAATAGTTGCTTCCGTTATCATTTTAAGGAACCACGGCTATCGCCACTGATATCAAACTGGCATTTCGCGTTTGATATGCAAATTATAATAATGTCAATTAGTACGTCTGGTAATGGTAATCATTTTGCCAGAAAAATGTCAGATTGAAAGAATAAAGAAAAACATGTCTCCCTATATTATAACCTGGCATGTACACTCTAGGTTTAAGGTTAGAAAAGGGGTGTTTTTAACACCAGTTTTCAGCATATTTGAAGCATTTAAAAGAAAACACTGAGCCTGTTTGTCACGTGATGTAAACAGAGTTTCCGTGGCCAAATAATGTAAACAATATTGGGGGACATGAAAAGGTTGGTCCCACAACATCCTTACGAATAGTGAAAGTAGGAAAGACTGGCTGGGATTCGGTTAGATTATACAGTACAACTATTTGGTGTCTTTTAACCTAAACATGGAGCAACAGAAAAGGCGGCATCAATCTACATCAACACCGTTAGGGACATGGAGGGTATTGCGACCAGTGTAGCTCCTGATCAAACAGCATACGCATGTAGACTAATAACGATGTATATAGCTTGTCAGATTCATGACGGGTATGTCATTGATGGAATGACGAACAGTGCAGATCCTGATCAGACTGTGCGGATGCACAGGCTGATCTGGATCTACGCTGGTCGCAAAACCCATATGCCCCATTTCTCCAGCCACAGCCACATATGTAGACTAATGTGCGTTATGTTAACTATATCCGCGTTTCATATCGAGTGCTTTTGCTTTGCGCATGCGCAGCGATGTATGCGGAAATAACGACGACACTCCCACGTTTAATCGTTCGCTCATTAAGGGAAATAGACAAAAAACGAAGTTGCAAAGCGTAAAATAATGCGAAAATAGCATTCGCGACATAATGGCACTACGCCGTTTAAGTATGCGGTGATTGGAGTGGCATCTGACCAACAGTGCGATAATAACAGCCCGTTTTAGACCTTGAGCCACCAATAACCACCCCTCCCCCCCTTGTGGGATTTTTGGTCAGTATGATTTTCGGATTCAGTAACCTATTGTCTATCAAACCTGATTGTCTGCGCCTACAAAGCCGATGGATGAACAAATGGCGGCCATTTTCCAAAATGGCCGCCATACAAAACTGGGTGGTTTTAGAACAGGCCGATATGTGTCATTTAAATCACGTTCTTCCAAGTTAAGCGATATCATTTTTTCACCAATTGAGTATAAAATGACTTACAATAAGTTTTATATTGGATACCATCCTCAAATAGCCACAATTATCAAAATGGCCGCCAAAATACTTAATTGTTTATGCTTGCAACATTGTTTTTCACCACACGATGAGCTACCTACAATTGAATCATGTCAGTAGCAACATATTCACATGGCAGATCCTTTTTCACATCGATTTGCATTATTTCTGGTGTGCTATCAACGGTAATTATTTTCAAAATGGCCGCCAAACAGGTATTATATAATGGCCCTTTCGGGTATTTTTGGAGATTATTGGATTCATGGAGTTCAAATGAATGCAAATGCATGAAAGCATTGTCATCATAACTCGGAGTTTCGAGGCAGGGTTAGTGAAGGGAAACTTGGGAAAATGGCACAGTATTGGCTGGGATACATGGATTCGGTGCATACGGTGTTGCAGTTTCTCTGAGCCACCAAAGAAAACAACTTAGACCTTCACATAGCATGTCTTCAGTAGAGTGTGTCCATTGTTCTTCGCTTTGACCATCCCAACTATGCACGGTATACTACAGTATACCTGCTGAGTTTGTTAAACTTAGAGCAGTTATATCATGGGATGGAAGAGCTGTTGAGGAATAATGGATTCAGCGTGAACCGATCCAGTGTTCCGTCATCCAGAAATGGCGTGGATATCACAATAGAGCAAACCATCAATCGCCATGCTAAGTCACATGGAGGTATCATAGGTTTCAGCCGCAATTATGCAGCATACTACAGATGGTGTACGACGAGACACTTCCGAGCTAGCTACATGGATGCTACGCTTGAACTGGCTGATATGAACGCGCATGAACAGTCTTCACACAAGGACACACGAACTTCGGAAATATCCAGAAGTGAAACAGACGTCAAGAAAATTATCAATGCAATAGGAAATTTTATAGATCTGTTTGAAGTATCAGATGAATCGCTCTATTGCATATCTTCAGGGGTGCCAGCTTCTAAAGATGTCGTTGACGATCTGCTGTCTGTAGAAATGACAGGAAAACAAAGGTTTGCGCGGTTTGTCCAGGAGCGGTTTGTTGAAAAGTCAGTCAGCTTTCATGCACCAATAAAACAGTTGCGCCTGAAAACATTTGCATCACTCGCTAAAGCTGTGAAGCTCACTGGTACGCAGAGAAAGACAAAGGAGTTAGTAGCTGAACGAAATATATTTGGGCAGCTAATTTCACTTGCTCTCAAACACAACATTGACATGGAAAAGGTGCTTAGCTACCCATTGGGACCTGTGCCATGGTCGCTCGCCACTGCGGATGGCTCGCCAGCAAAAACTGATAAAGCTAAACTCATGCACCAGCTTGAAGGACAATCACATAGTGTTGATGTACCTCCGACGGGTCAAGTGAGCTATATTATTGACGAAAATGCACTGTTACACATGCAGACCGCTTTGCCAAACACATTCGCGGATCTTGCAGATAACATATATCATCAGCTCCCGAAAATTGAGAGTGTAGATTTTGTGACAGATACATACCAAGACTTGTCAATAAAAGCATCTGAGCGACTACGCAGGGGTACATCAAAGACATACATTATAAAAGGACCTCTCACAAAAGTTCCACGAGATTGGAAACTGTTCTTGTCAAACAATTCAAACAAAACACAACTAATTAGACTTCTCATGTCTGAATGGATGCAAGATAAGTACTCTCCAAAGCTGATCGGCAAGACTATTCAGTTTGTAAACGGGGAGCAATGTATGCAGCTAACTAGCACTGATGGTAAGACTACACAAACTGTTGAGATAGAGGAGTTGCACTCGTCGCAAGAGGCGGCGGATACACGGCTAATCCTGCATTGTGCGTACCATGCACTGCATACACCAGAGAACAGCACCATTATTGTGAGATCCCAGACACGGATGTGTTTGTTTTGATGTTGAAATTCGGACAGAAGCTGAAACAACAACTGCTGTTAGATACCGGAGTTGGGAACAAGAGGCGGCTGGTTGACATACATGGTGTCATTGGAGACATAGGAACTGAACTGTGTTTGGCATTGCCTGCACTCCATGCTTTTACAGGCTGTGATAGCACAAGTGCTTTCGTTCGGCGTGGTAAAGTTACTCCTTTGAAAACACTCCAGCGCATCCAGAGTTTATTGAAGCCTTCCAGAAGTTGGGAATGTCTCAGTCAGTTGATGAAAAGCTATTTCAAACGATTGAACACTTTGTATGCTTGCTGTACAACAAATCAGACATTACAGATATCAACAAGCTACGAATGGAGCTATTTCTACAAAAGTGTAGCCCCAAGTCTGGCGATCTTCTTTCGACGTACAATGGGGCTGACCTGAAATGCATATAGCAAGAGCCAACTATCAAACGCTCATTTGGAACAATGCTGAACGGCGTGATGCAGACATACCGCCACCAGATGAACATGGATGGGAAGTTAACAATGGCTTGTTAGAATGCAAGTGGACAGAAGGAGATCACCTGCCAAGTGAAATGGTTGATCTGTTAATAGAGGAACGGGATGACGTACCTGATACTGATGAAATAGAAGATCCTGAAGCAGAGCCTACTTTGATGCCATGTTTGACACTGATGACGCGTATGACTAGTCTGGATTTATCTTAACCTACTCTCACAATTAGAACTTCACATAACTTGCCTGATGTTGTGACGATCGCAATTTGAATATTGTAAACCATGATGTATTTTGCCTCTTGAATTGTATTATATGTGGCTGGAACGTTTGTATATTGTGTTTCATCTTGCCTGATGCTGTGATGATTGCCTCGCCATAGATGCGATGTTTTGACATTAACAACATGTATACTTTTGTTTTGCAAGTTGAATGCTGTAAACCATGATATATGTTGCCTCTTGAATTGTAGTATATGTGGATCAAGCTGTTGCCTATTGTGTTTCATCTTGCCTGATGCTGTGAGGATTACCTCGCCACATGTGCGATGTTTTGACTTTAACAATATGTAGAATATTTTGTATTGCAAGTTGAATACTGTAAACCATGATGTATGTTGCCTCTTGAATTGTATTATATGTGGATTAAGTTTTGCCTATTGTGTTTCATCTTGCCTGATGCTGTGAGGATTGCCTCGCCACAGGTGCGATGTTTTGACTTGAACAACATGTAGAATATTTTGTATTGCAAGTTGATTACTGTAAACCATGACATGTGTTTCCTCTTGAATTGTATTATATGTGGATTACGTTTTTGCCTATTGTGTTTCATCTTGCCTGATGCTGTGAGGATTGCTTCGCCACAGGTGCGATGTTTTGACTTGAACAACATGTAGAATATTTTGTATTGCAAGTTGATTACTGTAAACCATGATGTATGTTGCCTCTTGAATTGTATTATATGTGGATTCTTTTTTTGCCTATTGTGTTTCATCTTGCCTGATGCTGTGAGGATTGTCTCGCCACTATAACGAGATTATTAATGTCGAATGGGAATGGTCGAAAATACGTTATTTTTCACTTTGTATATTTTGTGGTAGACACTAAATAGTCGACGTATATACATTGGATATGTTCAATTGGCCCTACTAGACTACATTGACATTGATAAAATGAAAAAACGCCAACTTTTCATAAAGTTATTAACATGTATATTTTACCATTGAAATTGGGTGGGTGGGGTAATAAAACCTGTAAAATATGACTTCTAGATTGTCAAATTTATTTCAATTGTATATTATTCTATTCCATGGTGTTCAAAATCTCTGAAAACGTACGAAAATACCATCTTATTCGAACAAAAGGATATAAGTTAGGCAATTTTTATTAAAAAATGTGATTTTTCAAGATACTAAAAATACCGAGGGTGACATACTTGAAAATGGCGCCATATGTTCATCCATCGGGTTACAGAGCGCAGACAACGGATTGACACTCATAATTGAATTTAGTTTCAGGAAATATATGTCTGCAAAATATCCCACAGGGGGGGGGGGGGGGGGGGGGGGGGGGGCGGGGGGGGGGGGGGGGGGGGGGGGGGGGAGGGTTTCGGTTATTGGCTCACGGACTATTTATTCCGCTGATCCATACAGCATTGTACGTATCATTTGTCTCTATTTCGTTGTGATTATCCGGTATGTACACACACAGGTTGAAGTAACGTACCAAGGTATATAAATGCATTAAACTATACCTAAAAGTATCAATAAGTGCGAACAAATCAGTTGAAAAATCAGTTGATACTTGTAGGTATATTTAATGTATTTATAGGCATTGGTATGTTACTTCAACCTGTGTGTACACACTGATTCTCTGACATTTAGGAGTAATTTCTGGAAAATATGCCATTTTGAATCAATATCCTGCGGAAATCTGTGCTGCTATAAGGCAGAATATTTCATTTACGGACCCATATATAGATTTACATATAAACTTTATCAGGTAACATAATTTGTATTGGCCGAATACGTAGTGACAGATAACATAATGCCGTATCTGGCATTGACCTGATACGCATATCCGGGTTACAACGAATTACAAACTGGTGTTTCATTGGTTGAACGGCGTCACATGACGTTACCGAATGTCGCCAGTGTAATGACGCAACGTAACATTTCCGCGTTTTTTAAACGAAAACTATTTTATATTTGACAATTGGCTAACATAACATATTACCTGATAAATACAATACCAGTTTGGGGTATGTTGATATTTCAGGCTCGACTCAGAAACGTATGAATTCCTCAACGAGCCTTGGAATTCTTACGCGTTTCCTAGCTTCGCCTGGTAATTTTGATGTGAAAAAGCACGTCACCACAATCAGGGTGTTTCGTATTTAATATTCGGGTACAGCTACATGTAGCCTTGTTGCCAATCTGGTTCGTCATTATCCTACAGGTACACAGCCGCCTGCCTCAACGTTTCAGAACATCTATGACAATCTCAACTCATCATCAAGCAGCGTGATTGGCTGAACCTGTGCTTGAATATTGTGTTTAACTTCAAGCAGCGTGATTGGCTGTAGCACAGCTCAGGTTCAGCCAATCACGCTGCTTGAAGTTAAGCACAATATTCAAGCATTTTGGAATAAAACAAATTGACAAATATCGGCAAGATTAACGCAGGCGGGGGTGTATAGCGACATGTGGCCGCGATGGAATTTAGGTTTGTCATTATCCTCTTCATTTTGCACTTCGTTGGCTTCCACCTACGTTTTCCATACCTAATTCTGGAACTACGTTATAATAAATAATTAGTACTTTGTACTACAATTATCGCAAAAGCCTTTACGAATTACATAATTATTTTCCGCTGCAAAACACGCGACAGTAACGAACCGCAAGAGTCCCGAAGTAATCAAGGTAGACTCGCGAGGGCGTTAAATATATTACACACTGCAACACAAAACTAGATCAAGAGAGTGGAGTCTCACGTATACTACAGATGAGTTTCATAAATAGGTTTCAGGGGTACGTTTCGCACGGTCAATGCGGTCGCCTTTATTTCCGGTTTGCCGACCTCGTAGTAATCGCGGACACTAGTTAGCAATCCCTAGTAAAGACGTACCGAATCGTAGTAAGACATAGCGATACGTGGCAGTCACCTGGTAAAACATACTAATTACCTAGTGAAATCGTGACATAATACTCATAGAGACGCTTTGATACCTGTAGCCGATTTCATCAAAATTGCAAAGTATACTTTTCTACCAAAGTATACTTTGAGGGAGAAATTTTCAATTTAAGGATACATTTATTAATTTTTATTATACTGAATGTATTACATTATCACAGCCATTTTGGCTGTGATAATGTAATAAATTCAGTATAATAATTCTACATACTTATATTCATCAAATATATGCAGTGTCTAGTTCTATATGAAATAATGCATTTCAGAGGCAATAAATGATTACTCCCTCAAAGTATACTTTGCTAGTAAAGTATACTTTGCAATGTTGGTGAAATCGGCTACTGGTCTGTCCCATGTCAAACGGGGCTATACGTGGTAAAACGTTGCAACACATAGTGAAAACATACTAGAAACCGAGTAAAACATAATACATGTACTCCTCAAAGCGGGACAATCACATGGCAATCCGTACGACTGGGAATCGTAGTAATACCTAGCCCTCAGTATGTGGCAGTGTGACTGGGGCTCAAAACATATTTTTCAACTAGTACTTGTTTCCATTACACTGACGCACGGACCTACCACGTGTTACGAAAACATGACTGACGTGCCACTGAAAACTAAGTAGGTTACAGTTGTGTATGTACACACATCATCACAGTCAGAATAAGGTATACACTGATCGCTGGTTTGTAGGTGAAACTCGTGAGGCTACCGGATGATGATTTCGAGACATACCCGGGTGTAGAGTGTATCAAGTGTATGTACCGGGGGCCCGTTTCACTAAACGTCGTACGACTAAAATGTTCGTAAGTGCACATTTAGGAACGTCTGGAAATTTCAATTGATGGGTTTACATTTATTGAGCATAGGCTGCATATGCAGCCTATGCTCAATAAATGTAAATCCAATAATTGTTTACAAGAAAACAATGTTAATGTGAAATTTACAAACCATCATAATTTTGGACTTAAGAACATTTTAGTCTTACGAAGTTTAGTGAAACGGGCCCCTGATCAGGAGCTACGTGTGCAATGGTACAAATACATAGGGCCTGTTTTCTCATGATTGCGCTGATATTGTCTGACAAGCCGGCGATTACAAGCTTGAATGATAGTATATGACTAATATGTTTTTTACAACATTATGGCGCCAAGGGTCCATAATACAGTTGAACCTCTCTAAACTACACTACACTGTGCGCCGTTCCATCTCAATTTGCAGTTTTACCAATCACGATCCTTTTCGAAAATTGTAGCATAATGACGACGGGCATTTTCTTGAAATTATGTTCGGGTAAATATAGCCGGCTGTCTACTTAGACCGGCATATTAAACCGAAATGGCGCGCAATATATAGAGGAACCATTTACAAAGTTTACAAAGTTTAGAAACGCAAAATGAAATCCAAAAATAGCACGTCTTTCCGCAAGGATAGACACTTATAACATATTTTTGGAAACATCGTCTGGAATCACTGACGTTGTGTTCGAGTAACATTCCCCTAGTGTTTTGGTTTTAAATGAAACATATTTCATGTATTATACCTTCACCAGAATCAAATATTGTATCGGGCCGGCACGGATATTTTCCAAGAAACTTGACACATGCATAGACCACGACGCAAAGATGTGCCGCGCGCAAAAATCAATATTTGATGGAATTTCATCAATTGCCGTCTAGTTTCATCAATTGCCGTCTAGTTTCAACTTCAGTGTCAGTGGTTGAGCCTGAGTTGTTTGTACAGTGCAACCTCTTTAAACCGGACACCATGGGAGGTCCCCAGGGTGTCCGGTGTAGAGATATTCCACTGTATGACCACTCCACTGCACGTTTGTGTGTTTTGCGATCACGAACAGACAGTGTCGTCGGCGATAAATAACAGTGACGCCCATGAAATTTACCCTAATATGGGTGCAAATAATGTCCGGTTTAGTGAAGTTCCACTGTAAGTGTTCCACTTTCGAGTTGTGTTGATTCGTCGAACGTTTTATTTATTACCAAAAACCATTTGACAATAACGCAGCTGATGATGTACATATGAGACACACGATGTGATTTTGTACCTTCGAACATCTGCGTAATTTCATTAAATACGTTTACAATATTTACAATAGTTTTTATAAATAAAGTCAAAAGTTGACAAAATGTTCAGAGTACATGCGGAATTATATTCCGCATGTACTCTGAAAATTTTGTCAACTGTTGACATCATTTACGGAAAATATTATAAATTTTGTAAACGTATTTCATCAAATTACGCATATGTCCGAAGGTACAAAATCACATGGCGTGCCTCATATGTACACGCATGTGCCGTGGATTCCTCGATAAATACGTTACATGTAATATCGACACTGTGCTTGAATATGAAAATATAATCACGGCGATATTCTAGAAACTATATTCTAGATTTCCAACTCAGAGAGATTCGTCAAATCTAACTTTGGAAATTAAATGCATCTGCTTGAATCCAAACTTTTTTCAGAAAAGTATATTAAGCCTACATGAAAGGTTTTATAATTACGATAACCTGAAAGTACCGGTTTGGAGATCAATGTATTACATTTGTAGTATATGCATGTGGCTGTGACTGGAGAAATGGGACTTATGGAAATTGTGACCGGTGTAGCTACTGATCAACACACTTCTGTAGCCTGATAAACGATCTTTATTGTTTGGTAGATACTCCACCGCTGTTTCATTGATGGAATGGCGAACAGTGCATATCCTGATCAGACTGTGCGGATGCACAGGCTGATCTGGATCTACAATGGTCGGAAAACCCATAAGCCCCATTTCTCCAGTCACAGCCACGTATATATGTTCCCCCAGACTACAATTACGTCCGTTTCCAGTATAGTTAACTATAATGTAGCTCATAAAACGAATTTGTGTCTTGGAGAGGTGTTTCGTCATTCCGCATGTGTTAAATCTATGAATTATAAATGTACTAGCCACTCGAAACGTAGACTCTACATAACATTAGACCAAATATTACTTTCCGTGAATTGCGTCGGAAGTTAACGAAAAGGATTTTCGTCAACATTCGACGTAATTCACGGAATAAAACGAGACACGTTCCTCGTAGATTATATCCGTTGTTTTAACATAATATTAAAGTGGTAGGGCCTGATTACACCACACTGAGCTCTCTCGCTTAATATAAAGACAAACGGTTATTATTCGAGGCAAAATCAATTGGCGGAACAAATGTCCATTTCAATTTGTCTGCCATGGCAGGTCTGAGCGCATGTGTTGGTTGAAGGTGACGGCTTTTCATCGCGCCGTGATAGGAGAATGAACCTCGAATAGTTACACATTACCGACAAAGCGATATAACATTAAGAAACACTTCACACGCATTATAACGCAATATCAGTCCAAACAATAGAACGCTTGCTAACATAATTCTGACTTGTGTATTTTAAATTTAAGGGTGAAAATTGTGTTAGATTCAGATAGGGTATCGTCTTGCTTTGTAACTGTTTTCTGGCTGCATGTACGAAACGCAACACACAACAATTAAATATAGTTGTGACTTGAATAATGGGGCTTATCTTTCGCCATTCCACCAATGAATCGCCCGTCTTGCTTCGGACAATCTATATAGATCGCTATCAGGATACAGGGGTGTACTATTTGAACAGGAACTACACTGGTCACACGTTCAATAAGCCCCATTTCTCCAGTCACAATTATAACTCTGCAAAAAACAGGAACCCACTTTTCCGACGTTTCGGCACAAGGCCTTTATCAAGAATTAGTTTCTACTGAACGCTAAATGACATCCATTGTAGATTTCACAATGTTTATGTTTATTCATAACATCTACTGAACGCTAAGTGGCATCCATTGTAGATTTCACAATGCTTATGTTAATGTATATCATCTACTGAACGCTAAGTGGCATCCATTGTATATTTCACAATGTTTATGTTTATTTATAACATCTACTGAACGCTAAGTGGCATCCATTTTAGATGTCACAATGTTGATAAACATTGGGAAATCTACAATGGATGCCACTTAGCGTTGAGAAGAAACTACTTCTTTGATAAAGGCCTTGTGCCGAAACGTCGAAAAAATGGTTTCCTGTTTTTTTTGCAGAATTGTTGAACACAATTATTGTATTATTGCTGAAAGATTAAAATTATAACTGGCAGCTATATGCCGTATATGAAGAGCCTGCTCGCTCACGTCTGGCGATACTGACAATAAGGAATCAACTATATAGGAATCAACTTATCCGCTTATCTTTGGTAATATTGGTTGTGACTGGATAAATGTGACTTATGAGATTTGTGACCGCGGTGTAGCTACTGATCAAACAGCACACTCCTGAAGCCTGATAACGGTCTGCATTGCTGGTGAGAAGCACGACGAGTGTTTCATTTATGGATTGGCGAACAGTGCAGATCCTGATCAGACTGTGCGGATGCACAGGCTGATCTGGATACTACACTGGGCGCAAAACCCATAAAACATATTTCTCTAGTGACAGCCACATATCAGGTGAACGACTCGATAAGTTGTTTCTTTATTATATTATTTGTCGTATACGCTCGTATAATATGGGAACATGTGTAGAACCCTCTATTGTTCACCCTCCCTTACTTTTACCCAGGTAACAATAGGGGAGGGTAACAATATCGGAGGACTGTAGAATTGTGTAGAACCCCCTATTGTTCACCCTCTCCTATTGTTACCCCTCTGTAAGTTCATCCATTCAGTTCTTGTGAGTGTCCGACAACAAAGGTTGCCGACCAAAACAGATGACGAAATATTGTATCAGAGGTTTGGAGTTCGATATCGAGTTCATTCACATGCCGATATCACCATTGTATGCCGATATCACTATTCTGGTTGTCTATAAAACATTATTTTTTTTACAACGGGTAACAATAGGGGAGGACAGTAGAATTTGTAGAACCCCCTATTGTTCACCCTCCCCTATTGTTACCCCTTCGGTAAGTTCGTCCATTCAGTTCTTGTGAGTGTCCGACAACAAAAGATGCCGACCAAAACAGATGACGAAATATTGTATCAGAGGTTTGGATTTCGATATCGAGCACATTCACTTGCCGATACCACCATTGTATGCCGATATCACTATTCTGGTCGTCTATAAAATATGATTTTTATGACGGGTAACAATAGGGGAGGGTAACAATAAGGGAGGACTGTAGAATTTGTAGAACCCCCTATTGTTCACCCTCCCCTATTGTTATCCTTCTGTAAGTTTGTCCACTCAGTTTTTGTGAGTGTCCGACAACAAAAGTTGCCGACCAAAGGAGATGAAGAAATATTGTATCGGAGGTTTGGAGTTCGATATCGAACACATTCAGATACCGATATCACCATTCTATTCCGATATCACCATTCTAGTAGTCAATGCAACATGATTTTTTATGACGGGTAACAATAGGGGAGGGTAACAAACAGATGATGAACTATTTTATGATTCACATGCCGATATCACCATTCTTGGTGTCAATGCAGCATGATTTTATGATTTTTGTACCGGGTAATAACAGGGAAGGATAATAATAGTTAAGGGCTGTACGCTGGGGTGAAATTGATTACAAACGCAGAATACTTGGAAGAAATGTACTGTGACGGTCCTATCCTGTACTGTAGCCTATTTCACCAACATTGCAAAGTATACTTTAGTAGCAAAGTATGCTTTGAGGGAGAAATTTTCAATTTTATGATAAATTTATTAATTTTTATTATACTGAATTTATTACATTATCACAGCCAATTTGGCTGTGATAATGTAATAAATTCAGTATAATAATTCTGCATACTTTTAATCATGAGATATATGCATTTGTTAGTTCTATATGAAATAATGCATTTCAGGAAAAATAAATGATTACTCCCTCAAAGTATACTTTGCCAGTAAAGTATACTTTGCAATGTTGATGAAATAGGCTACATGTGTTACATAGGCTACAACTCGGTTACATTTATAAATGTAATTGGGCCGTCGACTGAGAAAATGAACTGTATGACATTTGAGACCAGTGTATATAATGGTATTTCTTCGCATCACAATACTAATTACCAATTGTTCAAAATTGTTATGTGGAGGTATAACATACAATTAGGCATATTGAAACTGCGCGGAATCGAATGCTGATCTAGTGATGCACTGGCCACAACGGAAGCTCGCTTTTCACAGCCAGGGCCCATATTTATACATGTCGTACCACATAATACAATATATGCGAAAAACTGGTCACCTGAGTAAACTCGTGAAAACATACATGTATGTCGCAACGATTATAACAGCTGGTGTTAATCTGGTGCTTTAAAAAAGAACAGCGCAGTGAATAAGCGTACCATTTCAGTTGTCCAGGTAGTCATGGACCACACTGACGTCAATTTAGGCAATATCTGATCACGCCATCTGCCTGATATTTTTGGCAATTTTGAAATCTGTGTCAACGGTGTGAGGAAGTCATCTGTTAAATTATTAAATGTCCGGCATAGCAAAATGGGTAGCATGGGTATTAATTTGGTTATCACATTAACGTGATTAACTAGCGTTACTATTTTGCACTTACATACACATATCATTACATGTGAACACATCCGCTAAAGATTTTCCAACATCAGCTGTCAATGTAAATGTTATTCCAAAATAAAATTTAACACATACGAACTTCTTAGTCTTACGAAGTTTACAGAAACGGGCCCCATTAGCCTTCATTTAAGATCACACCTACTATACCCACAGGTGGAGAAAGCGTGGCAGGGATGGAAAAATGGTTAAAACTTTCCTGATTAATATGTTTAAAAACTAGCAGAAAGTCAGAGAAATAAACATTTTATTATAACAAAACAAAATCTCCTCTGAAGACGCATTATTAAAAGAAGGTCAGTAATATGAGTGCGGCAGTCGTGTTGTTTTATTATCCAAAATATCTCCACAAGCCCCGTTTTAAAACCAGACCTCTCGTCCGATGTCCATATATGTCAAAGCTCCAAGAAAAACATTATTTCAAACTTATCAAAGTTATCACGGTTGTAACTCCAAAACTCTAGGCCAATTCCACAGGTCAGACAAAATGTGTATACCTAGGAATAAGCGCGATTTCTCATGACAAAGTAACTTTGTACATAATTGACATATGTTTATACTCATCCATGCTGCATTATGAATTTAAACTTTAATAATTCCAGCACAAAAATATTTACACAATTCCCTAACATTTGATTGGTCCTTAGCAAGTCTCTGTCCAGAATTTATATCCCAGTAAACTCCATGCCGAACTACTTTCCGTGAACAGTGAGGCGCAGATAAAATAATTCTTAAGAAAACGGAAAATAAACACATTTTCTTGATGAATTTATTTAAAATGCTGGAATTATAAGGAATCAATGGCCTATTTGTGGAATTTATCGGGGATATAAACTTGGAAAAGTCGCGGGAATACTGGACGAGGCCTTCCGGCCTTCGTCCAGTATTCCCGCGACTTTTCCAAAATTTTATACCCCGATAAATTCCACAAAAAGGCCATTCATTCCTATATAAAATAAAATATGCTTCCACACGGTGTATTAAAAATCACAATACACTAGACTAAATGTAATAAATATGCGAATGAGACTGCAACAGAAAACACACTAGGTGGTCATTACAGCTTCGATGCATGGTTCTGTGCTTATGCAATAAATAAAATATGATGTTTGGCTTGATTCAATATGAGATTTATTGAACTCGTTGACTGATTTCATAAGAAACTTGGCACAGCCTCGTTTCTTGTGCACTCAGTAAACTTGTTTAATAAATATCATATTAAAGCATTACTCATGAAACAACCTTTACTTATTTCGTGATATTTTACAACTCAAATCTGTCAATGACCCGTTCTTTGGTGCAAGCTAGTATTTGAATTAATAAAATAAACATCTGTATATTTCGGAAGCACTTTGTTTTGATCGCACAAGATACAGAATTAGCAGGTGTTTATTGAAACACGGTTTTATTGCTTAAAATAGTTTTTATTTTATCCAAAGTAGAGGACATTGAAAAAAATAAGTTGCAGGATGCTATGACACATACTAATATATGTCCATTCTGCTTCATGGTTTGAATATCCAAATTAAATTGCCTTTATTTTTTCCGTTTGTGGTGCGTATATCTCGATACACATAAGTTTTCCGACCTGCAAAATTGGCCTAGATCTTTGTTATTACCACGTTGATAATTTCCGAACCATTCGGAGTTAAACTTTGAAGCTATGTTTTTTTTTCCTGAACCTTTATCATATGCGGAAATCATACGAACTCTCTGATTTAATACATATGGTTTTAGGCGATATTCTGGATAATCAAACAACATGACTAACACGCTCATCGTATTGATATTCCTCTAATAATAGGCCTTTAGAGGCGATTTTTCCTGAACCTTTATCATATGCGGAAATCATACAAACTGTCTGATTTAATACATATGGTTTTAGGCGATATTCTGGATAATCAAAGAACACGACTAACACGCTCATCGTATTGATATTCCTCTAATAATAGGCCTTTAGAGGCGATTTTTCCTGAACCTTTATCATATGCGGACATCATACAAACTGTCTGATTTAATATCTATGGTTTTAGGCGATATTCTGGATTTGGCATGTGAATGTGCTCGAAATCGAACTCCAAGCCTCTGATACAATATTTCGTCATCTGTTTTGGTCGGCAACTTTTGTTGTCGGACACTCACAATAACTGAATGGACGAACTTACATAGGGGCAACAATAAGGGAGGGTGAACAATTGGGGGTTCTATAAACATGTCTACTGTCAGTTCCACGTTTTGCTGCCGACGAACTTTTGGCCATTACACACATTAAATCCCAAAACTATTTAAATGTAAGCACGTTTTCATCAATAGCGAAAAGTCACCCTCCCCAAATCTTTTATTTGATAAAATTCCATCAAATATTGATTTTGTGAAAAAAAAAAGTTCTATGGGAATTTAATATGCGGGAAACAGAGGTGGAGGAGCTGAGGGAGGAGTAAAAAAAACCCGAAAGAGTTTGAAATTGACTCCGAAACATAGTTAGATATCTTAGAAATGATGTAACTAAGAAAACAAAAGTTAGATTTTGAAAATCGGTCCACAAATAGAAACAATTTTAAAAAAGCCATTTTTAGCCCCCATGTTAAATTCCCATAGAAAACTCGTTTTTTCGCAATAAAATCAATATTTGATGGAATTTCATCAAATAAAAAAAATGTTGAAGGTGACTTATTTGTTATTGATAAAACAGTATTTAATTTTAAATATTTTTTAGATTTAATGTGTTTAATGGCCAAAAGTTGGTCGGCAGAAAAACGTGGAACAGACAGTAGGTACTGATCAGAAGTGGTCGCTAGTTCCGGTCATACACAACTGAACATCGCATCGACAATCCGACACGGGAAACACGAATATTCGTGTTTCACGATTCGGGTTACATTGGGTGTTGGAAAGCAGTCAGTGGAAAACACAGGTATAACTACATATACCATATACAACTCGAACCAGTGGCACGTTTGACTAAACTTCGCACGACTAAAATGTTCGTAAGAGCAAATGTAGGATCGTCTGGAAATTTCAATTGATGGATTTACATTTATTGAGCATAGGCTGCATATGCAGCCTATGCTCAATAAATGTAAATCCAATAATTGTTTACAAGAAAACATTGTTAATGTGAAATTTACAGACTAATATAATTGTGCACTTACGACTATTTTAGTCGTACGATGTTTAATGAAACGGTCCCCAGGCAACACGAATATTCGTGTTTCAAGTTGTTGGTGGCATGCGACATGGTTAATAAGCAATCAATGGCACACACACTCCAAGGTGCATGATCACGTGGTTACAACAACAACAACGTCGCCCACTCCAAAGTAAGTATTATTTTATATTTTACTTAATATGCAACGGATTTTGATGAAATATGGCGCAGCAAACGTGTCTTCATGAGCTGCATTTGGCGGTCTAGGGAGTTTGACACAGACTTATGTCGTTTTTGCGAAGAATCTATTTCCGTGTCAGAGACACGGAAATCGATTCTTCGCAAAAACGACAGAAGTTTGGGCGAAAATAAAGAGACCACACAATGCAGCTTAACAAGACGCGTTTGATGCGCCATATTTCATCAAAATCCGTTACGTAATAAGGACACTATACAATAATACGTACTTTGAATCGGTACTTATTGTTGTTGTTAGTACCACGTGATCATACATCTTGCACTCGCTATCCTGGGATTTTAAACGTATACATAGAGATTACAAGTAATGTATTGTGTGATATTATTTTTATCAGGTCAGGTTAGGAAACGCGTAGGACTTCCTACCGTTTCCGAGCCCAGCCTGATACACTGGGCTGGTATTCTATTTATCAGGTAACGTTTTAGGATAGCCGATGGTCAGGTATGAACTAGTTATACCCCCACAAACAAAGTTTGAGGGGGTATATAGGAGTCAGCTTGTCGGTCGGTCGGTCTGTCGGTCGGTCTGTCGGTCTGTTGGAAATTCCCTTCAGCTCTATATCTTCTACACCCATGCATGTATTATCAAATGGCTTGGCACAAATGTTTCTCATGATGACAAGGTGTGTCTCGATCAATAACCACGCACCTACGTCCAAGGTCAAGGACGCACTTGAAGGTCAAAGGTCAAACCTATCGAAATTCCCTTCCGCTCTATATCTTCTACACCGCTGCAAAGGTCAAACCTATCGAAATTCCCTTCCGCTCTATATCTTCTACACCGATGCATGGATTATCAAATGGCTTGGCACAAATGTTTCTCATGATGAGAAGGTGTGTCGCGATCAATAGCCACGCACCTACGTCCAAGGTCAATGTCACAGTTGAAGGTCAAAGGTCAAACCTATTGAAATTCCCTTCCGCTCTATTTCTTCTACACCGAAGCATGGATTATCAAATGGCTTGGCACAATGTTTCTCATGTTCAGAAGGTGTGTCGCGATCAATAACCACGCACCTACGTACAAGGTCAAGGTCACAGTTGAAGGTCAAATGTCAAACCTATCTAAATTCCCTTCCGCTCTATATCTTCTACACCGATGCATGGATTATCAAATGGCTTGGCACAAATGTTTTTCATGATGAGAAGGTGTGTCGCGATCAATAACCACGCACCTACGTCCAACGTCAAGGTCACAGTTGAAGGTCAAAGGTCAAACCTATTGAAATTCCCTTCCGCTCTATATCTTCTACACCGATGCATGGATTATCAAATGCCTTGCACAAATGTTTCTCAGGATGAGAAGGTGTGTCGCGATCAATAACCATGCAACTACGTCCAAGGTCAAGGTCACAGTTGAAGGTCAAATTTAAAATCTATTGAAATTCCCTTCCGCTCTATATCTTCTACACCGATGCATGGCTTATCACACTATGCCCAGGGTCAAGGTCACGGACTTGATGCGTTTGAAACCTTAACGCTCGGCTAAATGGCTTATAATAAAAAAATGCCTAGTTTTCTTTGGCTGCCAGTGGGGGTATTCGTGTGCCGGCAGGCCACATTTCTAGTTTTCCTTGAAAAGAACGCGGACTTGTTCACATTGCCCTGCGTGACAGCAAGAACATTCGGGTTACGATAAACCCTGGATAAGCCTATGCAATTCTGCAAAATCCAGGAACCCACTTTTCCAACGTCTCGGCACAAGGCCTTTATCAAGGAAGTGGTGTCTACTAAACACTAAGTGGCATCCATTTTAGAAATCTAACATGGAGGCCACTTATCGTTTAGTAGAAACTACTGTCTGTTTCACGAAAGCTGCCCAAATTTTACGGCTATATAGACAATTCAAAAACAATATTTGTTTTGATAATATTAAATTAAAGGAAAATTTAAGAATGAGCCTTCTTTTTATTTCGTGAAATTTGGTCAAATATTGATTTTATTACGAAAAATTGATTTGTCTATGGGAATTTAACATGGGGGGAAAAAGTGGTAAGGAAGTGTGGGAGGAGTCAAAAAAACGAAAAATTTTGGAAACCGACTCCGAAACCTAGCTAGATAGCTTGGAAATGATCTAACTAAGAAAACAAAAGTTAACTTTTAAAAATCGGTCCAGTATTTCTGAAATTCTAAAAGATTTCCCCATGTTAAATCCCCATAGACATCTTCACTCTGTGAAGATGTCTATGGGGATTTAACATGGGGAAATTTTGTTTTCGCAATAAAATCAATATTTGACCAAAT
The DNA here is from genome assembly GCA_029237695.1 of Conchocele bisecta. Taxonomy (NCBI): domain Eukaryota; kingdom Metazoa; phylum Mollusca; class Bivalvia; order Lucinida; family Thyasiridae; genus Conchocele; species Conchocele bisecta. The sequence continues at coordinate 73,129,287 of CM055269.1, read as the reverse complement.
TTTGGCAGCTTTCGTGAAACAGACTATAATTCCTTCTAAAATGGATGCCAATTAGCGTTTAGTAAAAACTAATTCCTTGATAAAGGCATTGTGCCGAAACTTTGGAAAAGTGGGTTCCTGGGGGCCGTTTCACTAAACTTCGTACGATTACAATGTTCGTAAGTGCAAAATTATGATAGTCTGCAAATTGCAAACCAATTATTGGATTTACATTTATTGAGCATAGGCTGCCTATGCTAATTGAAATTTCCAGACGATCCTAAATTTGCACTTACGAACATTTCAGTCGTACGAAGCTTAGTGAAACGGGCCCTTGGTCTTTGCATAATTGTTCTATATATCGTATTATTGCGGACACCGTAAGCATTTACAGTTTGTGTTATATTTTCAGTGCTGGGGTGTCTGTGAATCCTTGTTTTCCAACAACGAAGCCTGGTCGTCAATATGCAAGAAGCGCAAAGCGTGTGTAAGTACACCACCATTAAATGCGTGTAAAATCACTCGATGCGTACATTCAAGGCACATTCCGCGCATTTTAGTGCATTCGTCTCATTACAGGAATACCGTCAATAGACGGCGATATGGCGTCATTTGAAACCGGGTCGTAGAACTGTGGGTAACGTATCCGCGCAAATAGCAAAAATGCAGTGTCGTCACATATTCCATGACATAGTACTTTTCCGCTTACACTGGTGCTGTGCTCCGCGCCAGGGTAAACTGCTTCACATATAAAAATGCACCTATTTCCTGACGAGTTACCACTCAGGTCTACTTAGATATATCGCATAAACGCCTGTTTCGTCTAGTAACCGGCGCAAATTCTTGCATCGATTACTAGACGTAAATGCGTTTAGTGTATACGTTATTTTATTATATACCTACCCATGAAATACATAGTTATACGATGTAAATAAAAGTCATATGTTCTCATCGATGAAATAAACATCTTCCGGTGAAAATACGACTACTTCCGCTATCTATATTCATAACGCGCACCTGCAGTGCCGGACTGCAAATAGGCTGCAAATACACATTCATTACCGTATACAGTCTAAAAAACTGATGAGTTCCATGGAGAGGTATATAATAAATAGAATATGACATATATATGTTCATCTCGTGGTGTGAAATGTCCATAGTTCACGAGTGCCGTTATTCCACACCACTCGATGAACATGCATGTACATGTATATGTCATATTCGTTGAAAAAACATGAATATACTATGTATCTAGACAACAAGTTGTAACATATTTTTACAAGGGTACGATACTGATGATGATTTATATTCCCTAATTTTACAAAATTCATTTGCACTGGGAATGTTACATGAAAGGATATATATGACATACACGTATACGTGTGGGCGATCTAGTCGTACACAAACGTAATGATCTATATCAATTTACACAGTTTGTTCAAATCTTTGACATTTTAATGCACACTAGTTTTTCGAATGTATTCGTGTTTGCATTATTATAGTAATACGGTTGGATATAATGTTTCTGCTTCAATCTGTTTGCAGATTAATAGATGGTGGTATTCGTCTCTATGTCACTTTTACAGATAATGCATTTTCTTTCATTAAATAGTATTCTTCTCCATCGAAGGATGGTTTGTGGACTAGGGGCTAGAACACCTGATTGGAAGTTGTGGGTTCAAACCTCGCGTTAGGCATCAACAATATTTTCATAGTATTTCCATCCCACAAACCCGTTCACTTCACTTTTTTTCTACTCCATCGTCCTGTTTTTACTTGTACATGTAGCCAGTGAAAGGACGCATACATGGCACCATGGCGAATTATAGCATTTATTATATACCTACCCATGAAATACATAGTTTTACGATGTAAATAAAAGTCATATGTTCTCATCGATGGAATAAACATCTTCCGGTGAAAATACGATTACTTCCGCTATCTATATTCATAACGCGCACCTGCAGTGCCGGACTACAAATAGGCTGCAAATACACATTCATTACCGTATACAGTCATCGATATGCCATCGTATTTGGTGCGCTACATATCATCAAAATCCGTTCGTTTGTTAGGAAGATTTTAATGAAAATCTACTGTAAAAATGACGTCACAGATGACGTCACGTCGGAAAATCGGGTTCGGAAACCACGTGATCACACACCTTGTCATTGTTTTCCGACAATCTTTGTTCGATATTTAACATAATTATGTTGCTTGAAACATAATGGCGGTAATTGTCTTAGAAATAACGCGTTGTGACAGTCTAGTCGATGAATGATATACGTACATCGTACCTGAAAGTTTACATCCCAATACAATACATTAGATACACGTGACGTCTCGCGATGTCGTTGATTGGTTAAAGTTTGCAACGTCGCTATTCCAGGAATTGTCACAAAATGACGTAAAACAAGATGTTTGTTAACTTTAACGCCATATTTGGTTGTTTACATTTTTTAAACTATCCGAAAATATAGTGCAAATATAAGTAATAATACCATGGGATGTTGCGTTTACAGTGAAGAATACATTTGGTTTGTTTAAAGTTTGCGAGGAGTTCGAGGACTCGTCGCAAACTTTAAACAGACCAAATGTATTGCTCGTACACCTCGCAAACTTTAAACAGACCAAATGTATTGCACCCAAGTGAACGCAACAGCCCATGGTTGTATTCCTTAAATAACTCAATGACAGTTCATACATCGCCCGTATTGTGTGGGCGATTGTTGAAATGTTTACAGGAATAGCTGGAAGCATGTGTACGAGGTAGCGCATTGTTGTCACTTTTTGTCGCACCCACTTGCTGACAGCGCGATATAGTCGGCATATTGGTGTACGTGCGTCCGTACGTACACCGTGCGTCCAAGGTTACAGTTGTGTGTTACGTTTTTCGGTATACTATCAAAGCCTCGGCGAGCACGACATGCGGCCCGCTGCCACCTAGACATTATCAGTTCCCAACATACATGTACAGTGAAACCTCCATAAACCGGACACCAAGAAAACACCTGTGATGTTATTTTTGATGAGTTTCTTTGTCATTGTCATTTATCTCAGGTGATAATGTCCGTTCGTTATCGCATAGCACACATACTTATATGGCTCATAATGATCAAACGCCTGATTTACAGTGAAATATCTCTAAGCCGGACACTCTGGGACCTCCGGTTTAGAGAGGTTTCATTGTATTTATTGTTAATTGCCACCCTGGTTAAACCGACATAACTGGCATGTCGGATTAACCAGGCTTCCATGTGCAGATAACACTTAATTTAATTCCTGTTTATTAAAAATGCTTATTTAGCTTTCGCCAGCAGAACAGGGCGAATGCTGTAATAATTTCTATTTTATGCTCGCAGATCTATTCCCATTGGCTATTGCGCCGTGACTCACAGAGTTACGCTTAGGGGGCGGAGCATTGTACCTCCATATAATAATGTGATTTATGTTATAATCATAAATCCATTTAATGCATAATACATGACTTTTGATATAGAACTACAAATGTACATATTCTTGGTACGTGCCTTGGTCTGCCACTTGTGTGCTATTCAAGTTAGGTGGATCACTCAAAAAAGATCGAAATTTACATTTTACTTCGACTGAAATGCGTTGCAATGTAAACTTATACACGTATTACCCGTCGGGACCATGGCAATTGCGTCATTTCGAACAGCAGAGTAACATTGTGAAGTGGATGAAGGTGGTTTCAATGGTTAGTCCTTGTTATTTCGACATTTTCTATGAAATGGAAAATTCCGCATATTACTCACTGTGTTGTTAAAAGGTTCGTACAGGTGAAATACCCCGTTAACACAGTCTACAATGCCTTAGATGCTGACAGGCCGTTCAACGCCATTCAATAAATAAATAAAATTCCGAAATTTGCGGTGGTACATATTGTGGTGCCCGGTTTAACGATGTTCCACTGTACATGTATGGGCCCAGGTCTGAGGAAAGGAACCTTACAGCATGGCAACCATCGCAGATCCAGGTCGTTATGCTTATATCCGCAGTCATAATAGGATGTAATCAGTTTGCTGATCTGACTAAGCATACTTCAGTCACTGATGGCGAACAGCGTAGGCCGTGATCAGACTGCGCGGACGCAGTCTGGTCACGGCCTACGCTGGCCGCAAACGTCAAATATATTTTCTCAGCCAATCCGTACTGTAAACCAACTAATATTCGCACGCGAGCTACATTCGCGTTCTTCGCGAGGAATTGACAATCGCGAACGTAAATCTCCGCGAATATTTCCACATGTCCTATCCTAAGATTGCTGCAAATAGTTGCTAAAGATGTCGGGCCTCTGTTTAAAAAATATTACCATTCACATATAGGTCAGTTAATCCTGGTAATTTTGAATGAACTATATCAATGATACGAAACGCGAGCGCTGTCACCTACATTTCCCAAGCAACAAGATGTTGCGGGTAAATATCCCTGTACCTGTACAAGGGCACTTATTAGCAAGTCAAAGAACTCGGCACTTGATTTTCAATCATCTCGGGAATTACCCTCCCGTTGTCGTCAGTAGTACTTGTGCCTCTTATATACCCGCTCCGTGAGTGGGGGAGCAATTGACATACTGTACGGAACAGATACATTACAATATGAAAAGGTTATTAACCCCGTTGATTGGTGAAACAAGGTGTTGGATCACGTGGTTTCCGAACCCGATTTTCCGACGTGACGTAATCTGTGACGTCATTTTCATAGTATATTTTCTTTAAAATCTTCCGAACAAACGGACGGATTTTTATGATATGTAGTGCACCAAATACGATGGAATATGTGTTTTACGGGTGTTCTGAAAGCTATTTACAATAACTTATAACTTTAACAAAGACTCGAGTACCGTTTATTTCGTACATTCACGTGCTCTAGATTTTATTTACATTTACGGTAACCGATACTTCGTCAACACGACATAATTAAAGCCGCCTATACAATAAAGGGCAACGTGCACCGCATTTGCTGCGGTATATTTCATACAAATATGTTATTCCATTAGAAAGATCAGTATTAAAGGAAATTTACAGTAAACTTTCTTTTTCTTTAGCTTATATTTAACGGCGGCACTGGCTCTAGGACCTTGCATGCCGTCTCTCAAGAATGGGAGAAAGAACGGAGGTAGAGATTTTTGAGAGAAGCCGGTAATTCGTATTTACAGAGCAACTACGAATTATCGGTACCCATTTACAGCTGGGTGAACTGGAGCAGTGTGGATAAAGTGTCTTGCTCAAGGACACAACGCACGCCGCTAGTCAGGCTCGAACCCACGACACTTGGATCAGTAGTCCGACACACTAACCATTACGCCACGGCGCTCCTTTACAGTAAACAAATCTAAAAAAACATGACGTAACGCCGTTCGGAAACACGTGATCCCACACCTTGTGAAACGTCATCAGCAAACCTCTCCAAACCGGTCCCCAGGGTGTCCGACTTGGAGATGATTCACTGTAAATCAGGCAATTGATCATTCTAAGTTGTGTGCTATGCGATCAAGAACATACCTTATCACCTGAGATAAATGACAATGACAAAGAGAAACTCATTAAAAATAAGATCACAGGTGTTTTCTTGGTGTCCGGTTTATGGAGGTACATGTACATGTATGTTGAGAACTGATAATGTCATAAAAATAACATCACATGTGTTGTATTGGTGTCCGGTTTACTGTATATAGGTTGAAGGACATGTCGATGGTATAGTAACATAAGGTCGTAACTGCTATGCTTTAGCATAGCAGTTACGACCTTATGTTACTAGACCATCGATGTACTATTTTCACACCACAAGTATGTTTTTCTTTTGCAGTCGACTGGCTGTCAGGTGGCTGCACGTTTTGGGAGACACTTCCAAAAGGTAAAGTAATGCAGGGTACATGTATATTGTATATAGATGTAATGTGGCTGTGAAATGAAATGGGACCTATATGAGTTGTGACCAGTGTGTCTCCTGATCAAATAGCACACTCCTGTAGACTGATAACGATCTATATGGCGTCTTAGAAGCATGATGGGTGTTTGGCTTAAGTATATTTTATATGAATTTTCATTACAATGTTGTTGTCTTGTTACTACTGTCTTCTATGTTTTGCTGCCTACACACTTTTGGCTATTAAACACATTAAATCTAAACACATTTTAAAATGTAAGTACTTTTTCATCAAATAATAACAAAAAAGTCACCCTCCTCAAAACATTTTATTTGATGAAATTCCATCAAATATTGATTTTCTTGCGAAAAAAATTAACAAGGGGGCTAAACATAGATTTGTTATCTGGCAAGGTTTCGGAGCCATTTTTGTCGTTTTACGACCCTTCTTCCCACTATTCGTCTCCTTTTTTCCCCATGTTAACTTCCCATAGGACAATCGCACTAAAATTAAAATTTGATGGCAGTTCATAAAATAAAATTTGGGGAGGGTGACTTTTTTGTTCTTGATGAAAAAGTACTTACATTTTAATATTTTTTGATTGAATGTGTCTATAATAGAATAGCCAAATGTTCGTCGACACCAACACGTGGTACATACAGTAGCTACAGCACAATGCAAATGGGATAGGATTGATGGATTGACAGCAAGTTTATTTTTGACGAGCGTTTCATTGATGGAATGGCGATCATACTTTGTGGATGCATATGCTGACCTGGATCTACATCGGTTGCAAAACTCTATTTCTTCTGTCACAGCCACACATAAGTGGCATTGGCAATAATAGCAACATTCTATCGGACCGTGAGTATGCATGCTCATATGTTATGGTATAAAATGAACTTTCGCAGTTTCTGTTACCGAGTATTAGACGTCATTATACGTTTGCAAATACCACCGCTACGGAACATTCTGGGTCTTCAATGTATGCCTATATGCTTATGCAGTGAATGCAATCCTACATTCGTGTTGAATTAATCATTATGCTATTTATTAACCCTTTCCCTGATGGAAACGACTTTTCACGCCTCTGCAGAAGATGTCTTTTGAAAACATTGTGGGAAAAGGAGAAATTGCTTGTAACAAGCAATTTCTCCTTTTCCCACAATGTTTTCTACTCTATCAGATAATGTAACCATCATTTGACCCAGCATTTGATTCTTTTATTCAGATGTTTTCGATTTGGAAGAGTCGAAATATCGCAAAACAGGGAAAGGGTTAAACTTGCAATGAAATATGTAAACACGTTTAATAAATATCATCACCCGTGGTTATAGCTCCTCTGTATTGAGAACTGTGTTTATGTATGGAGTCACATCGGTGTGAGATCAAGCGGTGTCCAAATTATATAGTTATGTTCTGGGGGCCGTTTCGTTGAACCTCGTACGACTAAAATGTTCGTAAGTGCATGATTATATGATAGACTGTAAATTCCACATTAACAGCGTTTTCTTGTAACAAATTGTTGGAGTTACATTTATTGAGCATATGCTGCATATGCTCAATAAATGTAAATCCATCAATTTAAATTTCCAGACAATTTGCACTTATGGACATTTTATTCGTACGAAGTTTAGTGAAACGGACCCCTGGTGTTGGAGGTGTTGCTTTGTAATACCGGATAAATAACGTCCATTGTAACCATGGCAACGGTTACACTGAATGGCCAGAAATGCAGGCTCTGTTCAGACTGCGCTGACTTCATTGGTCGCAAATATCACTCATAAACAAAATTCGTCAGTCACAACTACACTTGAAGGGGTCAATGGAAGAAGTGGGGCTAAGTCCCTTATGGACTTAGTCCCCTTCTTACACTGACCCCTTCAGGGGGCTAAATGCCTTATGGATTTAGCCCCTTCTTCCACTGACCCTTTCGGGGGGCTAAGTCCCTTATGGACTTAGTCCCCTTCTTCCACAGACCCCTTCAGGGGGCTAACTCCCTTATGGACTTAGTCCCCTTCTTCCACAGACCCCTTCAGGGGGCTAACTCCCTTATGGACTTAGCCCCCTTCTTCCACTGACCCCTTCGGGTGGCCAAGTCCCTTATGGATTTAGCCCCCTTCTTCCATTGACACTTTCATTTGTGGAAGCTATGTCTGACTATTCGCGTTTCAGCTTTGAGAAAACGTTTGTACACAATAAGACACACTCTATCGTGGCGATGCTCAATGTTATATAATCACTTGCGACAAGTATGTCTCCCTAAGTGATGAATCCAACGGAAGTGCTGGTATATCTGCCAATTCATACATGTTTTGCCAGGAGTCGTCGAACTGTGGAATCTAGGAGGCAGCTCGTGTGGTCCCTCAATTTTACAAACGCTTAACCCTTTCAACCCTAAGGAACTGGAATGGACTGTGATATGCTAATGTTCCGACCAATCCAATGGTCACAAAATGATTTTCAGATTCGTCCATTTATGAAAAGGGGGTGTTTTTGTTCTAAGAAATATTAAAATTACGTTCAAAAAGTGCAGATCCTGATGAGACGGCTCGTTACGAGCCGGCTCATCTGGATCTGCACTTTTTGCATAAACCGCTATATCGGGATTTCAGGTTCAACGGGTTAAACATGTATTACTGTCTGTTTTACGAAACCTGCCCAAGGTGTTCGGCTTTTTTTTGCTAATACAACAAAAGTTGCAGTTTCAGAACCGGTCCACTATTTCTGAAGTTGGAAAAATGTGTTTTGACATTTTCCCCATGTTAAAGGTACCTGCCCACTCAGTAGGCACAACATGATCTTTATATCAGGGACATCATCTGAGACATTTTCTGGCAAAGTAAACATTCATTCACCATTACTCCACGTATTGATTGGCATTATTATATATTTTATATCAGACGTATATTTTCACATTGATATCGGGCGCGATAATCGTGTTTCCTTAAAATGTTAACGGGCATTACTATGTATTATCTCTATTTATATTTTGATGTGCAATGATCATACTTTATCATTTGGCGAAAATATTACTGTTTCAGATGACGCATTCAATAAGAATAAATAATTAAAAAAATATCATACCGCATTTGCATATGAAAATAGCGTGATACCACCGAGCGTCACTATCAGTAAACTATTTATTACTAAATGATTATATCTGTATAGCGGGCACTCGTCAATGTTTAGAACTGGTGGAATGGTGACATAATTATACACTTATTTATTTCCTATAAAGTACATTGTGTGCCTACTGAGTGGGTATGTACCTTTACATGGACAAATGTATAACATATGGAAGTGTCCAGTAGCCTATTTCACCAACATTGCAAAGTATACTTTCCTAGCAAAGTATACTTTGAGGGAGTAATCATTTCTATTTCATGAAATGCATTATTTCATATAGAACTAACTACTGCATATATTTGATGATTAAAAAAGTATGCATAATTATTATACTGATTTTTTTACATTATCACAGCCATTTTGGCTGTGATAATGTAAAAAATTCAGTATAATAAAAATTAATAAATTTATCCTAAAATTGAAAATTTCTCCCTCAAATTATACTTTTCTAGATAAGTATACTTTGCAATGTTGATGAAATCGGCTACTGGTGCCAATGCTAAACTATGTTTATCTCCTAATCGCCATAAATCGCTATAAAAATCGCCATGAAAACAACTGAATAACAGCCTCATCAGACCTATTATTAGAGAAAGGACTATATTTTAATTAGTGAATATACAAAATAGGATAGGTGCGTGTTATGAGAAAATAAAGTCACAAAACTTCCATGCTAAAATGAAAGTAGCGGAGAATAGCCAAAGTATCACACGCCATGCGATTTTGTACCGTTGGATATCTGCGTAATTTCATAAAATACGTTTACAAAATGTACAATATTTTCCATAAATGCTGTCAAAAGTTTTTAGAGTACATGCGGAATTTAATTCCGCATGTACTCTGAAAATTTTGTCAACTTTTGACTTTCTTTATGAAAAATATTGTAAATTTTGTAAACGTATTTCATGAAATTACGCAGATGTCCGAATGTACAAAATCGCATGACGTGTCTCATATGTGGTAAACACGTCCAGCATTCCCGTTCCATTTCTCATAATCCTATTGGGTCCTTTGCGAAACTAAGATCTCTATTTCATGCCAATGATTGTTCACTACAGTGTCTTTCCAACTAGTGGTTGCTCGTTTTCTGATTCGCCATGTCATTGGCAGCGAGAAACAAAACAAACAACAACATGAAATGATTCAAACATCCGCACTCGCGCATGCGTAAACATCGAGCATACATGTATATTTAAATCCTCGCAGATAACAGATAGGAACCCGCGCATGTGTAGCACATACGTTTGAAACTGAAACAGCTACTCCCCTAACTAGACACGAAAATTAATGACATCCGCCTCGCCAAAATACACCGGCATCAGCTATAACGCCCGGTACTATACCGTATTTCATAACACACCTGTTGCATTGACACCACTACGTGTTTTCATTATCTGACATAAGCCACGTGATGACGTACCTAAGCTGTGTTTTATTTCATGACAAATATTTACAAAATGTACGATACTTTCCGAAAATGAAGTTGAAAATTGACAAATGCGAATTGTATCTGACAATCTCATCGACAATCAACATAATTTACAGAAAATATCAGATTTGTTTTCATAGTTATCATGAAAAATCGCCCATATTCTTATGTACACAATCCCATGGCTTTTCTCATTTACTTGTAGTAATTTGGCCCGGCTCTGGAATGACCTCTCGTATCGCATTATTTTCCTTCGCAGATGTTTCATTTGGCCATCAGCCATGTATTGTTTCATAAATGAAAAGTTGACAGAAATTTCAAACCACATGCGGTATACCGCATGTGCTTTGAAATTTCTGTCAACTTTTCATTTATGTCAATTTTCAAAATATATATTTTCAAAGTAATAAATAAATTCTTATCGAAATATATATCTGCGAAAACGGCATCGGGATAAGGGAGGTAATTCCAAAGCAATTCATAATTATTATTTATTATCACGTGGTATTAATAGTGAGAAAGGCCATCTGATTGTGTACCTTCGGACATCTGCGTAATTTCATTAAATACGTTTACAAAATTTACAATATTTTTCATAAATAAAGTCAAAAGTTAACAAAACTTTCATTCAGAGTACATGCATAATACAATTCCGCATGTACTCTGAAAGTTCTGTCAACTTCTGACTTCATTTACAGAAAATATTGTAAATTGTGTAAGCGTATTTCATGAATTTACGCAGATGTCCGAAGGTACAAAATCACATCGCGTGTCTCAATTATTGTGTATTGTCTGTGCTAGCAATGGAACCACATAAAAAAGAATTATGCGATTGGGAAGGCTGTTCATGAAAGACCCGTTTCCCATAGCTCCGTACAACTTATAATTTCATAAGTGCAAAATTGAAATTTATAAGATCATTTGCTCTGACAGTCGATGTTGGCAAATCGTTCGTGGATGTGTGTAGCATTAAATGAGGTGTACATATACGAAGATACGTGTAGCATTAAGGTACCGCGTTAACCCTTTCAAGCCCACAGGCCTGTATAGAGGCCTGGGCAAACAGTGCAGATCCAGATGAGCTCGTCTCATCAGGATCTGCACTTCTTGCAAGTAATTTTCATATATTTGAGACCCAAAACATCCCGTTTTCATAAATGGACTAGTTTGAAAACCATTTTGTGACTATTGGATTGGTTGCAAAGTTAACATATCAATAGTCCATTTTAGTTATTTAGGGGTGAAAGGGTTAATGCGAGAAGCACATTTAGATCTTCGTACAAACGTCTTTATCGTATGAAGGATGGTGACACTGATATCAGGCCTCCTATTCTCCAAGGTTTTATTTTGATACGTTTGAAATATGTTACTTGAATATTTAACAATGATAACTTAATAATAAATAAGTATATATACTACTGTCTGTTCTACGTTTTTCTGCCGATGAACTGTTTACTATTTAACACATTAAATCGAAAAAATATTTAAATGTAAGTACTTTTTCACCAATAACAAAAAGTCACCCTCCCCTATTTTTTTTATTTGATGAAATTCCATAAAATATTGATTTTATTGCGAAAAAACGATTTTCCTGTAGGGCAAAAAGGAGAAGGGGGCTGATCAGGAGGGTTGAAAAACGATAGAATTTGGAAATTGACTTCGAAACCTGGCGATGTAACTTGGAAATGATGTAAATAAAAAAAACAAGTTAGATTTAAATATTTAAAAATGATGTATTTTTCGCCCCTATGGACATTTTTTTTTTTTTTTTTTTTTTTTTTTTTTTTTTTTTTTTTTTTTTTTTTTTTTTTTTTTTTTTTTTTTTTTTTTTTTTTTTTTTGGAGGGTGACTTTTTTGTTATTGATGTAAAAATACTTACATGTAAATATTGTTTAGATTTAGTGCTTAATAGCCAAATGTTCGTCGGCAGAAGAATGTGGAACAGACTGTAGTATCTTTTCATTTCAAATTTGCAGGGCCAATGTGGATCGTCGTGTTACATAAATGAGACAAAGATTGTATATACAGTGAAACCTCTCTAAACCGGACACCCTGGGAAGTCCCCAGGGTGTCCGGCTTAGAGAGGTTTCACTTTAAAGCAGGCATTTGATCATTCTGAGCCATAGTTGTGTGCTATGCGATCACAAACTGACATTATCACCTGAGATAAATGACCAAGAAGCTCATCAACATTAGGATCACATGTGTTTTCTTGGTGTCCGGTTTAGAGAGGTTCTACTGTAATTATGCTATGTATCATTTATATCTGAATTTATCACAATTATTAAAGTTTCAAATTTCTAGAATTGTTTTACGCCTGCCGTGTACACAGATCAGGGGCCCGTTTCCCTAAACTTCGTACGACTAAAATGTTCGTAAGTGCAAATTTAGGATCGTCTGGAAATCTCAATTGATGGATTTACATTTATTGAGCATAGGCTGCATGTGCAGCCTATGCTCATTAAATGTAAATCCACTAATTGTTTACAAGAAAACATTGGTAATGTCTATCATAAGTTTGCACTTACGAACATTTTAGTCCTACGAAGTTTCGTGAAACGGGTCCCATACGTTTTAGATATTATGAATAGAAGTGTAGCAACTTACACAGAATGTTATCACACTATGTTAATCGCGAGTATGTCATCTTGGAAACGGAAATATTTATTATAATTATATGAGTATTTCAGTCATTCTCATTGGCCGAAACACGGCCACGTGATTATCTACAAATTGAATGTAGACCTCTGAACGGTTTGTTTACACGAATAAGCACTCTAAGACCGCGAGACCGGTGTTTATTCATGTAACATATTGTTCACCTCCTTAGAGCGCATGCGTAAATCTGACACACGCAATTGTTATTGTGTTTACACTGTTATTGACTATTCCTGATTTTCTGAATATTCGTGGTAAGGGTCATATAATAAAACAATTATAGTCTTTTGAGTCGGTGTACATGAGCTTTACGGACCTGAGAAAAGTGATGTTCACCGACGCCGAAATCGGCGTCGGTGAACATCACTTTTCTCAGGTCCGTAAATCTCATGTACACCGACTCAAAAGACAATAATTGTATATTATTATTAGGGTTATTCGACTTTGAATTTGCAAAACCACTATTTTCATCCTGGGTAAGGTTTGGTTAATTTGAGATCAAAACTTACTCGAGGAAGGCCACAACTTAAAGACGCGAACATCATGGCGTTTTCCCTATTCCAGTGAACGTGTATGAGACATGGCGGTTCACGGATACGCCCGCCGTGCTACCCGACCAACAGATCCAAAAGGCCATCATGGCGTGGTCGGCACCGGTTCCCATCAACACGGTACCAGACTCGCAGCTGGAGACCAACAAGTACCTCGTGTACGTACTGCTCTCTAGAGACCGGGACCAGAAGGACGGAAAGGCGTGGCAGCAGACGCTACAGGTGAGTCCTGTATGACACGGATGAGACATTTAAGCGGATTATTGATATTGCGTCATTACTCCGTGCTTACAAAACATGCTGGAAATCACGATGTTTCATTGGCCGAATATTGTACTATTTTTCCACATTATATACACTTTCTGATGATAGCTATAACTATTCAAAATCTGCAAAAGAATGTTCATATCATAATGCGCATGTACAGTTATCTCATTGATTGACGTAAACGTACCTTTGATTGTGGTACGTACATGCACTATATTTCATGAAAATATACACTAAATTCAAATACCGAGAAATGGCGATGTTTTAAATGTACTTGTTGCTGTATTTATTGCTTTATTTGTTACATGTATTTCCAATGGACACATGTACATGTATGTGACTCTGGTGCAATTTCATTTAATTACGGCAACTATATCCTCCATATACAGTGACATTTACAGATTATCTTAAATTTGCACTTACGAACATTTTAGTCGTACGAAGCTTAGTGAAACGGGCCCCTGAATTGCAGCGTCACATCTCTGGAGATGTGACGCTGCAATTCAGGGGCCCGTTTCACTAAGCTTCGGAGATGTGACACTGCAAGTCAGGGGCCCGTTTCACTAAGCTTCATACGACTGAAATATTCGTAAGTGCAAATTTAAGATAATCTGTAAATTTCAATTGATGGATTTACATTTATTGAACATAGGCTGCATGATGCAGCCTATGCTCAATAAATGTAAACCAATACGTGTTTATATATAAAAAAACAGTGTTATTGTGAAATTTACAGACTATCATAATTTTGCTTTTATGAACATTTTAGTCGTACGAAGTTTAATGAAACGCGCCCCATGTGTATGTGTGCACTGGAAACATGTATATAATTGTTGTAATGGTGTTGCCTGCACCATGAGGAAAATGTATCACAACGAGTACACTAAGTGGTGACGTCGCACGAAAAGTGACGTCACATTAACAAATTGCGCCATATTTAAAAACATGTATCGATCGAACTGTTTGTGGTAATCAGTAACCAAAACATTCATGTTCTGCATGAATCTATTTTCTTTCAAACACTGTATATTTCATTCGAATGGGTAAAGTATGTACTGAGCTACTAAGATGGAAATGCATGTACATGCAAATCTTTGGGATTTTAACTTTCTGGAAATTACTTCTGTCCACCTACTCAAGGTGTATGATCACGTGGTACTAACAACAACAACAAGTACTGCAACTTACAGAATCCATCTGATTCAAAGTACGTATTCCTTTATATTGTCCGTACTACCCAACGGAGTTTGATGAAATATGGCTGCATCAAACACGTCTTATTCAGCTGCATTTGGTGGTCTCTATATCTTCGCTCCAACTTCTGTCGTTTTTGCGAAGAATCGATGTGCGTGTCTACCGACACGGAAATCGATTCTTCGCAAAAACGACACAAGTCTGTGCCGAACTCCATGGACCACCAAGGAAAATATCATTAAGGAAAATATCAAATAATACTTACTTTGGAGTGGGCGACGTTGTTGTTGTTGTAACCACGTGATCATGCACCTTGCTACTGTAGGCATTACAATCAAGTAAGCTGGTTCCTTCTTATATCTGGTATGGAGAGATATGAAAAAATGCAGGTGGTGTTTTCATTGCACAGTTTCACGTGTTCATTTCGCCTGTCAGATTAGATTTGAAACCAAACTAACATGTGTTTTTTTATTCTCGATAAATGCATTTACATCATCTGTTCTTTGCGTAATTTAGGCCACATAAATGTAGTAAAAACAAATTTCCTGTATCTGAAACCTGTCGTATCATCCATCCTTCTGTGTCAGATGAGACGATACACGCAGAAAGTTTCCATATTTTACAAACCAGCGTAGACACGGATCGGACTGCACATCCGTGCAGTCCGATCCGTGTCTACACTGTTTGTCATAAAATGGGGTTGGTGGTTTATGCGCTGTGTAAACTGTGAATGTGTACATGTAATATATTAACTCTCATCCTCAGTTTGGGTACAGTTGGTTATGAATGTAATGTCTTCTTTCGTTGTCTGTCCTTTTGTTGGTAACCCCTGTTCCTATAACAGTTTGCCGATCGCAAGATGCATCATTTGCCAAATTCTGTTCTCCTATATTCTTCCATCTCAACAATCAGCCGCCACAAAACGGTCGACATATGCTGGACTGTTGTTGGGTGGTGGTGGGGGGAGGGGGGATACTAGTAATCAGAACAGCCAACAACATTCATTCCTGTCGATGTTGTCCTGGTTACTAATTATTGTTGAAATGATGTTGCCGCCATGTTACATGTACATTGTAATACATAAAATCATATTGTGCACACATGTGCAGTCTGATCTGAGTCTACACTGATTGCAATAACATTGATAAATGTGAAAATATGAAATAATGCAGTCCCGGATCAGATTGCGCAGATATGTACATGTAGGGCTATCTGGATCAACACTAGTAGAAATAACGGTTCCTTTTAATAACAAATCACGGTATATTCGCCCCGTTTACAGGCAATAAGGCCCTAAACTACACAATTTGGACCGGATTTCTATAAATAAATTCAACGGGAGATAACTAGCTACGATCACTCATTAGCTATATGTTTATGACCCTGTCTCGGTAGAGTTGGTAGGCATATACCGTTTCTACTGTATGCCCATTCGTCCATGTGTCCGTGTGTCCGTGTGCCCGGTTAAAAAGTTTGCCGGTGTTTGTTCAGTCTGTCACCGGGGTCATTTGTGTATCGACCGGCCACATTTTCTTGTTAAAGGTACATGTCAACTCAGTAGGCACAAAATGTTCTTTCTATCAGAGACATCAGCTGAGACATTTTCTGGCAAAATAAACTTTCATTCACTCACCATTACCCCACGTATTGATTGACATCATTATACAGTTTATATCAGACGCAAAATTCCACACTGATATCAGGTACGATAACCGTGCTTCCTTAAAATTTAAACGGACATTACAATTTATTCTCTGTATTTATTTTTGATGTACAATGATCATACTTTATAATCTGTCGAATATATTATTTGTTCAGGTGACACATTCAATTAGTATTAATAATTAAGAAAAGGCATGCCTCATTTGCATAATAAAATAGCCTGATACCACCGCGAGTTAATATCAGTGAAATAAATATTACTATAGTCTGTTTCACGAAAGCTGCCCAAATTTTACGGCTATATAGACAATTCAAAAACAATATTTATTTCGATAGTATTAAATTAAAGGAAAAATTAAGAATGAGCCTTCTTTTTATTTCGTGAAATTTGGTCAAATATTGATTTTATTGCGAAAACAAAATTTCCCCATGTTAAATCCCCATAGACATCTTCACGGAGTGAAGATGTCTATGGGGATTTAACATGGGGAATTTTTTTTAGAATTTCAGAAATAAATGATTTTATCTGTATAGCGACAACATTTTTAGAACTGGTGGAATAGTGGACATTTTTTGCCTACTGGACATGTAGCTTTAACATGTGCTTTATAGTTTTACAGCGTTCCAGATAAGCTGCGTATTTGCTTAAATACCCAATTAAAATGCCACAAACCTAATTGAAATCAGAAGTAGCGAGTATCAAAAAGCAATAACAATTGTGTGGTACCTTTATCATGCTGCAGAAAACAACAAACAGAGCACAAGTATAGCATATTGTCTTATTTTCAATGAAAACACATCTTGGTATTTCATTAGAATTGCCTCCAAGGAGACAATTCTAATGAAATGACTAGACATGTTTTCATTTGGAAGCAAGCTATTCAATAATTGCTGTCTGTTGATGTGTAAACAGTAGTGTGATTATCTTTTACACAATTAACATTTTGAAATACCCAATTGCTTCACAAATGATGGAGTTAAAATTCTCAATTACTAATTCCTTATCTCGAGCCCTGATTTTAGACAACTAGTAACTAACGCATACCACTATTACATGCATGCATTGAAACGCTATGTACTCGTATAGCAGTAGCCTATTTCACCAACATTGCAAAGTATACTTACATTATCACAGCAATTTTGGCTGTGATAATGTAACACATTCAGTGTAATAATTCTGCATAATTTTAATCATCAAATATATGCAGTGGTTAGTTCTATATGAAATAATGCATTTTGGGAAAAATAAATGATTGCTCCCTCAAAGTATGCTTTGCAATTTTGATGAAATCGGCTACTGGTCATTTCGACTTGAAAACTCGTGTGTGTGTTTATTATCGGCCGTATTTACATTCTATATGAATCCCCCTCCCTCAGTAATAACGTTATGAAGAAACACTTCGAAAGTTGTGGTGATATCCTGGTCCTTCCAAATCAAGTTTGGTTAGTGAAGTGTCTATTTGACGGTTCATCTGGCTACTATACGCTCCATGTCATGCGATTAGCCATGTGTTTTTGTACCAAAGAAGATGTGCGTTCTTTAGTAAATACATGTATTTAAAAATTGTAATATTTTCTGTAAACAAAGTCAAATGTTGACGAAATGGTCAGAGAAAATGCGGAAACGAGTGTGCATTTCCTCTGAACATTTCGTCAACTTTCAACGTCTTTAAGCGAATACATGTGTTAACTATTTTTCTTGAAAAGTCGCACTTCTTCTAGGATACAAAAGTAGCCTGTCTCTTGTATAGCCTGTTCTGTTTCGTACATGTTGCATATACGCAGTTCCTTTCGTTATTTTCACGTAGTCGCACATCTATCTCAGACATCAATACTTTATCAGGTTATTTGGTCTTTTGGCAAGATATGCGGGCTGCTTGTGGCGCCAATTAAACCAATCAGTGGGTTATTTTGTACACACACCAATTCCACACACTTGCCGTCAGGTGTGTTGTCTTGTGTATCTTCTTCATTTGTTCTTAATTGCTGGAATAGGGCCCCGTTTCACTAAACTTCGTACGAATAAAATGTTCGTACGTACAACGTTAGGATCGTCTGGCAATTTCAATTGATGGATTTACATTTATTGAGCATACAGTGGGGTCAGCGTGTAAGTGCACACACGAACGAACACGACAGGTTGGAAGCAACCTGTCGTGTTCGTTCGTATGTGCACTTACACGCTGACCCCACTGTAATTCATGTATAAAAAAAATGTAAATATTTTTCTCCATTTTTTCTCATTTCGCATCAAAAGTGTATGTTGTTACCACTCAGTTGAACCGTCTCGGCGAGACGGTTCAACTGAGTGGTAACAACATACACTTTGGGTGGGTAGCGAATCAACCTGTCGTGTTCGTTCGTGTGTGCACTTACACGCTGACCCCACTGTATACTGGTTCACACAGTTTCGGCTTTTCTATGTGTTTCTCGTCGCTAGTTCATACAATTACGGTTAAGCCCACGTATTGCAACCTACATCGGCACACTTCAGCATCTGAAAGTGCTCCATGTGATTTCAGTATTTTAATTATCTCAATACATCCCTCATCTAACATAAAATACAATTTCAAGTTTTATACCAGCAGTTGCGCTTAATAAATGTGATGTTTAATGATTACATCAGGCCCGTACGCAGGAATTAATTTAGGGGGGTGCGTTATCGACGGTGCGAAGGGCTAAACATGTGTTATGCACATCTACGGAGACCTCGACAGATTAAACCCTTTCACCCCTAAGTGGCTGGAATGGATTTTGATATTTTAATTTTGCAACCCAATTCAATCATCACAAAATGATTTTCAGACCAGTCCATTTATGAACGTGGGGTGTTTTTGTTCTCAAAATTATGAAAATTACTTGCCAAAAGTGCATATCCTGATGAGACGGCTCGTCACGAGCCGGCTCATCTGGATCTACACTTTTTGCAAATACCACTATACAGGCCTATGGTGTTGAAATGGTTAAGGGGGGGGGGGGGGTGGGGGGGGGGGGGGGTGCGTACGCACGCGTCGCACCCCCTCTGCGTACGGGCCTGTACATGCAAATGGAATTCATCGTATCAACGAACAGCATAGATCGCATTCGTGATCAAGGTCTACCATATTGCGTTACTTGATCTTCAAACTACATATGTACGCGTATAATGGTCAGTTTAAAAGAACATGGACTTATATGATAAAAGCGCGATCTATTGACGACAACCTATAGACTTTCATAATCACAAGCCTGTGTTTCCACTGCAATTACAAATATATACGTGTTAATCTCACCAAATTCCCCATAAAATTATTGTTCCTATAACTTTCATCTTTTGGCAACAACTTCGCCGCAGAGGGATTTTTCAATTTAAAACGAATTACACATATGCCCGGGTATTACATAACTTGGCTCGGGGGTTCTAGGTAACATGTGTAGGTGCCAGTGGAGCATCATAAGGCGAAATACTAACCCTATAATATGTGGCTGTGATTGGAGAAATGGGGCTGATGGATTTTGCGAACAGTGTAGATCCTGATCAATAATAGCACACTCCTGTAACCTGATAACGATCAATATTTCTTGTTAGAATCACGACCAGTGTTTCATTGACGGAATAGCGAACAGTGCAAATTCGGATCAGCCTGTGCGGATGCACAGGCTGATCTGAATCTACACTGGTTGCAAAACAGGTAAGCCCCATTTTTCCAGTCACACCAACGCATGTAGAGGTGGGTGGCATCGGTTGCTTGAACAATGCCAATGTAGCAAGGATACGCGCACAAATGAACAGTATCACTTACTATAGCAAACCACGGTCTGTGATGTATCAGGGTATGGGATCACGCGGTCTATTGTTTTGTCTGGAGTAATGGCGGCGCCCATGATGTCTCAGGTAAATTTTATTGTTTACCAATACGACTACAGGGCGTCATGGCGATCAATATGTCGAGCTATCCGCATGTGGGCTCAACAACAACAACAATCGGTTGTTTTTACAGTGCTCCATGTTTTGCGTTCTCAAGTTGTCAAATTAGGGAAAAGAGCATATATGTTTTGCATAAGAAAATATCCAATAACGTTATTGTATACTAATTGTACATATCACCGTTACGGGCAATGTGTTTATTATGCCCAGACGGTGATAAACAGATTAGGAAAAACTATTGAATTGTAGGTTTGTATCATACGCTTGTACTTATAAGACGCCTGTAGACATATATGACTTGTAAAATAACTGTTTACATGATATTCTACCCAGTGATTTACCGTGATTCTGGAGGGATTTATTTCCTTGAAGGAAATAATTCCTCGTAGACGTTCGCGAGACATAATTGGCATCAAACTTTGACGTCACTTCCGGCGAAGAAACAATTCAGACGCTAACGTCAAAATTGTGAGCTGGTCTAAGAGCAAATTCACATATTTCGAAGAGCATGTATTTTTACAAATTTTACAGTGGAAGCTCTCTGAACCTGACAGCAACAACTCGCCTATGATGTTATTTTTATGCCACCGGGTTTCGAAGAATATATAGTGCTTGGACCATCCGTCTGTCTGTCTGTCTGTCTGTCTATCTGTCTGTCTGTCTGTCTGTCTGTCTATCTGTCTGTCTGTCTGTCTGTCCGTCCGTCCGTCCGTCCGTCCGTCTGTCCGTCTGTCACACTTTTCGGTTAACCAATTTGTCACAGTTTCTCAAATATGCTGCAGGTTGCATCCACGTTCGACAGACGCATTTCTTGTTTGAGTTTATTATAGGAATGAATGGCCTTTTTGTGGAATTTATCGGAGTATATACTTGGAAAAGTCGCGGGAATACTCGACGAAGGCCGGAAGGCCTCGTCCAGTATTCCCGCGACTTTTCCAAGTTTATATCCCCGATAAATTCAACAAAAAGGCCATTCATTCCTTATAATTCCAGCATTTGAAATAAATTCATCAAGAAAATGTGCTTATTTTCCGTTTTCTTAAGAATTATTTGAACTGCGCCTGACGGTTACGGAAAGTAGTTCGGCGTGGGAGTTTACTGGGATATAAAATAAATTTTGGACAGAGACTTGCTACGGGCCAATCAAATGTTAGGGAATTGTGTAAATATTTTTGTGCTGGAATTATCGGTCATTTGTATCAGGTGATCTAACGTGATCGGATAGCACATAACTATGGCTAGAAATGATAAAATGCCTGATTTATAGTGAAACCTCTCTAAACAGGACACCCTGAAAACACCTGTGATCTTATTTTTGATGAGTTTTTTTTTGTCATTTATCTCGGGTGATAATGTTTGTTCGTGATCGCATAGCATACAGCTATGGCTCAGAATGATCAAATGCCTGACTTACAGTGAAACCTCTCTAAGCCGGACACCCTGGGGACCTCCCAGGGTGTCCGGTTTAGAGAGGTTTCACTGTATTATAAACATGTATTGCAAGAGATGGTTAGTAATTTATGCTACATAAATTTATCACACTCGTTTCTGTATTAGAAACTTCTTCCAAAATGTAACACTTTCTAATAGTATGATCAATTCACAACAGAAAATACAGAAATTTCACATGTTTTCCTTATTGGTATATGTATGGAAGCGTCCTGGTGCCAATGCTAAAATATTTTTATCTCCTAATTACAGGCATGAGAATCTTCAGCTAATCAGCTGATTTCAGAGGATTTGGTCATAATTTGCGTTTTCAAAATGATTCAGATTCAAACTGGTATGCTCAAATTTGATACTTTTGCACGTGGGTGAGGAGGTTTCAGTGGATTTTCAGATGTTTTCAGCGAAAGCCATTCTCATGCCTGTAATTAGGAGATAAATATATTTGAGTATTGGCATCAGGACGCTTCCATATAAATGCTTAGCGAAAATGCTTAATTGTCGTGGCCAGCAGTTATCTCCATTTTCTGCTTCTTTGTCACTGCTGCTGATTATGTGGTACTACTAACAACAACAAGCACCGATTCAAAGTACGTATTCTTTTATAGTGTCCTTATTACGTAACGGATTTTGATGAAATATGGCGCATCAAACGCGTCTTGTTAAGCTGCATTTTGTGGTCTCTGTATTTTCGCCCATACTTATGTCGTTTTTGCGAAGAATTGATTTCCGTGTCTCTGACACGGAAATCGATTCTTCGCAAAAACGACATGAGTCTGTGCCAAACTCCATAGACCACCAAATGCAGCTCATGAAGACGCGTTTGCGTTGTATATTAAGGAAAAAATCAAATAATACTTACTTTGGAGTGGACGACGTTGTTGTTGTTGTAACCACGTGATCATGCACCTTGTGATAGAATGTGATGGAATATACGAAATTCAATGTTTTTTTGAAAATTGTATCAACTAAAATAGTGTTATTGGTTGATGTATGTCATTTACTGTGTATGAAGCGAGAAACTGTATATTGGATATATCCGGGACGTCATCTGGGGCCCGTTTCACTAACCTTCGTACGACTAAAATGTTCGTAAGTGCAGATTTAGAATAGGCTGTAAATTTCAATTGATTGATTTACATTTATTGAGCATAGGCTGCATATGCCCAGCTCGATATAATAATGGTGTATGCACTTGCTGAACCATCCGTGATAGACTCAGATTGTTTAATGCACTGCCGCGCCTTCGCCGTAACATATTCCCAGGTAATTGTTTTAACAAAAACTTCAATTTTCCGCTTCGTCTATCATACTACCCAATGTATGGAAGCGTCCTGGTGCCAATGCTAAGCTATATTTATCTCCTAATTAGGACTTAGGATCTCATACTTAGGACTTAGTATCTCCTAATTAGGACTTACTATCTCCTAATTAGGAGTTATTGTTTCCTAATTAGGAGATACAACTATTTTAGCATTGGCACATATAGTAAGTCCTAATTAGGAGATACTAAGTTAGATTAGAATTTAGTATCTCCTAATTAGGATGTATTGTCTCCTAATTAAGACTTACTATCTGTGCCAATGCTAAACTATTTTATCTGCTAATTAGGAGATACTAACTCCTAATTAGGAGATTTTATGTCCTAATTAGCAGATATTATCTCCTAATTAGGACTTACTATCTCCTAAGTATGATCCTAATTAGGAGATAAAATATTTTAGCATTGGCACCAGGGGGCCGTTTCACTAAACTTCTTACGACTAAAATGTTCGTAAGCGCAAACTTAGAATCGTCTGAAAATTTCAATTGATGGATTTACATTTATTGAGCATAGGCTGCATATGCAGCCTATGCTCAATAAATGTAAATCCAACACTTATTTACAAGAAAAAATGGTTAATGTGAAATTTACAGACTATCATAATTGTGCACTTACGAACATTTTAGTCGTAGGAAGTTTAGTGAAACGGCCCCCGGGACGCTTCCATACCAATGTCTATTACCGACCTTCGTATTTCAAAATCAGGCTTTGGCCAGCGTATCGCCTGACCATTATAGCAGTTCTACAACAAGACGAAGGTCTACAGTCTTCTTTAACCCTTATACCGATATCTTCATTTTTGGTCGTCTGCTGTTTATTTTCTATTTTCCATTTTCATCATCAAACACATGCTTTTACAGCACTTTAGAATAATTTACAACATGCTTTGACAGCACTTCAGAATCATTTCCATTGGAAATGATTCTGAAGTGCTGTCAAACCATGTTTTTATTAAGAAATATGTCAAGATATAAAAGCAACAGCAGACGACAAGTGTTGTGTGTACAGTGTAGCGGTCTAAGGGTTAAAGTGTAATGACGAACTATAATTTTGTTTATAGTTGCCGTGTGGTCCTAGCTATTGGTCAACATACACGGCCGTGTACATGTAGAGCGTATTTGCGTAAATACCCAATTAAAATTTCCAAAAAACCCAATTGAAATCAGAAGTAGCGAGTATCAAAAAGCAATAACACATTTGTGGTACAGAAAACAATAAACAGACGACACATATAGCATATGTTTCTTATTTTCCATGAAAACACATCTTGGTATTTCATTAGAATTGTCTCCAAGGAGACAATTCTAATGAAATGCCAAGACATGTTTTCATTTCGAAGCAAACTATTCAATAATTACTGTCTGTTGATGTGTAAACAGTAGTGTAATTTTATTTTACCCTAATAAAATATAGAAATACCCAATTTTTTCAGATATGATGGAGTGAAAATACTCAATTACTAATTCCTTATCTGGAGCCCTGAACATGTATGCTGATGTTGGTGTATACTGGTTGAAAATAAATTTGATTTCACGGTATACTGGTGCGACAACTTGTCCATGTATAATTCCAGCACAAAAATATTTACACAATTCCCTAACATTTGATTGGTCCGTAGCAAGTCTCTGTCCAAAATTTATATCCCAGTAAACTCCCATGCCGAAATACTTTCCGTAACCGTCAGGCGCAGTTAAAATAATTCTTAAGAAAACGGAAAATAAACACATTTTCTTGATACATTTATTTCAAGTGCTGGAATTATAAGGAATGAATGGCCTTTTTGTTGAATTTATCGGGGATATAAACTTGGAAAAGTCGCGGGAATACTGGACGAGGCCTTCCGGCCTTCGTCCAGTATTCCCGCGACTTTTCCAAGTGTATACCCCGATAAATTCCACAAAAATGCCATTCATTCCTATAATAACTGTTCGTGAGGTACATGTATTACCCATTATGACATGACTGACATGTTGGAAAATGAGTACTAAAATTTATGAAATAAGACGTGCTTTGTTTTTGTTATATACAGTAGAAGTTCGATATCTCGAACCGGTCTCTGTCGAACACTCCCGGGAAAATTCGAACTCGTCCTGTGGTCCCGACACATGTGCATGGCTTAAATAGGTTACGACCTCATTCAAACGCAGCTTCCAACTATTTAGTCAGAATCTACTAAATGATGTAACGTATTGCTTGCTATATTAGAAAGGGAAATACGACTGGTTTTAATCAAAGTTTAAAAAAGAGCCTTTTTAAAAGTGGGTTAAAGATTGCGAAACAAGGATCTAAAGTGGAGTGAAATGAAAACGGATTGAAATTTACTTCGAAACCTAGCTAGAAACGCTAGAAAAACATACGAAATTGGAAACATTTTAATATTTTCATCAATATTTAACTGAATTTCATTCAATGAAAAATGACTTATCTGAATTTTGCTGGAAAAAAATATTCCTGATATGTGGCTGTGACTGGAGAAATGGGGCTCATGGGTTTTGCGACCAGTGTAGTGCATCAGCCTGTGCATCCGCACAGTTTGATCAGGATCTGCACTGTTCGCCATTCCAACAATGAAACACGTATCATGCTTCTAACACGCAATATAGATAGATTGTTATCAGGCAACATGCGTGTGCTATTTGATCAGGAGCTACACTGGTCACAAATCTCATAAAACCGATTTCTCCAGTCACAACCACATATAAAAAGCAGCAGAGATGTAGGTGGCGGGGGAAGGGGCGGGCGAATTACTTTCTTTTTGCTGAAATAGTGTATTTGCCATATCATATGTGGCTGTGACTGGAGAAATGTGGCTTATGGGATTTGCGACCAGTATAGATCCAGATCAGACTGTGCATCCGCACAGTCTGATCTGGATCTATACTGGTCGCAAATCACATAAGCCCAATTTATCCAGTCACAGACACATATGATATGGCATCAATGAAACACCCATCATGCTTCTAGCACTGAATATCAGAGTATTACCAGGCTACAGAAGTGTGCTTTTTATCCCGTCAACACAGTGCGTATGTGCCGTGAAACACGGTGCCGTGAAACATTTTTGATATCCAGTCAATACTATTTTTGCCTTTTACAGCCATTTATAGGTGTTGACGGGATAAATAGAATAATAGGTTAGTGCCGTGAATGGGCCTCGCACATCCCGTTTCCTGAGCCTTGCCAGATATTTTTCCCATTCACGGCACAAACCTACTATTCTTTATATGATCTGCAGATACACTGGTCGCACAACCCATAAACCCCATTTCTCCAGTCACAGCCACATATACGCTTAAGAAATGGACAAGTTTACGCGAAACAGACAGTAATGTTTGTTATTGTTTCCGTGAATGAAACTGGTGGTGTCATCAAACGTTGTGATTAACTCTACAATGATCTCTGCTAATCCAATAATTGTATTAGCAATTTAGTGGTTGTCGAGTACACCAGACTCAGTTTCCAAATGTTCCGTTCGACCACCGACGTTGTTTTAAGATAGACATTACAAATCCATTAGTACTCGTGATTGTTAATTAGAAATTAACGAATAGTGACGCTTTCCCTTCGTTGCCACCGCACACGTTTTCTGCCATTGGTTTCACGCCTCAGCCGCGAGTAAGTACGAGCATGTTATGGTGACGTCATTCTGATTTACTCGGTGTCTTAACATTAACTATTGATGTATGTACTCGTTCGCCCGACATTCAATGTGTATGATCACGTGGTACTAACAACAACAACAAGTACCGATTCAAAGTACGTATTCTTTTATAGTGTCCTTATTACGTAACGACGGATTTTGATGAAATATGGCGCATCAAACGCGTCTTGTTAAGCTGCATTTGGTGGTCTCTGTATGTTCGCCCAAACTTCTGTCGTTTTTGCGAAGAATCGATTTCCGTGTCTCCGACACGGAAATAGGAAGAATCGATTTCCGTGTCTCCGACACGGAAATAGATTCTTCGCAAAGACGACATATTTCATCAAAATCCGTTGCATTTTAAGGAAAATATCAAAGAATACTTACTTTGGAGTGGGCGACGTTGTTGTTGTTGTAACCACGTGGTCATGCACCTTGACATTGTAAGCAAAGAAGATTTTCTGGCACACACTTGTATGATGGTGCGTTGATCAATCAACGTGTCATCCTTCATTTTTTGTGGGCCAGTTTCTTCAAGGTGCAAGATCACGTTTGTTACAACAACAACAATTACTGAAACTTCCTGAAGCACCTCCGATTCAAGGTACGTATTGTTATATATTGTCCTTATGTAACGGATTTTGATGAAATATTACGCATCAAATGCGTCTTGGTAAGCTGCATTTGGTGGTCTCGGTACTTTGGCCCAAACTTCTGTAGTTTTAGCGAAAAATCGATTTCCGTGTTTACTGTAATACTGACAAGGAAATATATTCTTCGCAAAAACGACATAAGTATATGCTGAAGTCCATAGACCACCAAATGAATATCATTAAGACGCGTTTGCTGTGCCATATTTCATCAAAATACGTTGTCTATTAAGGAGACTATCAAATAATACTTACTTTGGAGTGGGTGCGGTTTCAGCCATTGTTGTTGTTGTTCTAACAACGTGATCAAGCACCTTGTTCTTATCATTTTGTAAATTTCAACGTCGTTACAGTGGGGTCAGCGTGTAAATGCACACACGAACGAACACGACAGGTTGGTTCCAACCTGTCGTGTTCGTTCGTGTGTGCACTTACACGCTGACTCCATTGTAACAGAATGCATCATACACTAATATGCAGTATATTGGTTCTTTATTATGTATATCTGTGTATTAATCATAGATCTAGAAAAACACCGTATTATAATGAAATAATAAAACACCAATGCATTCCATATTGCAATATGACACAGGGTCCAATGTATGTATTGTATGTTGAAATAATAGAGGACAGATTTATTTTCATAATAAAGGACCGCTTCTTGCCATAGTGAATAATAAATAATCACCGTATTGCATATACGATATCAGGGGCCGTTTCACTAAACTTCGTACGACGAAAATGTTCCGGTAAGTGCAAATTTAGGATCGTCTGGAAATTTCAATTGATGGATTTACATTTATTGAGCATAGGCTGCATATGCAGCCTATGCTCAATAAATGTAAATTCAATCATTGTTTACAAGAAAACGTTGTTAATGTGAAATTCCTAGTCTATCATAATTTTGCACTTACGAACATTTTACGAAGTTTAGTGAAGCGGCCCACTGATATCGTAAGCACGAAATACATGGTGCATACTGTACGTTTCTAAGCGGCGAACTGACATATAAATTAAACTACATGTATATGATGAACATGGCTGAGTAGTAGCTGTTGATAAACCGTTAAACCCCAACAAACAAACAAACAAACAAATTACTCAGAAATGTACTTATTGAAGACAACTGAATGTCGAAGATATATGCAATCATCTTTCTACTCAGCTACCATGTAGATATCAATTATAAGGTTCGACAATGTCCAGCTGTGGGTAAACGTTTGCCGTGGCACGAGGGAACTGTTTGAACCCAATGCCGCAGTTTCAAACAGAGTGCTACGGCAAAGGTTTACCCATGACTGGATATGGTCGAACGTTATTGTTACATTTCTGTCGGAAATATCATGTACTATGAGCATATAATGCATATTATGCATTACTTTCGGTACATTGATAACCTGTTGCATTCAAACAGCTGATTTACGCATCCATATTCCTGGACAGCAGTACACATCGCGTGATACATGTGCAGGTGCCCCATCCTCCGCATCAATTTCAAAATGGCGGACAATCGCGAATCGATAGAACTTTTGTTTACATTTTCAGAAATATTTACTGTTTCAATGGTAGTTTAGTGTGATTGTTTGGCGTAACAAGCGATGAATAAGAAATGTATTTGATCGCGTGAATAATTAGCGGGGTTACCCGTTTACACACCGATAACAATGATACCCACCAACCACTTTATAGGAATGTTTGCGTATGGGCATTGTGATGTAGCTTTTCGGGAGATTGGATGCAGTGTTATATGTACCATTTGTGTTTTCTAATTAGTCTCAACCATACGACTCGAAGTTATGTCAATATCAAGATACATACACGCACAGAACATAGACATACCTTTGAGATTTCAAGACAACGGGCTGACACTTCTATTCTGGTTTGTTGATATAAGTCAAGTCTTCATCAGAAACGGAGTCAATTACACTTTGACAGGTTATATATAATAATTCGTGCTTTGCTGTCTCAAGTACCGTAGCAGACTCGTTTACCTTATACTGATCTCGTAAATAGCTTGCAAGAACCACTGGAAAATTACAGTCTAAAATAGCAAGTCAGTTGAGGGTATACATTGGTCGCATATGCTGTAAGCAGGAGCTCATATATTTGTTGGTAGTTTTGATATTGTAGATGTAGTGTCTGTAGATACGGATGACGTAGTCACTTGTGTATACCATTATGTCACTGATATACCCCTCATAGGAGATAAAGATATTATGATAAATACAGAATACAGACCTAGTGGCTACGGTGCCATTATATACGCAGGAAATAGTTTTTTATACCCCGGTCTCGGTAGAGCCGGAGGCCTATAGTGTTTGGACTGTGTGTCCGTCTGCGTGTCCGTGTGTCCGAATAAACGATGTTAATCATACAGTGATGGACGTGTTAACAGATGCTTATTCCGTTGTTAACCCCGTTATGAATTAGTTGTGGAGTTATTTTGTCTTGTAAGTTTGTTTCTGTATGGTTGATCATTGTGTTTTTTTAGGATTCATTAGCATTTGGAACCACACAATGTACGTCTCGTGAGTACATCCGTGTGTCCGTCCGTCAGATTAAGCAGTTCGCCAGAGTTTTTCAATTATGTCATAACTTCTATATGCCCTGAAGTAGTACTTACATATTTCAACACAGCATACATGTGGACAAATACCACACATCCATGCTGCCCTTAACATAACATTGACATTTTGACCTTTACAACGTTGAACGTTTTCACACATTAAGTAGTTTTTCCGGAGTTTCTCAATTATGTCATAACTTCTATATCCCTTGATGGATTACTTTACTATTTCAATACATCATACAAGTGGACAAATTCCACACATCCATGCTGTCCTTAATATGACGTTGACATTTGGACCTTCACAACTTTGAACCTTTTCACACATTAACATTTTTTACCGGAGTATACATAAGACTTGTGCACACATGTCACACAACCATGATGCCCTATTATGACATTGTCCTTTTGCGATTCATATCTGTGCTTATGAATGGTTAATTAACTTTGCCACAGTTTCTCCAATCTACCACTGGGGGCATTCGTGTGCCGAGAGGCCACATATTCTTATTGTGTCCAGTGCTAGAGCATTAGACATTCAGACCAGTGGTTCTGGGTTCAATCTCCGCCATGAACAAAAATAGTTCATAGTATTTCCATCCAACGTTTCTTTGCATTGGAATTGACTTGAAACCGAGGACCCACCTCTATATGAGTTTAGCTGCTTGTAGTACATTGAACATGTTAACATTTCACATTGTTTCATTGTATACGCAAACAAAATATTAACACTGAATTAATTTACTCTACATTGGCATAGCTACGACGTATATATGCCAAAAGCAGACCACGAAACAAATGACAGAATATATTTAAATTAAGAATGTGTTCACTTTTGTATAAAATTAAAATATAACTATAGTCACATAGTCAAATATTTATGCTATATAATAGGTATGTGGATTGTAATTAAACATGTTATACAGTCGAATCTCAACGAACGGCCACCTCTCTACAACAACACCCTCTCTATAACAACCGCTATTTTATATCCCAAAATTGATGATTTCCTCTATATCCAACCCTTAGACTACTGAGCACCAACATTGTCGTCTGCTGTTGCTTTTACCTTCTTTCTCAATAAAAACATGCTTTGACAGCACTTTAGAATCATTTCCTATGGAAATGATTCTAAAATGTTGCCAAAGCATGTTTTGATGAGAATTCTCGAAGACATGATTCTAAAATGTTGCCAAAGCATGTTTTGATGAGAATTCTCGAAGACAATACATAAACAGCGGACGACAAAATTTAATTCAGCATTAACCTCATTACACCAGCCACCTCTCTACAACAGCCAGTTATGCGTCTTCCCATGGGTGGCTGTTGTAGAGAGGTTGCACTGTAACTTCATACTTCAGTCAAAATGAATGAATGTAATAAAAGTGGATATCCAGTAACAATCCATCAGCGGGGTTCATTTAAGAATGTACGTTCCATGGTGAAGCTATGCTGCGATAATAGCACTGTATTTCAACATTAAACTATTGCGTTATTATACAACCAAGTGGTTTTATTTGATATAACAATTATAATTTTATCAATTTAATATTTGCCTTTCAGTGCATAGATTAAATATTCAATACGGCAAACCGTAGTCAATGATTAAACGCAGTGCAGATGTAGTCAAGTGGATGGAATTTCAAAACATTAACAGGGAAAAGTCCATTCCGGATACTTGGATCTGTACAGAGTTAACCGAAAACTATCACCAGAATAGATACATGTAGTTACCACGCCGTTTTAAATTCATTGTCCTGCAATTAATATTGTTATATACAAATGTAGTTTGCAGAATTATGTAAGTTTGGTGGATAGTAGCTCTTGTGTTTGGGAAGCCTGGTTTTCCAAACGCATGCAGACTCGCCTAATGACGAGGAAGGATGCGTTTCTTATCCATAGGTAGCGTCTACCACTGTGATCGGAATGTTGTTATCTGGGTTGTGGCGAATCAAGCGCAACTTAGTCAAGTTAGTGCAGGGTGGATAAAGGTAGAATGTACCCAAATGAGTTTCATTCAAACACCTACTGTCTGTTTCACGAAAGCTGCCCAAATTTTACGGCTATATAGACAATTAAAAAACAATATTTTTTTCGATAATATTAAATTAAAGGAAAATTTAAGAATATACAGTGATCATTCGAAGTCGATACCCGTACTGTCATGTTGACAGTACGGGTATCGACTTCCAATGATCACTGGGCGTAACTTGAATACTGTTTAGACCAGTGATCATTCGAGTTGATACCCGTACTGTCATGTTGACAGTACGGGTATCGACTTCGAATGATCACTGGGCGTAACTTGAATACTTTTTAGACCAGTTTCCTGAAATCTCACACATGCATATACTATAACACAAGGGTGTGTCGTGCGGAAGGATATATGAGTTATTCATTTGCGAGTTATCACCCTGTGTTTGTTTGACGTTTTTTTTTGCACAGTGATTTCGTTCCTGGTCCATATTTTGAGTACCTTTGAAATATCTTCATGAAACGTCACTCATAAATAAACAAACATTTACATCTTTTCTTCATTCTAAATAACAACATCGTTTGACAGCACTTCAGAATCATTTCTATTTGAAATTATCCAAATTGTTGGCAAAGCCTGCTTCTGATGAAAAAAAGGAAAATATTACATAATGTAAACGCCAGGACCCGGTTGCTCAAAACCTCTGTTAGCTTAACAGACGGTTAAATCCTTAGCAATGCTAAGGATTTAACAGTCTGTTAAGCTAACAGAAGCTTTGAGCAACCGGGCCCTGACGACACACATGAATTCAGCATTGCAAAGGTTAATGATGTACTACGAACGTAACTCGCAGTTGATTGGGTACAATCGATCATTACAATCGGCACGAGCTCTTGGTATTATCTAACGAAATATGGCGGAAGCGTTTTTCTACAGTCTGGCTGAGTACTCCGGCGGAAATAGAGTTCTGATACGTAACGCCGTAATAAGCCGGAAAATGATAAAACTTGGCACGGTTACGGGGTGTATCTCCGTTTTGTGACTGTGACTGGAGAAATAGCGCGTCTGTATGTCTTGACCAGTCTAGATCCCGATCTGCTGGCGAATTAACCTCCTGATGTGTGGCTGTGCTTGTAGAAATTGGGCTTATGTCCTGCATGGTTAGTCTACCTCCTCGTCTGTTCCGGTGTCTGAAGAAATGTGGTTGAGAGCATTTATATTAGTAACTAAGTCCGAGCAATACACACAGTTAGAATACCGTTTGTCCGCATGTACGAGGAGATAATCCGCGAGCTTTAGCGAGTGGATTATCGATCGTACACGCGGACGAACGTGATCCAACTGTTATCACATCCTCATGTCCATACATTACCCATTGTGTAAATGCAGAAACACTACTCGGAAAATGTATCAAAGATGTGATAACTTGTTTCTGTGACTGAAGGGCGAATAGTTCGGACCTTTATTCGGGGGCTGACCTGGTCAATATCTATTGCCAGTACCATAAGTCACATATCTCAAGCCACATACAAACTGAACGATCAACAGCCAAAACGGAGCTCATAACAGGGGCGAACAGGAGCGTAGATCATAACTGAATCGTAGATCACGATCATCCTGTGACCTGACGTTGTAAACTCATGACCCCTTGATAGCGTCAATATGGAATCTGCAGTGATCGCCGAATGACAAAATGACGACCAAATTATGACCAGCGTAGTTCAAGAAGTTCTTGTAGTTCTTGAACTACGCTGGTCGCATACGTCATAATGCGCCGTTTCTCAGACAGGCGCCTATCTAATTTGTAAGTGTCATTAATCTGATCTGTTGCCGGTTCGGTTTATTAGTTCCGTAGTTGATAATCAATGGCGCCATCTACGGCGTAGGTAGATGCAATGACAATATATGAGCTGTGAGAGTTACCGCCCTTGGGTTCCATTTGCATCTTAACGAAGCATTATAGTGTATGCAGTATTGCGTAGAGCTCCGTACGGGGAGATAATCCGCGAGCTTGAAAAGTGGATTACCAGTATCTACATAAAGACGGTGTATATTCAGTATCGAGCCCTTTGTATAAACTATATTTACATGTACATGCTTATGCTCGTGTATACATGTTTTGTCCATATGAGAATGTTACCTTGTACAAGTCATCATATACATTGATCTATGGCCAAACCGCCCCCTCCCGCCCCGCATTTAAACAGTAGCTTTTCTAAGCACTCTCCCGCGAAGCAAAGTAACAGAAAACTAAAAATAATCTCAGATCAGTAATAAATACAATTAAACTATGATATAGGGACATGGCATGCTAGTCTAAAGACATTGGTCGGTTCCTTCTGTTGCTGCGTATGAGCCATATTGTATACGTCCGTTGGTGTGGCCTAGTGGATAACACATGGCAGGTTGGAGGTTCGAGTCTCCGTTTGGTCTGATATGGGCGGTTGTTCAGCTGCCAGTTAGTTAAATAGATGATACCAATTGCCTACCTGTCTGGCATCTGCCATATTATGATACTAATTGGGAAGTACTGCTGTGCAAACATTAGAGTGTCTCATAGGTCAAAACTGGTTCGACATTTCAATAGGGGTTGCACTGTAATATACGGAGCCCAGCAGTGAACGAATAATTCTTTTTTTATTAATTCGTTGCCACGAAATAACAATTAATTCCCTCAATTTAGCAATTCGTTCCCACGAATTAAATAATTCGTTCCCTCAATTTAACAATTCGTTCCCACGAAATAACAATTCGTTCCTACGGGAACGAATTGTTAATTCGTGTGAACGAATTGTTATATCGTGGGAACGAATTGTTAATTCGAGGGAACGAATTGTTAAATTGAGGGAAAGAATTGTCATTTCGTGGGAACGAATTGTTTATTCAAGGGAACGAATTGTTATATCGTGGGAATGAATTGTTAATTCTAGGGAACGAATTGTTAAATTGAGGGAACGAATTGTTATTTCGTGGGAACGAATTAATACAAAATAATCCATGTCCCATGCGGGGCACCGTCGTAATAAGGAAATAATTTTCTTTTATATTACCATTATACACAGTGACTTTGACGAGCATGTTTCCATAACTGACACAGCATTGTGTGAATGCATGGTTCCAATTCGTCACACAGCAACAATAACACAAATAACAGAACATGAATATTTGCACTATTTTCTGTGACGTACATCATTTATTTATAGTCTAATCGGTGTAATAGAAGATAAACTATTTGTTTTGCCTGACACGTTTTGTTTTCAATTTGTCACACCACAATACATATAATAAGTACAATCTACACCTGACAGGACACGAACACCTGCACCATTTCTGTGATGCACGTGATCTATTTGTAGTGTAATCAATGTGATACAAATGAGCGTTTTTGTATTCTCGGCGTCGGAATACTAATCCGCTACATTAAGCCGCTTTTACTTTCAGAATAAAAACTATACCCATCAAAATTCCAACTCGGCAACTGGATTAAGCCTGTAGATAAGTGCGGTATGTAGACAATACCTGCCTAATGGCACACATGCATTTAACTATATCTACCCATCTCCCATGGCGGGTTGTGTATTTCACACACACACACCTATTTTTTATATACATTTTCCAAATGATCTCAGCAATACTGGAGCAATACATGAGCTCTCTTTTCATTTTATCCCGTCAACACAGTGCGTATGTGCCGTGAAACACAGTGCCGTGAACCATTTTTGATATCCAGTCAATACTATTTTTGCATTTTAAAGCCATTTTTAGGTGTTGACGGGATAAATAGAATAGTAGGTTAGTGCCGTGAATGGGAAAACATATCTGGCGCGGCACGGAAACGGGATGTGCTCGGCAGAGCCTCGTCCATCCCGTTTCCTGAGCCTTGCCAGATATTTTTTCCCATTCACGGCACTATCCTACTATTCTCTATCTATTTTCCTTATTTCTGAACCAAAGTATATGTTGTGACCACTCATTTGAACCGTCTCGGCGAGACGGTTCAAATGAGTGGTCACAACATATACTTCTGATGAGAAATAAAGAAATTCTTGAGCCTTGCCGGATATTTTTCCCATTCACGGCACTAACCTACTATTCCCTATTTATTGCATCAGAGTAATCTGATGCGATAAAATGAAAAGAAAGCTCATATATCAAGGTGCATGATCACGTGGTTACAACAACAACAAAAATTACTGAAACTTCCAGAAGCGCCTCCGATTCAAAGTACGTATTCTGCTATATTGTCCTTATTATGTAACGGATTTTGATGAAGTATGGCGCATCAAACGTGTCTTGTTAAGCTGCATTTGGTGGCCTCGGTACTTTGACCCAAACATGTGCCGAGGTCCCCAAACCACCACATGCAGGTTATGAAGACGCGTTTGCTGCGCCGTATTTCATCAAAATCTGTTGCATATTAAGGAAACTATCAAATAATACTTACTTTGTAGTGGCTGCGCTTTCAACACTTTCAGACATTGTTGTTGTTGTGGTAACGGCACGTGATCATGCACATTGTATGATGCAATCCTCGTAACGGTAGTCGTTTTAAGATTACTTGGAGAACATATAAATGCATGTGACTTCACAATAAATCCAAAAGGCTACGGCTGTAAGGACGGCGTCATCAGTATAGGCTGCTACATGTACGCAACTTCCCTCGTTATCTGTAGCCTATTTCACAAAAATTGCAAAGTATACTTATCT
Organism: Conchocele bisecta; assembly: GCA_029237695.1. Classification (NCBI taxonomy): domain Eukaryota; kingdom Metazoa; phylum Mollusca; class Bivalvia; order Lucinida; family Thyasiridae; genus Conchocele; species Conchocele bisecta. The sequence continues at coordinate 73,092,313 of CM055269.1, read as the reverse complement.
AGCAAAGTATGCTTTGAGGGAGAAATTTGCAATGCAATGATAAATTTATTAATTTTTATTATACTGAATTTATTACATTATCACAGCCATTTTGGCTGTGGTAATGTAATACACTCAGTATAATAATTATGCGTACAATTAATCTTCAAATATATGCAGTCGTTAGTTCTATATGAAATAATGCATTTCGGGAAAAAATAAATGATTACTCCCTCAAAGTATACTTTCCTTGATAAGTATACTTTACAATTTTGATGAAATCGGCTACTGAGTTTATCGCAGCAAGATTGTTTCCATAATTGTTGAACTATATAGTTAAATATATATCGAAGCGGCCCTATATGCATGTGTAGCAGGTGTTTGTGACGTACATTACACACCGCTTTCCATGCCTGGTGGAACTTCTCCATTTAAACGGTATCACCATCTCACGGGAGAGACGCCTATATATAAGATATTCACAGTTTTATCCCGTTATGGCATGTTTATTGTTTATGTACACACACACACACATTGCGAAAGATAGTCTAAAGGTGCATACAAGCTGTTTATCAGGTATTTTACCTAACGGCCATGAAGGATAATGCGGGCATGTTGAACTATATAGGTAAATATATATCGAAGCGGCACCATATTCAATGTGTAGCAGGTGTCTGTGACGTACATTACACATCGTATTGGTTCTCGTATTCATAATGCTTTTATTAGCAGAGTATGTGTCAGATCTGTGTTCGCCTCTGCTCCTGGGTCACACCTAACACACATCTTCAGGAATGAATGCTAAACATGAAACAGTGTAGAACCAGATCAGACTGCGCGGACGCGCAGGCTGATCTGGGTCTACACTGGTGGTACAATCCATAATCCTCACTTCTCCCATCACAATCACAATTGTATGTTTATGCACAGTTCCATGTTTTTCCCGCATAGGAGAGTGAAGTGCATACAAATGGGATTAGACAGCCACGCATTTCCTAGCCGAGGGACTTAGACGATTCAGTCATTCAGTGATTGGGACATTAGACGTCCACAAGTCTGTCCTTACTGTCGTTTTTATGCAATCTGTTAATAATGATCACCATACACATGAACAGTAGGCACACATTTAATTCAACGAGTGGTATAATTGTTCTCATTCCCAGGGATACAATGTATGTACTATATATCCGTTCTGTCTACAGTTAAAATGTGTCTAATTCCCAGGGGTATGCCCCTGCTCCACCGGGCGGGGAATAAATTGATGCAAGTGTACGTACATTATGTGTTGCTACCGTTTTGTGAATGATATATCCTTCCCGGTTGATGACACGATTCGTCAATGAAAGCATTGTTCTCATTCACGAGCATGTGATAATTCTTATACCAAGCCATGGACGGATGCCATATCCATAAATCGGCGATCCCTCTTTTCCGGAAATGCGGAGGCGTTCTGTGTTCATGCAGTTGTAACTATAGACGCTGTTTGGCTCGCCGTGGTTGTCAAGTGCCAGAACCGGATATAGTTGACTTACTCCAGGAGAATGGAACTTATTGTCTTGCTACCAGTGGAAGCCAAATCGCGTTTAGTCCAGAAATAGTATTTGATACATTTTTTTAATAATTCATATTCTTTAACCCTTTCTACCCTAAGGAACTGGAATGGACTGTGATATGCTAATGTTCCGACCAATCCAATGGTCACAAAATGATTTTCAGATACGTCCATTTATGAAAAGGAGGTGTTTTTGTACTAAGAAATATTAAAATTACTTTCGCTATAGCGGGATTTCGGGTTCAAAGGGTTAAGCCCCAGTCACACTAGAGATACGACCGATTTCCGACTTCTGGCAACCAAACAAAAGACAATGTTAAATTCCCATAGATTTTCGTCCCAATTTCACGAAATAAAAAGAAGGCTCATTCTTAAATTTTTAAGAAAAGATTTAATATTATCGAACAAAAATTATGTTTTTGCATTGTTTATATGGCCGTAACATTTGGGCAGGTTTCGTGAAACAGACAGTAATAGTATACATTGTAATACGACACGCACTGCATGATCATTGAATAATGTAAATATATGAACAAAATGGCGGGTTTATTTAACATGAACATTGGAGCATTGGCGGCAATTGTAGCTACTGTTCATTCCTTGAAGGTGACATCGTTGATGTGTAGATCGATCTGGGGCGACACTGTCCGAGATGACCACGCAAATCTGGTCCGAGGTGATTTGTCTGATGGTGTAACTTGACCAAACCCGTGGGCCGAGAATGAAATAAGGTCCGACTTGATTATACACCGGCTGTCCGGAGCTGGTCAACCACTAACTCGGAAAACCCAACACACCATGTGACTGTGTACCTTCGGATATCTGCGTAATTTCATGAAATACGTTTACAAAATTTAAAATATCTTCCAAGAATGGTGTCAAAAGTTGACAACATTTTCAGAGTACATGCGGAATATATGAAAATTATTTAAACTTTCGACTTTATTTATGAAATATATTGTAAATTTAGTAAACGTATTTAATTCACGCAGATGTCCGAAGGTACAAAATCGCATCGCGTGTGTCAACTATGTGCCATGCCAGCTACTATTTGGGCTACCGGTTGGGAACATTTACCTGACGGCATTATTAACAATTGGAGACATTGTTTGGTCTCTTGGAGAGGATTCCAATAAGTATTACATTTGCCACATACAGTATAATCTGATAATATATGCATGCATGTTTACACCAATAAGATTACAATATAATCGTCTTGTTGATGGCTGCTAGCCTACTTGTGTGACTAAATGGCGAACAGCGTATGCCATGATCAGAATCATGGCCTACGCTGGTGGGAAACATCATAAGTGCCCCTATATGTGGCTCATTTAGGTGTCTGGTTGCTCAATCATCACGTTGGTTGTCATCATTCCAACTATGGTTGAATTCAATATGCCGTCTACCGCCGTGCACGTATGTAATAACTGGCATCGCCGCCGATGTGGGATAGGTTGTGACATAGTGTTTAGAGCAATGGATTTCACTTCCACTACTGAGTTCCATCCCTCCTATCCATGTATGCATAAAACACACTTTAACAGTACCTTTTCGTATTTCCACACTGATCTTTCGAATGAGATGTCCGCCCTTAGCTGTTGCTGGGACGTTATATTAAACCTATCCAATTTCACTTTTCAGAAGAAACAACTTGGTTGTGTGTAGGCACAACATATTCCCTAGAGACTGATCAGTGCCCGTATTTGTAATTCAAAGCTACCTGAGAATGTTCTCGAAAGTTGTACTCAAAATCAGGCAGTTCGATTGGCCGAGGCTGACCTCAGCCTCGACCCAGCCTCGACCAATCAAACGCCCTGATTTCGATCATGATCTCCGAGTACATTACATGTACCATAAATGTATCAATTATACTCAGAGGCTCGGGCGTATGCTGTATTGTATTAACACCAAAGGTCATGTCTCGTTTCAGACGTCGTCGACGGGGGCGATCTTGGAAGATCCGCCATATAACCCGGAATTCTGGCTGCTGGCGGTCGGGGAGAGGGGAACGGTGGCTCAGGTCCGCTTTAACTCATCCGCCATCTCCGATCATCTACCATACCTGGAAGGTAATAACAGTATAGGACACAGTCAAGAGTAACAACATTGTGAGATACAGTCAATATATCATTATAAGGCAAATACAAGGGGCCCGTTTCACTAAACTTCGTAATACTAAAATGTTTAGGGTCGTCTGGAAATTTCAATTGATGGATTTACTTTTACTTTTATGTTCAATAAATTCAAATCCAACTAGAAAATGTTGTCTGATGACGCACTTAGGGCCTCTATAGGTGATTTGAAAATAAACAGACAGACGGACGAGTAGCGAGGGTAGTTGTATTAATGTGGAAGGATGTATCGTTACTAAGTAATGCATGTTTGTAATATGAAGATATTAGCTGATGGCAAACAGAAATTACACATGTATAAGTGATTTGAGAAACTCGTACAAAAACTTTAAAAAAAAAATAAACAGACAGACAGACGGACGGACGTACGATCAGTAGCGAGGGTAATTATATTAATATGGAAGGGTGTATCGTTACTAAGTAATGCATGTGTGCTGTACTTACGAACAGTTTGTTCGTAAGTACAGCACATATGCATTACTTAGTAACGATACACCCTTCCATATTAATACAATCGTACGTACGCAATTTTGTGAAACGGCACCAGACCAAGATATCCCAGACAATCGCCGATTGTATACAGTGTACGTACCAAGGGTGGTTTTATTCCACTGTTTCATTTGTGTAAAATTGACTGGGTCTTCTATACATGTACATGTACGAGTAGAAAGTGGTGACGTAAATAAGCAACACTCATTTATTTGTAGATAAGTATCGTGTTCCGATAATGACTCGCGTGTCAACTAAACAAATTGAAATTCATTTCGCACATCGGCACGACATAACGAAGCCACATACTAATGCAATCTTCAGCTATTATGTTTTAAAAGTTTTACTTCTTACAAAGCAAAATTGCGAAACTCCAAAAGAGGTAGCTAATCCGTGACCCACGGGTCAAATCAACAACCAAAATCATTTTGAGCATTTGCAAATCATAAGGAAGCCACATACCAGATATCAAATCTCCAACTAGTACGGCTTAAAATATTTACCTTTTGACAGAATTGTTGTAAATTGTTGTCCGTCCGTCTGTATGTCACATACAGACGGACGGACAACAATTTACAACAATTATACCCGTCTGTATTTGACCTCGCTGTAGAACGGACCTCATACCAATCAATCAATCAATCAATCAATCAATCAATCAATCAATCAATCAATCAATCAATCAATCAATCAATCAATCAATCAATCAATCAATAAATCAATAAATAAATAAATCAATAAATAAATAAATAAATCAATCAATCAATCAATCAATCAATCAATCAATCAATCAATCAAGTAATCAATCAATCAATCAATCAAACAATCAATCAATCAATCAATCAATCAATCAATCAAGCAAGCAAGCAAGCAAGCAATCAATCAATCAATCAGTCAATCAATCAATGATTACAGAAACAATCGTAATTCCTGATAAATCCGAGAGTCGGCACGGCGACGGGATGAGTATAGAATATGACGACAAGTCCACACTGAACATCACGATGGACCTAAAAGTCTACGGCGGAAGGATACATCCTAACATCTCGTGGGAACATCCGGCGAAGGTCTCTGCACGTGCAATATCACATGGCTACCGCGTGGACTGGTACCTTAACAACTGTCTGTGTAACTTGCCATCTGATCATTTCAGCGAGATAGTGTATGCCAGTCCAACGGAATTGGTAAGTTTACGATGAAAGTTCACAATGTATTAACCCTGCGGTCCTAAATGTCTCTATAATGGACTATTGCATGATCATTTGCGTGCAGTTTTGAGTATTCTATTGTGACTGTGACTGGAGAAATGGGGCTTATTGGTTTTGCGACCAGTGCAGATCCAGATCAGCCTGTGCATCCGCACAGTCTGATCAGGATCTCCACTGTTCACCATTCCATCAATGAAACACCCGTCATGCTTCTAACAGGCTATATATATAACGTTATAATGCTACAGGAGTGTGCTATTTGATCAGAAGCTACGCTGGTCACAAATCACATACGCCCCATTGCTCCAGTCACAGCCACATTAAGAGAAGATAGTGATATGACAAACGCTGTAGATCCTGATGAACGACCGCACCATGAGCCATCTCGTCTATATCAACAGTGTTTCAATTACTGGATTAAATTGTTAATAAATAGAGGATCTTACAAGAGTGATGATTTAATATAATATTTATTAAACGAGTTTACTGATTTCATAAGAAGCGATGTATGCCGAGTTTCAGTCAACGAGATTAATAAATATCATTTTGAAATAACACAACTGTTAGATTGTATTTGTTGCATAAGCACATCATCATCATTTTGTAGCTGGCTAATTACCTGTCATGTTTCTGTAGCGGCCCATTTGCATATTTATTACGCTAGTGTATTATAAGTTTTATTATACTGTGTTATTAAACTGTGAAAACCCAGTTTATGCAATACAGAGCTGTGATACAGCACGAAATTACGCTGTGATTGCAATGATTTCTGAAAACACCGTATATGCCCAACTCATCGTAAATAGAAGATCGTACATGAGTGATGATTTAATACGATATATATTAAACGAGTTTACTGCTATTGTTTGTATTACTATAGGAATGAATAGCCGTTTTGTGGAATTTATCGGGGTATAAACTTGGAAAAGTCGCGGGAATACTGGACGAATGCCGGAAGACCTCGTCCAGTATTCCCGCGACTTTTCCAAGTTTATATCCCCCATCAATTACACAAAAAGGCCATTGATTCCTTATAATTCTAGCATTTGAAATAAATTCATCAAGAAAATGTGTTTTTTTTCCGTTTTCTTAAGAATTATTTTAACTGCGCCTGACGGTTACGGAAAGTAGTTCGGCATGGGAGTTTACTGGGATATAAATTTTGGACAGAAGCTTGCTACGGACCAATCAAATGTTAGGGAATTGTGTAAATATTTTTGTGCTGGAATTATACTGTCTTAATAACAGTGCAAATGCCCATTTTATACAATCATTCAGCATATATAGTAGTTTAGTACTTACAACGTGTTGTTACTCCGATTACCAAAGTTTAAGAATGGCGGAATATTGGGGACACGTCTCTGACTTTTGGTTGGGGTTATCAGGTAACGATCTTTGTATTGGTCGAATCAACAGACACTGGGCTGGATTATATATTCGTTCCGAACGCGGACATATTTACGTTGCGCCATTACACTGACGTCATTCGGTTACGTCATGTGACGCCGTTCGACCAATGAAATGTAAGTTTTCAAATCGTTGTAACCCGTATATTCGTATCAGGTATATGCCGATACGAAATTATTATCATATTGAATTATTAAGTAAATACAAATGTTTCCGTCTTCTAATGGTTAAAATGACAGAACACATGAAACGGGCTTAAACCGTCGCAGTTCACGACATTTCGCCGAGTTCAAAAAGATGTTCTTGTGTCCACAGCCCAACATACAGTTACCGAAAATCGCATTCAGCGCCGAATACTTAGTCGAAGTGGAACTTTTGTCGAACCGGAAATGGAAAGGCAAAATAACTTTCTACACGCCAACTTGCCCACGGCTACGTAACTATGACGTCACACAGTGCGATATCGAGATGGATACGTCGACAACGTTGGTGAAGAAAGCAGCAACATCGACGCCATCAACGGCCGTAAGGCGGCCATTAGAAGTACCCGGATCAGGTAAGGGTCATTCGGAACGCTTCGTTAATTATGCATCATTTAGGAGTGCTCGTTTTCTTGTGTTCTATTTTCAAATTGACAGTATAAGCTGAGTGCAAACTATGAAACAATATAATTTCTAAAATAAATAATTAAACTGAATCGTTTTTCAAAAGGCAAAGTAATTTTACGCTGACTGGCGGAAAATGGGTTGATGACATTTGTTGCAAGTGTAGATCCAGGGGGCCGTTTCACTAAACTTCGTACGACTAAAATGTTCGTAAGTGCAAAATTATGATAGTCTGTAAATTTCACATTAACAATGTTTTCTGGTAAACAATTATTGGATTTACATTTATTGAGCATAGGCTGCATATGCAGCCTATGCTCAATAAATGTAAATCCATCAATTTATATTTCCAGACGTGCCACGTTACGTTATAACACTGTTTCTAAGTTACTTGAACATTAATCATTCACAAATGTTCCGTATAGAAACTGTATTACATTTAAACTATTTGAGTTCCAGGGCACCATTTCACTAAACATCGTACGAATAAAATGTTCGTAAGTGCAAATATAAGATAGTTTGGAAATTTCAATTGATGGATTTACATATGCCTATGCTCAATAATGTAAATTCAATAATCGTTTACAAGACAACATTGTTCATGTGAAATTTACAGAATATCAAAATTGTGAACTTGCGAACATTTTAGTCGTACGAAGTTTGATGAAACGGACCCCATTTTGGCAGAACTGTGTGGCTGTGACTGAGAAAATGGGGCTTATCGTTTTTTCCGACCAGTGGAGATAAGATCACCCCGTGCATCCGCACGGTCTGATCAAAATATGCACTGTTCACCATTATATCACTGAAATACCCATCATGTTTCTATTAAGCAATATATATCGTTGATCAGGAGCTACACTGGTCACAAATCCCATAAGCCCAATTTCTCCAGTCACAGCCACATGTTTTTATTTTTGTTCGTTTCTCACAGATGGTGTCACAGAGACTGTGATCATGTCGTCCCATGTCGAACACCGACTAGGTGAGTAGCATAAATTACTTTTTTTTAGTAAGTTCCGGATTCCCGATGAAATTCCATTCAGCTACACACAGAAGAAACTGCATAAACACATCGTCTAGTAACCGGCGCAAAGAATTTGCGCCGGTTACTAGACGAACATGCGTTTATACGATAGCTCTAAGTACAGATGAGTGGCATCTCATCAGGAAACAGGTGCATTTTTAGATGTGAAACAGTTTACGCCGGCGCAGATTGAAACACCAGTGACTAACTGCAACAAGTGTATATTCGCACACCAAGATTAGGCCATTCCAATTTTTCTCTCTGTGAAGCGTCCACGTAGATGTTCAAAATCTACCTACGTATCCGGTAAAAACAATCAAAGCCTTGTCAAAAAACAAAGGTAAATTTATGTTAAAAATATCATCAACCCTTTGCAATGTGTTTGCAAAGTTTTTAACATGAATTTAAATTGCCGCCAGCAAACTTTAACAAAATAAGAAGAACATATACTGATTCATATTATTATTAAATGCAAATTAAGTCCGCAATCAGTTTTCTTATTGGCTCATCAGTAAATAGTTTTCAACAGCATACACAGTGTGTTTGTTTTTTTAAAGAACCACTCTAACTCTTAACAGATAAAGAACTTGATAAGGCCTTATGATCTAATCGTGTTGTTAACGCAATGATAAAAACCTCTCCCATCCTCCCCACATGTGGATAAATCGTGGCAGGGATGGCAAAATTGTGAAAAAAAATCATATTATGTTTGGAAACCAGCAGGCTGTTAGATAAATAAAAAATGCAACTATTAATAGGCAATTGGAGGCAATTATTCGTGCTTAATGCAATTTTTATTTCTCTGACTTTCTGCTCGTTTCTAAACAATAGGAATATCGTAACCATTTTACCAACCCTGTCACGATGTATCGTCCTGTGATCCTCTCATTAGTCGCCGTGCACGAACAATAATAACCCGAATTTTCTATTTGTAACGCAGGGCGACTTACAAGTCGCCCTGCGTTACAGACAGAAATTTCGGGTTAGAACGATGGAAAATATTAATAACGTGAAGGTGCCTTTGCGGAAATAGAACATACACTTATGTTTCGATATGGAAAAAAATATATTGTATACTGGTGATAAACCACACATTTAGACATAACTATTCCATTTAATCACATAAAATCACATGTGTTTTGCAACATCGGTATATGTTCCATATGTTTCGGGTATTAGTAACAGTCGCATAAGTCACAAATAATATGTGCACTGTAACGTAAAGCTGCGAAAACGCATGACAAAACCGCATTTATTGTATTTGCGGCCGTATATTCCGCCCAGCTTGCGCATCGTCAACTTATGGCCATGAAAATTATGTGACTTCGTTCGCCATTCAATCATAGCTTTTATGAGAGCAGTATGAGAATGCTGCTTGGCGAGGATGTACGATGTTCAGGCATGAAATAAGCACAGTCTGCTGAGATCGCGAACCATATCGATGGTCTAGTAACATAAGGTCGTAAGTGCTATGCTTTAGCATAGCAGTTACGACCTTATGTTACTAGACCATCGATATGTATATGTTATATGATTTGTATGTGGATGTATGCATGCAGGAGTTCCGCGGCGTGCAATATTGCGCGACTTTAAGAGGAGCGTAATATCGTTGCGCGGCGGGACGAGTGTCATATTATATCCACAAACAAATTAAATAACATTTTATTATATACGTAAATTAATAGCGATTTCAGCTATATGCTCCACGAAAAGTATACATAATATAAATACAATATACATATTAGTGATGGTTTATAAGAAACTATTTACAAGGTGAAACGTGCATTGTAGTTCCGGCACTGACTCACGCGACGTAAATATAGGCTAACATTGACGTCTTGCGTTCATTTGTGTTCAAATGGGAAACGAAAGTATGTATATATATTGAAACGGAGTTTACAATTACAGTTTTCATCAGCGCAACTCGTTAATTATCAATAACACTTCTAATTAGATGCAATCTACATGTACACGCAATATTCTATATCTTCAGTTGGAAACATTACTGACTGGTGAAATAGTGTTGGCCCAGATCAGACTGCGCATAAGCGCAGTCTGATCTGGGCCTACACTATAGGCAAACGTAATACAACCATGTTTTCAAAACACGTGTTAGACATGTGAGTAAAAGAATCCGTAGGTTTCGTTTCCCTCCATCTACTGATGAGTTTTATCGTCGGCGCAATGTATTACAGATGTGTAATTTACATCATTTAGCTGCCACAGAGCATGCGTTTAAACACTGTTTGTGATTTACTGTGTCAAAACATAAGGTTGTTTTGCTACAGACATCATGTCTGCTTAGCAGATGTAAGTTTCTTCTGTGTACATATACATAAGTACAAGTCGTTTAGGAATAACTTTGTTGTCACGAAATAAACATTTCTGGAGCGAAGTAAATATATTCATGACGACGGAAAAATCACTGGATCGAAATAAAGAGGATGCGGGAACGCGTGATTTCGTAATCAAGATTTTTTTTCAGTCCTAGCTAATAGACGAATTTCGAGTATACATGCCGCACAAAATCCGGAATTTTACACGTTCTATCGTCCCATTATTTTGTTTTAAACCTTAAAAAGTTCCACGAAGAATCGCCAACCGTTTATTTTTATTTTCGTATGACGCACATGCTGGATATGTTTGCCTGCATTGACTGTGCATTCATAAAACATTGATTTCGGCCAAGCGTTGTATGCAGTGGAACCTCTCTAAACCGACACACCTGGGATCTTATTTTTGATGAGCTTCTTGGTCATTTATATCAGCTGATAATGTCTGTTCGTGATCGCATAGCATACAACTCAAGTGCAGAATGATAAAATGCCTGATTTACAGTGAAACCTCTCTAAGCCGGACACACTGGGGACCTCCAAGTTTGTCCGGTTTAGAGAGGTTTCACTGTATATTGTTACATGGTTTCCGTTGTTTTGCATAGCGCGTGCTGTTTGCACATGGCTTTAGGCAATGCTCATTCCGGGGCCGCGCGTAATGGAAGTGCCTTCATGACGTCACTACGCGGAAGTGCCTTCATGACGTCACTACTTCATGACGTTCATAACGATAATGACGCGGCCCCGGAATATGAATACCGAAAATTATCTACGTGAATGGGACAATTTATAAAAGTACTGAAAATACTGAATATAATGCTCAAATTACATCAGTTTTTTTGAAAATGTAACAATAACGTTTGATCATGTCCAGCCGTGTGCAAACGTTTGCTGTGGCCCTCGGGAACTGTTTGAACATGCTGCCTTGGGGTTCAAAGTTCCCTCGGGCCACAGCAAACGTTTGCACACGGCTTGACACGGCTGGACATCAAACCTTATATTGATCACTTCCAGGCATGCAGAGTAAAACGTAAAAAGTGGCATTGTTTTGTTTTCTGTGCCATGCTTTAGAAAAGACACTTGCATCGTTTCAAATATACATGTAATACGTCACACACTACGTCATACTTTTTCTGATAGTACGTGATCCCGCACCTTCATAGACGCAGGGGTGCGAAGTATATTTATATAAAGCTCTTTATTATGACTTTAAATGCAATTTGTCCCCATCCAAAGGATTCGGTCCAGCATTTATCCCGTCAACACAGTGCGTATGTGTCGTGAAACACGGTGCCGTGAAACATTTTTGATATCCTGTCAATGCGACCTAATCACTGCGTATGAATATGTGCAGTGACTGGGGTTATTCTTTTTCATTTTAAAGCCATTTGTAGGTGTTGACGGGATAAATAGAATAGTAGCTTAGTGTCGTGAATGGGAAAAATATCTGGCGCGGCTCGGAAACGGGATGTGCTCGGCAGAGCCTCGCCCATCCCGTTTCCTAAGCCTTGCCAGATATTTTTTCCCATTCATGGCACTAACCTACTAATCTCTATCTATTTTCCTTATTTCTGAACCAAAGTATATGTTGTGACCACTCATTTGAACCGTCTCGGCGAGACGGTTCAAATGGTGGTCACTACATATACTTCTGATGAGAAATAAAGAAATTCTTGAGCCTTGCCAGATATTTTTTCCCATTCACGGCACTAACCTACTATTCTATATAACTTCGGAACCCTGTGCTGATACATGTAGATACTGAATAAATAGCTCCACATCGAAAACGAAAGGCAATACTTAGTCGGAAGAAGTACAGTGCAACCTCTCTACAGCAGCCACCCATGGGAATGATTCTAAAATGCTGTCAAAACATGTTTTTATTGAAAGAAGGCAAAAGCAACAGCAGATGACAATTTTCGTGCTCAGCAGTCTAAGGGTTAGATACAGAGGACATCATCCATTTGGGATATAAAATAGCGGCTGTTATAGAGAGGGTGTTGTTGTAGAGAGGTGGCCGTTCTGGGAGGTTCGACTGTAATTTGATAGAAGTAACAAATAGATCTTCAAGTAAACTTGTAATGTATTTTTGCTACAGCAAATTAGTGTCTTCATTAAGGGGGTTAAATCGTGGTTCATGTAACGTCGTCCATTTCTTCTTTCAGACTGGAACATCACTACCATCGAATTAAAATATCAGAAATCCAGCCACCACGTGTTTGCCCACGTGAGATGGGCGCTTCCATTTACCCGCGAGGGGATGGAGCAGACGGTGGTGTGGCAGAACATGGACCATTCCAGCTTCATCGATGCCGGCGTCAAACAGCATGTCGTTCAGAATGACGGCGCAACGTCGGAAATACTGACATTGAAGCCGGAAACCATGTATAATATTTGGGTACGACATGCTTGTAGCTAGACATTAGGCGTAAACAAAACAATTGTTTGTTTCCACTAACCCGACCGACCCTATATCGTCATATCGGTATTTCTTTTGATAAAAACAGTATATTTTCACTAACCCATAGTGGGTTAACCCTTCCTACGCTGTTGACGGAAATTGCCGTCTGCTGTTTTTCATTTTTGCTTTAATTCTTAACAAAAAACTGGTTTTGACAGCACATGAGAATCGTCTCCACTGGAGACGATTCTCATGTGCTGTCAAAACCAAGTTTTTGTCGAGAAATATTGAAAATAAAACATTTCCAGCAGACGACAACATTTAATTCAGCGTAGTAAGAGTTAACATATCCAGTACAAAAAGTGTGTCGTAAATGGAAAAAAAAATTCGAGAAAAAGAAAAGTTTCGCCTACCTATCTAACCTATCTTGTTTCCAGGTGTTAGCGGAAACAAACAATTTGTTTTGTGGACCTTACAAAAACCACTATCACAAAGAGCACGTGTATAATATTAACTTTGTAGCGAACTTAAATTTGCCTCTGCAGTGCGCACTTAACATGAAACATATCCACATACAATCATGTTTCATCGAGCACTAACTAGTGCAATTGTGTCATGCTCCTGCTATATATCATGTATTGTTACCTCATGTTGTCATAATGCAATGACCTGAGTCAAATAAAGGATTATTATTATTATTATTATTATTATTATTATTATTATTATTATTATAGTACATCTAGTACTTTGATTACTGCAGGTGGAGGCCACGTACAACGACACGAACGGTGTAGAGTATGAAGTACGCAGCAACAAATACCTCACCAACACCAACAGCACGTCACTGATGCCACAGGTCATGGCCTCCAGAAAACTCGATATAGGTATGTATTTAAATAGATACAGAGGAGCCTCTCTAAACCGGACACCCTAGTCCAGGCCCTGCCATAGAGACCCGTATACATTTTCATTAGCATAGACTTCGACAGTTGATTTGAATATGGGATGCCCCCAGTGTCAAGAATCTACTAGGTGAAATTCCAAAATTCATAGCATGAGTATGTGAGCGGCCATTTTCCAAGATGGCCGCCGTCAGGCATGTACCAAAACTGAAATGCATATAACTTTTGATAGCAATGTAGTAGATAGGCGATTTTGGTGTCAATTATGTGATTTATAGGTACTCCAGATACAGCTGTGATGTCAAAAATCATCTTGACGTTGCCTATTTACCGTAATCCAAGATGACCGCCATCAAAAATCGACAATAAAATGTGTAATTCTTGATATGAGCGTATTAGATGAATGAGCTTGGTGTTCATAATGATGTTTTCATTTATACCATATATAGCTATTGTGTAGAAAATCATTTAGATGTTACTTAGTTGCTAAATTCAAGATGGCCGCCATAACATATCTGCCAAACAGGCAATTATGAGCTACATAAGCAATTTTGTTTGTGTATTATGGGATTTTCAGGCATACAAGGCACATCAAGGGTATCAAAAAAACAATTTAGATGTTGTCTAGTTATCAGAATCCAAGATGGCCGCCGCAAAAGTCTGTAAAACAAGTGAACGTAAACTGATTTTGATTGGAATGTAGTAAGCTGATACATTACCAAAAATGCAGCATGACGGTCAATAACACACACATCAGTTAAATAGCTTACAATAAGATACACACAATTGTATACATAAATTGCAAACATTTATTGAGGTTAATATGCCAGCACATGCAATAGGGCACCATTTTACTACTTATTGTGTATTTATGGATATTCATAACCCGTTAATTGGACACAGTGTTCTTGCCTGTGAAACTACCATGTAATGAAGTGCCTACTCGCCCCCCCCCCCCCAATTACCAGTGAAACCAAGACTGCCTTCCAGCTTCAAAGTTATAGAGGATACAGGCATCCATTCTAATATTGATTGTGTGTCTGCTCTCCGTGAAGCAGATCAGCGCGAGTTTCCTATATCCTTCATCAGGTTAAGACTACCAAAGGTTCATGCTACTTGTGGTACATTGCCTACATGGGGTGGTTGTCATGCTCTGTTATATACTGCGACGGTGCCGATACTGCGAGTAGGGTTTATTCCTGTGCTACCCTCCCCTGTGATTGACTATACAACTGTATGTAAGGTCCTTCAAAATTTCCAAAGTTTTCGTCGGCAACTCAACCCCATCTCAGTCCCTCGTACCTGTATTTTGTGATGAGGGTATATTTCATACTGTGGCAGATATCATGTTGACTGAACCAAATTAATTTTCTGATGTTCATGGATTGATGGGAATATTTCAATGAGTAAAATATATTGCTGATGTATGTTGGGCGATATATTAGAGGATCAGGGATTGAGTATGCTCTGATCTCGAGACTGAAGTGTTTGGTAAACTGTCATTTACCATTTTGTTCACTCCTTCCAATGAATAATGATGGTTTCAGACCTGAACGGTTTGTTGACATGTGAGGCTTTCTGGCAGTGGTTGTTACACAGTGGTCACGAGATCAATGATAATATAATAACATGTGCGGTCGATGTGCATCGTACACTTTGTGAGAAGTTGTCAGTCGAGAAGTTAGCAGAGATTGTCCATCATGAACAATTTGAGTGTTTAATGAATGAATGCTGTGCAAAGTCTGAGATGTGCCAGTACTTACAACAGTTTCAGCACATAGTTAGCGTCATTAAGCATGCTGTAGCATGAGATCGAGAAGGAAACTTCCCTCTTGTGCACATGGCCTCTGTAGAAAAATCTCTGGCGATCTTTCGGGAGAGCGACTGTCTAATTACCTTTGCTACGTTGCCTTCTATCTGGAAAGCGACAAAGGTGTTAGAAGCAACCAATCCCGAGATCTTCCAGCACTTCATCAGTGGTCACTTGGTTGGGACGGATCGGACTGTGAACTCTTTTAATGATGTTGCACCAGATAATGAGATATGAAGCTGGAACAATCAATCCAGAGATCGTCAAAGAGTACAGGTGATATTGAGGGACAAACCAGAAACCTCGCAATCACAGTCAAGTGGCAGCTTCTATTCCACGAAATTCTACTTGTCTCGAATATTTTCCGGGAAATGATGAGTGATGTATCGATGAATCACATCGAACCAGCAAGGGTGAATAATGAAGTTACTGGTTGCAAAGCTGATAAGCTCAATGAAAAGGTGGCAAGGCGTCTGGACTTTGTTTGAGATAGAGGCAATCCATACAAAATCCAGTGCAGGCATCAAGCTCCATAACATAATTACCAAAACATTGGTAGATGACCAAGTGGCTGTACGGCTGCTCCATATGCAAGAGAATGGAGATCTACTGGTCAAAGAATTCAGGGAAGAGCGGTTCCTATCAAAGGCCAACATATGTCTGCCACCATATGGAAAAGAAACCTGCCACAAATGTACTACAAACCAGTTGTCAATCAGGCTACAGCTCATGTGGCTCTGTCATCCAAGCTGATAGCAGCAGCTCAGCGTGACATTGAGATCGTCAAAGATTGGGGAATGGCACTCAACTCTATATATGACCATGCTATCATCCCAACTTCAACGCTATTTGAAGGTGACATCCCATCCAAACCTGACAAGAGTGCACTGATTGCCGTTATGCGTTATCTTAGACATCATTTCCAAAATTTACATCATTTGGAACATTCTATCGCGCAATTAGCTGTGTATCTGCAGGCCATGTACGTCAGGCCAGTCTCCTCGTCATATTTGATAGTTACCTGCAATCGTCCTTTAAATCTGGAGAAAGGCTCCGTCATGCTGGAGGAGTAGGGTCTGTTGATCTCATAGAAATCACCAACGATGTCCCAATACTGCACCAGCTGGACATTACCAACCAATACAATCTAGTTGCAGCAGCTGGCTCGCCAGCTGGCATCAACTTCCGAACTGGTCAAGCTGACCATCGGGCTTAGTGAATGTATCACAGGCGAGGCAGTTCTTCCAGCACACATGTTACATCCTGACATCAACGCCACTGTGTGAGTGGTCGGGTGTTTGTGATCTCCAATGATCTCCATAGTGTCCTTACTTCGGTTTATGCCTCAATTGCGTGAGAAGGGGCTTCAGGAGTTGTGGGTAGAGTTTGGCACCGGTGAGCATAGACGTCATCTACCAATTCATGTTCTCGCCGATAAGTTGGGAGTGGGACTGTGCAGGGTCGTATTGAACGCGCATGTCCTCACTGGCGACGATACTCTGAGCAAGATTGGCATAAAACACACGTCGACGTCTCTCTCGTGTGAATCACATAAATTCCTAGCCGACTTTGCAGAGTCAGATCAGTTAACTGAAACGTTGACTCGGAAATCTGAGGAATATCTCATTCATGTGTGGATATTGCAAAGTCAAATACGAGTGGAGTGGCATATCCGACCTTCACCACCGAAACCTCTGTAAGCCCTACCACCTACAGCAGTGTAATCCATGGTCATATCCGTATAGCATTTCTTGTTGTGTGTAATGTCATGTGCCTCCTAAAAGACACCATTCAACTCCAGATCCAATGAACTATGGTTGGGTGAGTGAATGGTACCCTCTTGCCTGCACAATATGTCAATCCACTACCACATGGGAAGCTTGTCATCTGTAAATGCACGGAAATGTGTTACACAAAGTACTGTCCATGTAAAAATGCCAGAGAAACTTGGATGATATTTTGTCATAAACAACAAAAAATCAATGTGTCCAATTAAGTAATCAGACTATTTGGTCAGTGGCATGGGTGGTTTAAGACTTTTGACGCGTCCTTCTTATTAAGCGTCATGTTGTATTCTTGTAATGCATCAGTCTACTAAGTTCCAATCGAAATATGTATACGTTCACTTGTTTTACGGATTATTGTGGCGGCCATCTTGGATTCTGATAACTAGACAACATGTAAAATGTATCTTGATACCACTAATGTGCCTCGTATGCCTGAAAACCCCATAATACACAAACAAAATGTACCAATTGCTTATAATTCCTATCAAAATTAGCACATGTTTGCCTGTTTTATGGCGGCCATCCTAAATTTTGCATCTATGTAACATCTAAAATGATTTTGGACACTTTCGGCATATTTGGTATCCATGAAAACATCATTATGGACACAAAACTCATTCATCTACCACGTTCATATCAAGACTTACACATATTGATATTTTTGCCATCTTGGATTACGGTAACTAGGCAACGTCTAATATGTTTTTTATCATCATAGCTGTATCGGGAATGCCTGGAAATCACATATTTGACACCAAAAGCATCCATCTAATACATTGCTATCAAAAGTTATATGCATTTCAGTTTTGGTACATGCCTGACGGCGGCCATCTTGGAAAATGGCCGCTCATCGACTCATGCTATGAATTTTGGAATTCCACCTAGTAGATTCTTGACACTGGGGTTATCCCATATTCAAATCAACTGGCAAAGTCTATGCTAATGCAAATGTATACGGGTCTCTATGGCAGGGCCAGGACTACCCTGGGGACATCCCAGGGTGTCCGATTTAGAGAGATTCCACTGTGAAACTTGCATATAACTACTTCAAGACACGCCTAGGTGTTTTGCGATCATGAATCATGAAATTAAATGGCAACGAAGCATATCAAAATTAAGCACAACCTCAGGGATTCCGCTGGCGTTCGCCACGTTCGCAATTGGCAATAAAAATAAACAATTGCCGATAAAAAATATATAAACATTTTTTTTAATTTATTTTTCGGAAATTGTAATTTTTTATCGCCAATTTTTTTAAGTGGCGATTTTTTCATTTTCCCCAGCGGAATCCCTGCAACCTATGTGTCTCTGTGTCAGGTTTACAGGGGTTCGACTGTATATATTTTGGGCACACGTTGAGAAAATGGATCGTACAAACGCCGACGATCAGCGTAGTTATAGATTAGCATGTGTATTCGAGCTGTCTGATAAGGGTCTACTATTGCTATTACACAGTCTACATGTAGCAAAAACAGTATTTATATTTAAACAAGTAATTGTTCTATTGACTTTTTGACCACGTGGTCTTGATATGCATAATACGCACCACAATACGTTTTTACTTAATTTACCTTAATTAAAATTCATTTCGTTGCTGCCAGAGTGTACCGTCACATATTTTCCTCACATATGTGACTATGACTTATCTGTTATGCGTGATCTGTAGCCTATTTCATCAACATTGCAAAGTATACTTTACTAGCAAAGTATACTTTGAGGGAGTAATCATTTATTTTTCCTGAAATGCATTATTTCATATAGAACTAACAAATGCATATATTTCATGATTAAAAGTATGCAGAATTATTATACTGAATTTATTACATTATCACAGCCAAATTGGCTGTGATAATGTAATAAATTCAGTATAATAAAAATTAATAAATTTATCATAAAATTGAAAATTTATCCCTCAAAGTATACTTTGATACTAAAGTATACTTTGCAATGTTGATGAAATAGGCTACATGACCTGCACTGTTCACCATTCCGTCAATGAAATAATTGGCGATAAAAAAATACAATTTTCTGCAACCTATGTGTCTCTGTGTGAGGTTTACAGGGGTTGGACTGTATCTAACCAGCAGTATACATCGTTATCAGTCTACAGGAGCGTACATTTTAATCAGGAACAACACTGGTCGCGAATCCCATAAGCCCAATAATGGATCGTAGCTAGTTATCTCCCGTTAAATTTATTTATAGAAATCCGGTCCAAATTCTGTAGTTTATGACCTTATTATTACCTGTAAAAAAGAGCGTATGTAGCATTATATGTTTAGAAAGAGAGTTAATATATAGAGAATACCAGGCTAGTGTCTTTTGATATCAAGTTTATCAGGCAAGGCTAGGAAACGCGTAGGAATTTCGAGGCTTGCCGAGGAATTCCTACCGTTTCCGAGCCTGATAGACTTGATATCAAAATACACTAGCCTGGTATTCTGTTTATCAGGTAACGTTTTATGCTGGAAAATGACCACACATGACGTCGTTATCTATGGCAGAACACGGACTTGTTTACATTGCGTCATTATACTGACGTCATTCGGTAACGTCACGTGACGTCATCCGGCGAATGGAATGTCAATGTTCACTTCATTGTAACCCGGATGTTTGTATCATGTCAATGCCTGATACAACAATATGTTATCAGTCAGTACGTATTCGGCCAATACAGGGCAGGTTACCTGATAGAGTGATTTCTACTAGTGGTGATCCAAATCGCCCTACATATCTACGCAATCTGATTTTCGGCTACATTATTTGCCAGATTCACATTTTCACACTTATTAATGTTCTTGCAATCAGTGTAGACTCAAATCAGACTGCACAGATGTGCAGTCTGATCTGGGTCTACTCTGTTCGCAAAACTCAATTGTTGTGCTATTCAGTAAGAAATATACGCTGAAATACAGCAGAGGACCGGATCTCTATAAATAGATTTACAAAGGGCAATAACTAGCTATGATACCTGTTTTCTTCTCCCGTTACAGTAGCTACAATAATTCGCCTCCGATATGTTATGTACGGCTACAATTTGACCCATTCAAAAAATGTGAGCAACAGAAGTGCATACCCAAACCTATATTTTATACCTTTAAACAAATAATAGTTGATGTAGAACTAGTAAATTGCCAACAATAATAGAACAGAGAAAACATTTTCCCATGGAAGCCATATCTTCTCTAGTTTGTATGCAATATTCAACATAACGAAATGAAGCTTTTAAATTTACAAGATATACATGTAAAGGTACATGCCCACGCAGTAGGCACAAACTGTTCTTTATAGTACAGTCGAACCTCCCCGAACGGCCACCTCTCTACAACAGCCACCTCTCTGTAACAGCCGCTATTTTATATCCCAAATGTATGAGTTCATCTATATCTAACCCTTACACTGCTGAGCATGAACATTGTCGTTTGATGTTGATTTTGCATTCTTTCTCAATAAAAACATGTTTTGACAGCATTTTAGAA
The DNA here is from genome assembly GCA_029237695.1 of Conchocele bisecta. Lineage (NCBI taxonomy): Eukaryota > Metazoa > Mollusca > Bivalvia > Lucinida > Thyasiridae > Conchocele > Conchocele bisecta. The sequence continues at coordinate 73,071,202 of CM055269.1, read as the reverse complement.
TCATTTCCATTGGAAATGATTCTAAAATGCTGTCAAAACATCTTTTTATTGAGAATTATTGAAGAAAATAAATAAACATCAGACGATAAAATTGTATTCAGCATTAACCTCCATACAACAGCCACCTCTCTATAACAGCCAATTTTGCCTCTTCCCATGGGTGGTTGTTGTAGAGAGGTTGCACTGTAATTAAATAAGTGTATAATTGTGTCACTTGTTGAATACCAGTTTAAACAAATAGTTTACTGATAGTGACCGGCGGTGTTATCAGGCTATTTTCATATGCAAATGAGGCATGATATTTTTTAATTATTTATGCTGAAAGAATAATATTTTCGACAGATTATAAAGTATGATCATTGCACATCAAACAATAAATACAGATAATAAATAGTAATGTCCGCTAACATTTTAAGGAAACACGGTTATCGCCCCTGATATGAGTGTGGAAATTTACATCTGATATAAAATGTACATGTATACTAATGCCAATCAATATGTGGGGTGATGGTGAATGAATGTTTGTTTTGCCAGAAAATGGCATATCTACAGAATATGCAAAACTATCTGTCTCCCTATATTAGAATTTCAGCACACAAATATTTACACAATTCCCTAACATTGGATTGGCCCGTAGCAAGTCTCTGTCAAAAATGTATATCCCAGTAAACTGCCAAGCCGAACTACTTTCCGTAACCGTGAGGCACAGTTAAAATAATTCTTAAGAAAACGGAAAATAAACACATTTTCTTGATGAATTTATTTCAAATGCTGGAATTATAAGGAATGAATGGCCTTTTTGTGGAATTTATCGGGGATATAAACTTGGAAAAGTCGCGGGAATACTGGACGAGTCCTTCCGGCCTTCGTCCAGTATTCCCGCGACTTTTCCAAGTTTATACCCCGATAAATTCCACAAAAAGGCCATTCATTCTTATAATAACCTACTCAGTGGGCATGTACCTTTAAGCTCCATCTATTACAGTTTAGAAAGCATACAACTTTTAACCCTTTCAACCCTAAGTAACTGGAATGGACTGTGATATGCTAATGTTCCGACCAATCCAATGGTCACAAAATGATTTTCAGATTCGTCCATTTATGAAAAGGGGGTGTTTTTCTTCTAAGAAATATGAAAATTACTTGCAAAAAGTGCAGATCCTGATGAGACGGCTCGTTACGAGCCGGCTCATCTGGATCTGCACTGTTTGCATAAACCGCTATAGCGTGCTTTCGGATTCAAAGGGTTAAGGCAACGTTGCAAAGAGACACCCGTGACGAAAACAATTTACCCATTTTTCTACCAAAAGTGGATATAAATATAGATCGCTATCAGGCTACATGCTTGTGCTATTTGGTCAGGAGCTACACTAATCACAAATCCCATAAGCCCCATTTCTACAGTATAGTACCATTTCAGACCGGGAGAAGGACATCCTAAGCGGCCTGATACTGTGTGTGGCTATCGTGGCCAGCGTGATCATATTCGGCATCACCGTCCTCTTTATCTACAAGAAACGGCAGAGCTTCCGAGACATCATTATCACCAAGACAGCCGTTGCCAAGAGCAACAGCTACAAGTCAAACGTCGGATGTAAGTTATATGTATAAATGTTTACACTGTCCGTAAATTCATAATGAAAACGCCCATCCAACGTGTTGCGTTTATATCCCAGTACATTACATTACAAGGTGCATGATCACGTGGTTACAACAACAACAACGTCACCTACGTACTTTGAATCGGTATTTGTTGTTGTTGTTAGTACCACGTGATCATACACCTTGCATTAGCCCCACATGACGTCGCGCAACGTTATTGATTCCTTAAAAGTTGTATTAACGTCATTTAACATACATGACGTTCATCGTCGTTGTCAATAACGCCACGCTATTGACCGGCAACTTCGCTGTTCTATGAATTGAGACAAAATTACGTAAAACAATAATATTCCTAATTTTAACTCCGTATTTTGGGTATTTACATTTGTGGAACTATCTGAACATGCAGTGTAAATATAAGTAATAAAACCATAGGCTGTTGCGTTTACTGTAGTATGAAAAACATTTGGTCTCACCAAATGTTTTTATACTACAGTAAATGCAACCGTCCATGGTTTTATTCCTTAAATATAATACTTTGGAAGGTATATAAACCAGACACGCAGAGGATTTTATATGTTTCATGCTGATGTTTTACTGTAATTTATCTCTAAGGATGATGTTAACCCTACGTTTCTGTCTGTAGCACAGGGCGACTTATTGTAAGTCGCCCTGTGTTACAGACAGACACTTCGGGTAATGATATCGGATGTTCGTGATCACAAAGTCCGGGCTCCAGATAAGGAATTAGTAATTGAGTATTTTCACTCCATCATATCTGAAGCAATTGGGTATTTCAATATTTAATTGGGTAAAATAAAATCACACTACTGTTTACACATCAACAGACAGCAAGTACTGAATAGTTTGCTTCGAAATGAAAACATGTCTTGGAATTTCATTAGATTTGTCTCCTTGTAGACAATTCTAATGAAATACCAAGATGTATTTTCATGGAAAATAAGAAAAATATGCTATATTTGTGGTCTGTTTATTGTTTTCTATAGCATGATAAATGTACCAAAAATTTGTTATTGCTTTTTGATACTCCATCCTTCTGATTTCAATTGGGTTTTTGGCAATTTTAATTGGGTATTTACGCAAATATGCAGCTTATCTGGAGCTCTGCAAAGTACACACACATGGAGTGCCATGTATTGAAGTGGAATATCTGCAAGCCGGACACCTATTAGCCAAATCGCTGTATTTTCCGTTTTCAAACAATTACAGAAATGCCATGGCATCGCTTTTTATCTATGTCTGATTGGTATCCCATTCATAACTGTGAAAACTGATACCACAATTGGATTGATCGGCTCATATGTATAGTTCTGCTTAAGGAAACTCAATGCAATTGAAATAATTTATGGAACACCATCGCATTTTATCCCGTCAACACAGTGCGTATGTGCCGTGAAACACGGTGCCGTGAAACATTTTTGATATCCAGTCAATACAATTTTTGCATTTTACAGCCATTTGTAGGTGTTGACGGGATAAATAGAATAGTATTTTAGTGCCGTGAATGGAACAAAATATCTGGCGCGGCACGGAAACGGGATGTGCTCGGCAGAGCCTCGCCCATCCCGTTTCCTGAGCTTTGCCAGATATTTGTTCCCATTCACGGCACTAACCTACTATTCTCTATCTATTTTCCTTATTTCTGAACCAAAGGATATGTTGTGACCACTCATTTGAACCGTTTCGGCGAGACAGTTCAAATGGTGGTCACTACATATACTTCTGATGAGAAATAAAGAAATTCTATTTTCCGTTTCATAAGCCTTGCCAGATATTTTTTCCCATTCACGGCACTAACCTACTATTCTCTATCTATTTTCCTTATTTCTGAAGTATATGTTGTGACCACTCATTTGAACCGTCTGGGCGAGACGGTTCAAATGGTGGTCATTACATATACTTCTGATGAGAAATAAAGAAATTCTTGAGCCTTGCCAGATATATTTTCCCATTCACGGCATTAACCTACTATTCTCTATAACCCGAATTCTCTGACTATCACGCAGGGCAACTTACAGGTAAGTGGCTTCTGGCTGTCACGCGTGATAACCAGAAAATGCGGGTTACTATAGGAATGAATGGCCTTTTTGTGGAATTTATCGGGGTATAAACTTGGAAAAGTCGCGGGAATACTGGACGATGGCCGGAAGGCCTCGTCCAGTATTCCCGCGACTTTTCCAAGTTTATATCCCCGATAAATTCCACAAAAAGGTAATTCATTCCTTATAATTCCAGCATTTTCTGGTTATCATTAGTTGAGTCTTGCTACGGGCCATTCAAATGTTAGGGAATTGTGTAAATATGTTTGTGCTGGAATTATCATAGCATGAGATGCTATGTATGTTTAGCTTAAACTTTGTGATCAGACTTTGCGGATGTACAGCGGCGATTTGTTGAAGTTCCCAATCGAAAGAAAGCAAAACGAACAGAAAACGATCGTTTTGTACAGCGATATGAATAGAGGCACATACTTTGTTGTTGTTTTTTTTTCAGTAGGCACAAACTGTTCTTTATATCAGAGACATCAGCTGAAACATGTTCTGGCAAAATAAACTTTCATTCAACATTACCCCACGTATCGATTGGCATTAGCATACATTTTATATCAGACGTACATTTGCGCACTGATATCAGGGGCGATAACCGTGTTTCCTTGAAATGTTAACGGACATTATTATTTATTCTCTGTATTTAGTTTTTGATGTGCAACGATCATACTTTATAATCTGTCGAAAATATTATTGTTTCATGTGACGCATTTAATTAGTACAAATAATTAAAAAAGCGCATGCCTCATTTGCATATGAAAATAGCCCGATACCACCGCGCGTCACTCAGTATCAATCAAATAAATATTACTACATGATTATATCTGTATAGTGGGCATCTGTATTTTTTAGAACTGGTGGGATAGTGACACAATTATACACTTATTTAATTCCTATAAACAACATTTTGTGCCGACTGAGTGGGCATGTACCTTTAAGACTACGAAAACGATGTGTAAACGATAGGTACACATTCGTGTGTTGAACCAGGAACAGATTATTGCTGTGTCTTGGTGACTAACAACAGCTACCCCGCGTCTGTCCAAAAATGCAGAGTAGTAATCTGCACCGTGTCCTATATGTGTTTGCTGTTCGTCGACTCTCCGACACATTGACTAGAATTTGAATGGTTTTTAACACTAGAAACGAGATAACACGTGATTTAGCGAGAAGGCAATTGCTGCTTGCGCAGTAAGCTGTCACTATCACATTAGCGTAGGGATATACTGCCAAGTTATTTTACTACTACAATAACTAAATGTCTAATGCAATATGCAGATTTTGTTCTCAAGTCAGACCTCCTGTGAATGCAATGCAATGTCACTCGGAAGTAATGATAAATTAATACGCCATGCATAGCATAGTGGGGAATATATATACTATAACGCGAGTGCGCTGTATTTTTTGTACACATACCATACGCTGTAAGATGTAAATTTTACTTTGGTGTATTTTTCTGTGTCCCTTAACTGATTTTATTTCAGTAAAGTGCACGGAACCCCACACTTGTGTAGAACGATGGCATAACATGAGCACTACAATGTAACCACACGGTGTTTTTAGAAATAATATTTACACCTATAAAGTCATATTGCAAACGCCCATTCGACGTATTGCGTTTACATCCCAATGCAATACATCAGACACACGTGACGTCGTGCGATGTTGTTGATTGGGTAATGTTCGCAACGTCGCTGTTCCAGGAACTGCGACAAAATGACGTAAAACAAGATTATTCTTAATTTTAACGCCATATTTGGTTATTTACAGGTTTGAAACTATCAGAAAATGCAGTGTAAATATAAGTTATAAAAACATGGGCTGTTGCGTTTACTGGGGTAACAATACAGTTGGTATGTTTAAAGTGCGTGGAGTCCACGCACTTTAAACATACCAACTGTATTACTCACCCCAGTAAACGCAACATCACATGGTTTTATTCCTTAAATAATCCACAAGTGTAATACATAAACAAATGAGACCGCTATAGAAATGACGTTCTACATATACATGTAGGTGATCAATTTAGTTTCAATTTATGAGCTTATGTGTTGCGTAATAAATATGAGCAAACATGCGTGATGATTTAATATGATACTTATTGTAATAAGAACCTCGGTATCGATTCATTTTCATAGTTATTGTACTAGTGTAGTATGCTTTAATACACTGTGATAATACATTGTGCATTACGAAAGCCAAGTTTCAGCAATAATGCCGGATTGCCAGGATCTGCAGAATTTGTCCTCAGATTTTTAACAAAAAATAATAACTCTTCTGCCAATTAATGGAATGGTCCAAATTTAATCATATATTGAGGGATGACATGGTTGATATGGGATAAAGTCGTATTGCCAGGATCTATAGAGTTTGTCAGCACTTCTTTTAGGTTTTGGAGAGAGAAAAAAACATTTCCACCTTATTTTCCAAATGTTACCATGGAGCAGGCAGTCAATGCTAGATAGTTAGTATCTTATAGTCAATGGTGGGAAGTTGCTCGAAAGGTTCATGTCGGATATTTATGAATGTGACTGGAGAAATTGAACGTATGGGTCTTGTGACCAGTGTCAGTCTATATTGCTCGTTAGAAGCATGACGGGTGTTTCATCGACAGAATGGCGGACAGTGCAGATCCTGATCAGACTGTGCGGATGCACAGTCTGATCTGGTTCTACACTGGTCGCAAGGCACCATTTCTCCAGTCACAACCACATTTAGACGTGAAATGGTTGATATAGGTCCACCATCACCATTGATTGTTCCAATGACCACATAGTTTGCTATTCTCTGCTACTTTAATTTTTCGTATGAATGTTGGGGGACCTATTTTCCCATAACCTGCATCCAGTCTGCTCTGCTCTGGTTTAATTTTTGAAAGATAAATAATTCAATCTCCTGTCACCACCCACCCTGGTGGTGACGCAAAAAGTCAGCGGCGAGAATTGCAACCGCCTCACATGACAAACATGTTCCGACTTACAAAACATTCCCAAAGCATATGCTTGAAACTGATGTAAATGATACATTATCCCGTCAACACAGTGCGTATGTGACGTGAAACACGGTGCCGTGAAACATTTTTGATATCCAGTCAATACTATTTTTGCATTTTACAGCCATTTGTAGGTGTTGACGGGATAAATAGAATAGTAGGTTAGTGCCGTGAATGGGAAAAAATATCTGTCAATACTTTTTTTGCATTTTACAGCCTTTTGTAGGTGTTGACGGGATAAATGAATAGTAGGTTAGTGCCGTAAATGGGAATAAATATCTGTCGCGGCACGGAAACGGGATGTGGTTGGGCATTTCCTCGCCCATCCCGTTTCCTGAGCCTTGCCAGATATTGTTTTTTCCCGTTCACGGCACTAACCTACTATTCTCTATTTAACATCCCTGTGAAGTAGATTAGTACATCAATTGATCGGTTTTTGCAAGAAAAGAGGTTCTATGGCATAACAAATTTGGCTTATTTTTTAACGTACTACTTTTGACTACACCGGGCATGAATATCGGATGATTTAGTGTGGCTAAACATATAGGATAAAGCCGAATTGTCAGGGACGATGATAACCATGTGCATACTTGAAGCAATGGCTTCCACAGCGGATTACGTCTAGTCTCGGCTGCAGCGTTATCCGGAGATCTCGCTATAATCTCGCTGCCAAATTACGCCGCCAAACTACAAAGAGAAACCTGCAATAGTTGTGAATCGCGATCCGAAATGTGTCGGGTACCGCGTAATTGTTGATGACGGGCACGAGGCTGGGAAAAAGTAGTTCACAGACGTTGGCAAGCGTCTCGTTGACATAATGAAAGAAATTAATTCACGGTTCCAAGGTCATTGTTGTATTGACGCATCTTTGTGAATAAAGTAGCGCTTAACGCATATTCAATGTTTCGTTATTATAGGAATGAATGGCCTTTTTTTGTGGAATTTATCGGGGTATAAACTTGGAAAAGTCGCGGGAATACTGGACTAAGGCCGGAAGGCCTCGTCCAGTATTCCCGCCTCTTTTCCAAGTTTATATCCCCGATAAATTCCACAAAAAAGGCCATTCATTCCTTATAATTCCAGCATTTGAAATAAATTCATGAAGAAAATGTGTTTATTTTCCGTTTTCTTAAGAATTATTTTAACTGCGTCTCACGGTTACGGAAAGTAGTTCGGCGTGGGAGATTACTGGGATATAAATTTTGAACAGAGACTTGCTACGGACCAATCAAATGTTAGGGAATTGTGAAAATATTTTTGTGCTGGAATTATTGACGCATCTTTGTGAATAAAGTAGCGCTTAACACATATTCAATGTTTCGTTATTATATACTAGCAATATATTGACAAGTACTGTATACCTTATACCATGATGTATCGTTATGAAATGCTGTTTGAAATTGTGTTTGCAATGGCGCTGTACAACTCGCGCAGGTATTGTCAATAACCTGTTTTTGTTACGGCGAGTTATATCCATGCGATGCTGTCATGTTGCCCATCTCATATGTTTGTGAGATCGCGGTTGTCATAGATACTTAGGATCTTGAGTCTTACCAGACATGTGCCTTCATCATCACATTAATTCATGACGTTTACCCACCCGTTCATGCTTATGTTTACTTGCACACGATATGCTAGAAAAAACTAAATAGTTCCACTATATAATTTAACCGAGTAACCCAACTACATGTATACCCCCATTTTCTGCTGCTCTCAATTTGTATATGGGTGTTGCGAAACCTACGTTTACATAAGCTACATCCTCTCTGCACTGGATCTAAGCTAAACAGAACATAGATTAGATTACATCTAAAGAAATACAAAGCCAATCTCCTCTGACCGCCTTCGCCGACTCCAACACTGTTTACTCCAAGTTACTTTACTATACTTGCAGGTAATGTAGCTGTGACTGGAGATATGGGGCTTATGGGATTTGTGACCAGTGTAGCTCCTGATCAAATAGCACATTCCCATATCTATTCTACTTGTTAGAAGCATGACGGGTGTTTCATTGATGAAATGACGAACAGTGCAGATCCTGATCAGACTGTGCGGATGCACAGGCTGATCTGGATCTACACTGGTCGCAAAACCCGTAAGCCCCATTTTTCCAGTCACAGCCACATATACATTTACTTGTCTGCACTTACAGTGTACATACATTAATGTAACATATATTTTCGGGTAAGTGAGTTTACTCAATAACGCTTGCATGTAAAGTCGATTACTCTAATAGGTTAGAACACACCAAAGAGTTTTACTATATAATTTAACCGAATCCCATCCATTAAGGCCAGTCTCTCCTCCTTTCACTATTCGTATGGATGCTGTGGGACCTACTTGTACATGACCGACCTGCAGCCAGTTTGTACTGGTTCTGCATGAACTAAACAATAGGTTCACTTACTCCTAAGAAAGAAAAATCCAACCTCGTCATGTCCGCCAATATTCTTTACATGTTTTGGCCACGGAAACTCTGTTTGCATCACATCACGTGACCAACAGGTTCCGTGTTTTCTTTTGAATATTACAAATATGCAGAACAGTGGTGTTAAAGGCACCCCCAAAATATTCCTCAAGTGAAATTGGTTAGTAATGGATCAATATTTGCAAGCAAACTGTGCCTGCGACCTCAAAACACCGGCACTATCTTTTTAGCTCACCTGAGCGAAGCTCATGTGAGCTATGGTTACCGCAATGTGTCCGTCGTCCGTCGTCCGTCGTCCGTCGTCCGTCGTCCGTCGTCGTCCGTGAACATTTTCAAACGTCTTCTCCTCAGTAACCATTGGGCCTATAGTCACCAAACTTCATGATCATGGTCCTTAGGTAGGGGGATTACAAAATTGTTAAAATGACGTCATTGTGTAATCCAAGATGGCCGCTGTCTAAAAATAGCACAAATTCTTCAAAAATCTTCTTCTCAAGAACCGCCAACCGGATTTCGACAAAACTTGGTAGGAATGATCGATGTACAATGCTCTTTCAAATTTGTTAAAATGGTGACCCTGGGGTCAAAACTGGGCGTGGCCCGTGGGGTCAAATTGGGGTCAAATTTTATTTTTGACCGAATATGGTCATGTCATATATCAAATTGAAGGTATCAAAGAGGTGATCACTCTGGTGAATTTTTTGTCGAAATCTGATGGTTATGTCATCCAAGATGGCCGCCGAAAGGTCAAAAGGTCGTTCTTTTATTAGAGATTTAAAAATTCTACTTCACATAAATCGCTTGGCCCATGGTAGCCAAACTTAAAAGTTATGGTCCATGGGTAAAGCCTTTTCAGATTTGTTAAAATGGAGGTCATCGCTAATCCAAGATGGCCGCCGTCTAAAAATAGCATAAACTCTTAAAAATTCTTCTTCTCATGAACTGCTAGCCGGATTTTGACAAAACTTGGTAGGAATGATCAATGTACAATGCTCTTTCAAAGTTGTTAAAATGGTGACCCCGGGATCAAAAATGGGCGTGGCCTATGGGGTCAAATTTGGGTCAAATTTTATTTTTGACCGAATATGGTCAAGTCATATATCGAATTGAAGGTATCAAAGAGGTGATCACTGTGGTGCATTTTTTGTCAAAATCTGATGGTTATGTCATCCAAGATGGCCGCCGAAATGTCAAAAGGTCGTTCTTTTATTAGAGATTTCAAAATTCTTCTTCACATGAACCGCTTGGCCCATGATAGCCAAACTTAAAAGTTATGGTCCATGGGTGAAGCCTATTCAGATTTATTAAAATGGAGGTCATCGCTAATCCAAGATGGCCGCCGTCTAAAAATAGCATAAATTCTTAAAAAATCTTCTTCTCATGAACCGCCAGCCTGATTTCGACGAAACTTGGTAGGAATGATCAATGTACAATTCTCTTTCAAATTGTTAAAATGGTGATCCCGGGGTCAAAAATGTGCATGGCCCGTGGGGTCAAATTGGGGTCAAATTTTATTTGTGACCGAATATGGTCATGTTATATATCAAATCGAAGGTATCAATGAGGCGTTCACTCTGTTGAATTTGTTGTCGAAATCTGATCGTTATGTCATCCAAGATGGCCGCCGAAAGGTCAAAAGGTCGTTCTTTTATTAGAGATTTAAAAATTCTACTTCACATGAACCGCTTGGCCCATGGTAGCCAAACTTCACAGTTATGGTCCATGGGTGAAGCCTTTTCAGATTTGTTATAATGGAGGTCATCGCTAATCCAAGATGGCCGCCGTCTAAAAATAGCACAAATTCTTAAAAATTATTTTTCTCATGAACCACTGGCCGGATTTCGACGAAACTTGGTAGAAATGATTGATGTACATTGCTCTTTTAAAGTTGTGAAAATGATGACCCCGGGGTCAAAAATGGGCGTGGCCCGTGGGGTCAAATTTTATTTTTGACCAAATATGCTCATGTCATATATCAAATTGAAGGTATGGATGAGGCGATTGCTCTGGCGCAATATTTGTCGGAATCGGATGATTATGTCATCCATAATGGCCGCCAAAATGTCCATTTATTTGAGATTTTGAACGTCTTTTTCTCAGGAACCACTTGGCCGATGCTGGCCAAACTTCATAGGAAGTTCCGATCCTTGGGTGAAGCATTTTCAGTTTTGGTAAAATGAGAGTCATCGCTTAATCCAAGATGACCGCCATCTAAAAATAGCACAATTTTTTTAAAACACATGAACTCAATGTCACATTCTCCTCTGGTGTTCATGGAGTCAGGTGAGCGAATTAGGGCCATCATGGCCCTCTTGTTTTATACCGGACTACTTGGCGATTTCGCACCATTTGGTATTCTCTAACCTAATATATATTTCTGGTAAGGGAGAGTACTCTAATATACTTGCAGGTAAGGTAGACTACTCCAACCAGGTATTGCTACCGACGGACGACTGGGAGGTGGACTGTCGACAGCTGAAGTTCGCCAGCCATATCGGACAGGGGGCGTTCGGAAAGGTCGTCACGGGGTACTACAAGGACCAGCGGGTGGCAATCAAACTTATCAGGGGTGAGCATATCATAAATACATGTACATGAAACTATGCTATATGCACGAGTGGCTTTCACAAAGTTCCGTTACGGAGAATGCAGCCTTTCGATGATCAGACATACAACTTGCATATTTCGGCACATATACATTTGAACATCTATCGATAACCTCAAATCGCTATCAAGCAGTTTGATTGGCTAAGCCTGAGCTGTAGCACATGTCAGGCTCAGTCAATCAAGCTGCTTGGTTTCTGGCACAATATTTTGGAATAAGAAAATGGACACTTATTGGTAAGATTAGCGCAGACGGTTGTCATTATATTGGACGTGATAAGTTCGCTATTAAAACATATGATACAGTCTCCGTGTCGAAATCTTTTGAACGTCCCTCGCAAAAAAATAACTCGCGTAAGTTCTATAGTTTACCAGCCGGTTTGCCAAATATAATTTGCAACGTGAAAATGCATATTGTATTAATTATTATTATCAGATTAGAGTACGGTAAAAATATATAAAATATTTCCAAAGCGGGTCAGCAAATATTTTGCGATCCGGTAACTCTCATATTCCGTCCATTCTGATAATGGAGAATACGAGTGTATGCAAAGTATTACGCTTTCGCAATTAACTGCCTTATACATACATGGGTAACAAGAATACATACGTATAACTTGCGAACGTTGAAATCTGTTTCGGCCAGAATGTTATTCAAGACCAGCGTCGTATGGCAATCAAAATGCACAATAATTCCTCAAGACTGCCGTTGTTCGACACCGCTCACAGCCGTGTTCAAACATACAGCGCGTGCTATTTGACCATGGCTGTAGACAATGCTCATTCCGAGGCCAAGCCAACACCTACGTAATGCATGTGTCTCATGACGTCACTAGAACGCGCCATTACGTCACCAGGCCTGTTCACAACGGTCGCACTAACATTATGAAATTGATGCGTCACGCGACTGCACTGTGGCCCAAAACATGTATGCGTAAATCAGCTGTTTGAATGTAGCTGATTATCAAAGTACCGAAAGTACTGCATATATGCTCAATTTACACGATATTTCCGACGGAAGTGTAACAATAACGTTCGACTATGTCCAGCCGTGGGTAAACATTTGCTGTGGCCTTGGGGTTCAAACAGTTCCCTCGTGCCACGGCAAACGTTTACCCACGACTGGGCATGGTCGAACCTTATAATCGATATCGCAATCGGTAGTGTTTCTTAAGCACTAGTTTGAGTAATTATTGTGCACTTGGCGGGTGAAACCCCCAGTCGATGCCTTAAACCTGGGTTGAAGGTACGGCAAATGCACTACAATTCCTCAAACCCGGGTTTCAGCATCAGACTAGGGTTTGAGGAAAAAACAAACTATGTATGCTATTTGACACAATCTACTAGTGAAGTAATATGAAAACTGATTGTGGACTTGTGCGTGTTTAATATCCGTTCATGAATGTGCACTTAATAACTTTATGTATGTTCTTCTTATTTTTTCTAAAGTTTGCTGGCGGAAATTTAAATTTATGCTAAAAACATCCTCAACCCTTTGCAGACTGCAAATTTTTAGCATAAATTTTAAGTTTTTTGCATACATTTTCATTGTTATTTTCCAATATCTCCTTTGTTTTTTACCGGATTCGTAGGTAGGTTTTGGCCATCTGTTTGGACGCTTAACAGAGAGAAAAATAATGGCATGGCCTTATTGTGCATTTCCGTTTATTACTAGATCAGCAGGTGTGTGTTGGCATAAGGCCATTTCCATTGGCGTTCCAGGGTCTTCCCTGCACATAGCTGATCAGTCTTATCATCGTTGATGCTATTTCCCATAAAATCCTGTTTGGTAGAACCGAAGATAACCAAGCTCTAAGTCTGCGTCTATAATCTTTTGCTAACCCTTAGAATGCGGGAAACGTGTCTTCTGTAGCCTATTTCACCAAAATTGCGAAGTATTCGTATCTTGGTAAGTACACTTTAAGGGAGAAATTTTCTATTTAAGGGTAAATTTATTAATTTTTATTATACCGAATTTATTACATTATCACAGCCATTTTGGCTGTGATAATGTAATACGTTCGGTATAATAATTCTGCATACTTTTAATCATCAAATACATGCAGTGATCAGTTCTATATGAAATAATCAATTTCTGGAAAAATAAATGATTACTCTTTGCTTTGCAATTTTGGTAAAATCGGCTACTGGTATTTAATATAAAAAACCTGCTACCCAATAAAAGCCTGTTGTGACAAAACACATTACAATCATTGCCAAACCAAACCATACAAAAAAGCAAACGAAACAGTTTAATTCTGCGTTGTAGAGGAAAATGTTAAGACAAGTGGCAGACACGAGTCACGTACTGTTGTTGTTGTTGTTTTGTATGGCACGTGTTGCTACCAGTCTGTGCCCGCCGCCATTGTAAGTTCTACAGATGTCAGTTGAGGACAATGACGTGATATTCGTTAATTGAACATTCTACGATAGTTTTGTTTTTAGGTTAGACAACACCAAATAGTTTTACTATATAATTTAACCGAATCCCAACCCAATAAGGCCAGTCTCTCCTACTTTCACTATTCGTATGGATACTGTGGGATCTACTTGTACATGACCTGCAGCCAGTCTGTACTGGTTCAGCATGAATTAAACAATAGGTTAACTTACACCTAAGAAAGAAATATCTAGCCTCTTCATATCCCCTAATATTGTTTACATTTTTTGGCCCCGGAAACTTTGTTTACACACGTGACCAACAGGTTCAGTATTTTCTTTTAAATGCTATAAATATGCTGAAAACTAGTGTTAAAAGCACCCCAAAATGTTCCTGCAGTGAAATTGGGTAGAAATAGATCAAGATTTGCAAGCAAACTAGGTATGTGACCTCAATGTCTCAATGTGCATACCGCCTGGGTATACCCACCAATTGGTATTGTCTAACCTTTACGGTCGTTTTCGTGGCGGATTGTTATTTTATCCCATCAACACAGTGCGTATGTGCCGTGAAACACGATGCCGTGAAACATTTTTGATATCCAGTCAATACAATTTTTGCATTTTACAGCCATTTGAAGGTGTTGACGGGATAAATAGAATAGTAGGTTAGTGCCGTGAATGGGAAAAAAATATCTGGCGCGGCTCAGAAACGGGATGTGCTCGGCAGAGCCTCGCCCATCCCGTTTCCTGAGCCTTGCCAGATATTTTTTCCCATTCACGGCACTAACCTACTATTCTCTATAACCTTAACGGTGGTTTTCGTGGCGGATTGTTATTCTCCCATTGCACCGTTTTGCACCACTATGCTGTAGGCTAAGCGTGTAACACACCTCCGTTTCTTGCAGCAGTACCGAATGTCTAAGAGTTTAATTTTCACCTTATCTCATGACATAATGGCAGATAACGCATGGAACTTGATAAGCGAATTACATACCGTTGATTGGTGGCAGCTTGTACATGTAAGACACGTACTTGTACCCTCAAACAGACGTGCAAAACAAAATTGCTAAGCATACTTATATAGCTAAGTATAATTTGAGGGAGTAATCATTTATTTTTCCCAAAATGCATTAGAACTATAAATGCATTTATTAACTATGCAGAATTATTATACTGAATGTATGGCTGTGATCATGTAATAAATTCAGTACATGTATAATAAAAATTAATAAATTTATCTTTAAATTGAAAAATTTCTCCCTCAAAGTGTACTTAGCCAGATAAGTATACTTTGCAAGTTTGGTGAAATCGGCTACTGGTAGTGTAATTTCAATACTTATATAATGTCATGCCCTCGAACCAAATGTAGTGGGCAAACGTGAAACAATAGTTTTGTATTGTGAGTAGCAAAGCACCTTATAGGAATAATTTGCTGCATACATTTTGTGATGTTCGTGGTCGCTTGACTTGTTTTATTATCCCCTCGCCGATAGGCAAGATGGGATAATAAAATAAGTCAAACGACCGATAGGCATGAGGGGATAATAAAACAAGTCAAGCGACCGATATGGAAGATTGGATAATAAAACAAGTCAAGCGACCGATAGGCATGAGGGGATAATACAACAAGTCAAGCGACCGATAGGCATGAGGGGATAATACAACAAGTCAAGCGACCGATAGGCAAGATGGGATAATAAAACAAGTCTAGCGACCGATAGGCAAAATGGGATAATAAAACGAGTCAAGCGACCGATATGCAAGAGGGGATAATACAACAAGTCAAGCGACCGATAGGCAAGAGGGATAATACAACAAGTCAAGCGACCGATAGGCAAGAGGGGATAATACAACAAGTCAAGCGACCGATAGGCAAGATGGGATAATAAAACAAGTCAAGCGACCGATATGCAAGAGGGGATAATACAACAAGTCAAGCGACCGATAGGCAAGAGGGGATAATACAACAAGTCAAGCGACCGATAGGCAAGAGGGGATATAGCGTTAGTCCATGTTTGTGCGTGTGTGTGTGTGTGTGATTGTGTACGTGCGTACATTAGCCACACCTTTCATTGTTCAATAACTCATGAACCGCTTCACCGATTTTGATAATATTTGGCCACAATGTGTGTCTAGGGATGGTGCTTTGTTTTGCATACAACGCACGTCTGACCACCCATGGTCAAGGTCACTGAGGACCTACCTTCTTTGTAAGGCAAAACTGTTAATGTTTTTTATTATTATTATCAAGGCCGCCAGCGAAGAGATTAGCTGAGTGATAAGGATGCCCTTGACGCTAATGTGTTTATCATAATGTATTGCGTTAGTGTTTCTTTACGTGGGTTCATGCGTGTCCTTTGGGTAACTTGTTTTCTAATTGACGACGTTTCTGTTCAAACTCGTTGACTGATTTCATAACAAATTCGGCATTGCCTCGTTTGATCATGTACTCAGTAAACTCGTTCAATACAATTGGATTTACATTTATTGAGCATAGGCTGCATATGCAGCCTATGCTCAATAAATGTAAATCCAATAATTGTTATCAAGATTTAATTCAAGACTTCAAGATTCAGGAATTAAATCACCGCCCATGTACGATCCAATGTCCAAGTTATGTTTGAGCGGAGAACACGGTGTTTTAACCCTTATATGTAGCACGTGGGAAACGTCAAATGTCATCTGCTGTTTCTTCTTTATATTTTTCTTTCTCAATAGCACATGATTTGACAGCACATTAGAATCATTTCCGCTGAAAATGATTCTGAAATGCTGGCAAGCCATGTTTTATCAAGACAAGTGGAAAATAAAGAATAAACAGCAGGCGACACAATTTAATTCAGCATTGTAAGTTTTAACCCTTAAAACGCGGGAACCGAAAACTGTCGTCTGCTGATGTATTTTTCTTCTTCCATAAAAATGCTGTTTAACAGCACTTTAGTGCCATGTTTTTGTTGAGAAATATGGAAAATATTAAATAATCAGCAGACGACAAAATATAATTCAGCATTGTAATGTCTTCACTATTTCTTTCCACAGACTGCGCGCCCATATCATACAAAGAGGACCTCCTAGGGGAAATCTACCTGATGAAGCGGCTTGGTTCCCATCCAAACATCGTGACCATGATCGGCGCCTGTACGCTCGCGGAACCAATCGCCCTCGTTATGGAGTTTGTGCCGTACGGAAACTTGCAAAATTTCTAAAGTAAGTACCAATGGGAACTGGTGTGCTGATTTAATTGATTGGCGTATTATTATATATTCAAGAGATTTGAATTAGCTCAGATACCATCCACATCATGGAAACTATGTGTTCTGATTGTGAATGCATATTTCGAGGACGTGATATTTATCACGTAACGAAATTTGCATTGACCGTATACATTATAACTGATAAGACATTTCGGGTCATTAATATAATGTTCGACAATGTCCAGCCGTGGGTAAACGTTTGCCGTGGCACGAGGGAACTGTTTGAACTCCACGGCCGTAGGCCGCGGGTTCAAACAGTTCCCAAGTGCCACGGTAAACTACGGCCGTGGGGTTCAAACAATTCCCGAGTGCCACGGCAAACGTTTACCCACGACTGGACATGGTCGAACGTTATTGTTACATTTCCGTCGGAAATATCATGCAATTTGAGCATGTATGGAGTACTTTCGATACTTTGATAACCCGTTCCATTCAAACAGCTGGTTTACATATGCATATTCCGGGGCCGCACTACACGTAGCGTAATGCAGCTGCGTAATGGCGCGTTTTAATGGCGCGTTTTAGTAACGTCATGAGACGCATGCATTACGTAGGTGTTGGCTTGGCCCCGGCATGAGCATTGTCTACAGTAATGATCAAACAGCACGCGTGTACGTTTGCACACGGCTGTGAGAGGTGCCAAACAACGGCAGTCATGTAACAATACTGAATTGACAAATACGCACATCCGGGTCATATATACTTTAACTGAGTATTCATTGGTCGACACACGTCATATGACGTTATCGCAACAACTAAGTAGTTCATAGCATAACATGATACCTGATAATTAAATATCAGGCTAGTGTAATTTGATACCAAATGTATCAGGCTCGACTCGGAAACGGTAGGAATTCCTTGACAGTGTCTAGGAATTCCTACGCGTTTCCTAGCCTTGTCCAATATAAACTTGATATGACGCCGATCCCAGAATGTAAAAAGATACCATTACCTTACTCAATCCTTACAATGCTAAATTAAATGATGTCGTCTGCTGTTTATTTTCGAGTTTCCATTTCACATCAATTGAAGCCATGCTTTGACAGACCTTTATAATCATTTCCATTGGAAATGATTATAAAGTTCTGTCAAATCATGACAGTAAAATGACGTCAGGCCATGATGTCAGACTTTCCCGCGTTCTAAGGGCAACCACAACTCGTGAATATACGTGATATTGTGCCACATTGTTGATAGTATGGATTATTTGTTCAGTGTCTGTTTATTGTTGGCAATACATTCTCAGACAGTAAGTAGTTATGTCTGAGCAATTCCGTGTTTATGTTTTATGCGTTGCTAATCTAGTCCTATGTAATCTAGCATTCCACTGGCCTGTATAATTTGCAATATTAATATAAGCGCTGAGTGATTTGAACTTAAAGGCGCTGTAAAGGAAATGAATTTAATACTACGTCACGTGTAGTTTCACGACAGTTTGCAAGATACGTATGTATCCCGTTCGTCCCTAAATATTAGATACGTTATATTGACACAGTGGAACCCCTCTAAACCGGACACTCGGGAAAATAAGGATGTTCAACTTAAATGTGTTTCACTGTTATATATCTCTGATTACAATTACTTTTCATGATAGCAAAACACTAGAATGTGTCACGAGGTTCCCACCTGTCTGATTTACAGTGGAACATCTCCAAACCGGACACCCTGGAGACCTCCCCAGGGTGTCAGGTTTGGAGAGGTTCCACTGTAGTTCTTTGATCATTTCTGTGCTAGTCCATTTATCAGATAAGGTGTATTTTTAAACAAAGGTCTGAACATTTCTGACAAACACTGCAGATTCTGATGGGATGGCTTGTTACAATCTGGCTCATCTGGATCTACAGTGTTTGCAAATAATTTCTTCATGGTCTGTAGGTTTGAATGAGTTACTGGAAATTAGTTACTGGAAATGTGTATTACATTTTCAAGCTATTATATGCATGGGTTTATCTGTGATAGAAAACCCGTATTTGTCAACTTGCAAATAATACACAGTGAAGAGAACGCCCGTAATCACCGCATTCGTGCACTCTCCCGCAATCGTTATAAATAAGCTACGCCCACAAACATTCATACACAAATGCAAACGCCCCTGAAACAGTATAAAATGCATTTGTTTCGAAAATGTTGTTCAGAAATGTAATAAATAGGATATGCCATCGTACACGTTTGAATAACTTGAAATACGTAATACAAGAGTGTACGTCAGTATTAGTTCACGCTATGCAAACATGTACCATGCAATATCGTCTATATAATGCTGCGACTTTAGTTGCGTCTTTTTGTTTATACTAGACGTTCCAAACACTAAAGCTAAGCATTATCAATAATGTACTAGTCTGTGAGTAGACAGATTATTGTATTCAGTACATTTCGCTGAAGTCAATTCAAAACCATGATATAAACAGGCATAGTGACTTATAGTGAGATGATTTAAGCATATTTGAATATAGGAAAACAATTGCCAACTAGAACCATTAAAACAATGTTTCCAGTTTATAAGTTTTTATGAATAGCCTAGCGGTGATGTTTGTACCACTGTAATGGTGGCCATCTTGAATTATTAAAATGCTAAGGGGTGGAAAATGTGGATCACCGCAACAGGGGCCCGTTTCACTAAACTTCGTAGGACTAAAATCTTCGTAAGTGCAAAGTTAGGATCGTCTGGAAATTTCAATTGATGGATTTACATTTATTGAGCATAGGCTGCATATGCAGCCTATGCTCAATAAATGCAAATGCAATAATTGTTTACAAGAAAACATTGTTAATGTGCAATGTACAGACTATCATAATTATGCACTTACGAACATTTTAGTCGTACGAAGTTTAGTGAAACGGCCCCATGGTGTATGTGTATGGCTGTCTTTTACACATTTAAAACAAAATTTGTTTTCAGGCTACTCCTACAACAAGCTACCTCGTCCCCAATTTATATGTGTCTATATTAATGAGAACTTGATCAATTGTTTATGGCTGGTCAACGCAGTGCCATCCCTGTTGTGATTATTATTAATATTAATTTTATTGATTACTCTAAATTAGGAAACCGCAAAAGAATGTTGTTAATACGTGTGTTCCTGATCATCAAGTATTATCTCTGTATGTAAACAATATTGCGTGTATAATTCTTCCAGCTGCAAATATGTACACTTCGACGATTTAATATGTAATACTTCATGAGAAAAACGTCCTATTTACTTAGTTTAGTTTAAACATATTTTATTTGCATATTGTTTACAAGTTCATTGTCAATGTCAATATTACTATATACAGTACTATACAAATGGGATTGGATTGAAAGCAAGCTTATTTAAATCCTCTCCTATTTACTTTACAAGCAGTATAGCATTAGATCATTTTCCGCGATAGCAGGATCTACACTGTTCGCTAGGCAGATAACGAACAATTAATGAAAGAAGGTACAGCGGACAATATCAAATGTCGACATTACTGCATGAGTGTAGTCGCGGAAACGTAGCTCCGCAAATACTCTCGTAGCCACGGACGATACGGGAGTGTTTCAAGAGTTACGTGCCCGCCCGCATGTAGCATTATGAGGTTCGAAAATGTTCAGCCGTGGGTAAACGTTTGTCTTGGTACGAGGGAGGCCCCCCCCCCCCCCTCCCCCCCCCCCCCCCCCCCCCCCACCCCCCCCCCCACACCCCCACCTCCCCCCCCCCCCCCTGCTCCCGGCAAAAAAAAAAGAAGAAGAAAATCTACAATACTCGAATAGTTTGATGACTTTTTTCGTGGCCTAGGTGTCAGGAAATCACATCTGTGGCGATCTGGCATTTAAGCATTTCCTGGGGGAGAACCCCCCAGACCCCCAACTTTACGATGCGCAGCGCGCTTCGCGCTCGCGGAGGTAGGCTACGCCAATTTGGAATTTCAGACCCCCCCCCCCCCCCCCCCCCCCCCCCCCCCCCCCCCCCCCCCCCCCCCCCCCCCCCCCCCCCCCCCCCCCCCCCCCCCCCCCCCCCCCCCCCCCCCTCCCTGCAATTATTTCTTTATCCGCGTCTGCATGTACCAATAATGCGGTTCAGAAATGGAATTAACTCTTTTGTATCAGTTAGACAAAATGATATTTTGTATTCGATATAGTTTCATACATATTGCAAGGTACGCTAGTTTTCACTTCTGATACAATTAACCTTGCATCACAGTACTGTCCACATGTAAGGATTAAAACCATAGGCTGTTGCGTTTACTGTAGTATGAAAAACAGTTGGTATGTTTAAAGTGCGCGGAGTCCGATAATTCTTGTTCATATGCTTGGAGGTACTCCGGCGATTACGTCTACAAACTCATGCCAAGACACACACCGTGTAGGTCATTAAATTGGCTTATTAATCCTCACGCTATCGCCTGCCAAATCACGTACAGACACCGAGTAAATTGTAGCTAAACATCAACGTGTATGGTTCATGGATGAAGCGGGTTAACTCATTCATGGAGTTAGCCCCCATCACCCCCACCCACCACCACCGCGGTCACCAATTTTGAACTTGTAAATGAATGTATTCCCTATTAGGGAATCTCGTGACTGTAAGAAATAAATGGTACTCGATTATTCGTAAAAGTTATGTTCTTATAAAGCACCCATAAAACACATACTTGATCGTATTTGGTGCGCTATGTATCTGGATGTGACTGGAGAAATGGGGATAATGGGCTTTGCGATCACTGTAGATCCAGATCAGCCTGTTCATCCGCACAGTCTGATCAGGATCTGCATTGATAGCCATTCCATCAATGAAACACCCGGCATGCTTCCAACACGGAAGATATATCGGTATCAGGCTACATGACTGTTCCCTATTTGACCAGGAGCAGCTCCTGGTCAAATAGGGAACAGTCATGTAGTGATATGGTCACAAAACCCATAAGCCCCATTCTCCACTCACAACCACATATCCTCCAAATACATATGTGTGTTAGAAAGATTTTAAAGAAAATCTACAGAAAGTTACGTCACATATTGTGTTACATCGGAAAATCAGGTTCGGGAACATTCGGAGACCACTTGATCCCATACCGCCCGCTGGTAGCATGCTCCGTAATCAAGGTGTATGCTCACGTGGTACTAACAACAACAACACGTACTGAAACTTCCAGAATCCATCTGATTCAAAGTACGTATTGTTTTATATTGTCCTTATTACGTAACGGATTTTTATGAAATATGGCCCATGAAACGCGTCTTGTTAAGCTGCATTTTGTGGTCTCTGTATTTTCGCCCAAACGTCTGTCATTGTTGCGAAGAATCGAACGACATAAGTCTGTGCCGAACTCCATGTGTACCACCAAATGCAGCTCTTGAAGACGCGTTTGCTGCGCCATATTTCATCAAAATCCGTTGCATATTAAGGAAAATATAAAATATTACTTACTTTGGAGTGGGCGACGTTGTTGTTGTTGTTGTAACCACGTGATCATGCACCTTGGTACTGTCCAGCTTCATATCCGTCGACCGTAACACGCTGTACTGCTTTTGAGATAAGTTGGCAGCCAGTGCAGTGGGCTGGAATTGCAGGATGTTCACTAAAGGGTTATCTTAGACCGAGATAAGATACCCTACTACCCTACTAACACCGATGGGTTCTCTCAGGTTATGGGGAAACTGGTATACTAGTTAGACTCGGTGTAGTACTGTATTATTACGCATTTCGTCGGTAGGCCATTTCCGATATGTTACTCCTTCCAATGACCAAATGTGAAAACACACTGGTTCGTCATTCGTGTCACACGCGCATGCTCTGTAGCCTATTTCATCAACATTGCAAAGTATACTTTAGTAGCAAAGTATACTTTGAGGGAGAAATTTTCATTTTTTTTTTAAATTTATTAATTTTTATTATACGGAATTTATTACATTATCACAGCCATTTAATGGCTGTGATAATGTAATAAATTCAGTATAATAATTCTGCATACTTTTAATCATGAAATATATGCATTTGTTAGTTCTATGTGAAATTATGTATTTCAGGAAAAATAAATGATTACTCCCTCAAAGTATACTTTGGTAGTAAAGTATACTTTGCAATGTTGATGAAATAGGCTACTGAACTCCGAGGTAAGAAAAAAGCAGACTTTCATTGAACACAATAATCGGGGAGTGTCAGAAGTTAATCGTTTGCCTAACTCGTGTAATAGACGAACGAGATTGAAATCGGTTTGCTCTTTCGTGAGAGTCACAGTACGGCCCATTCAAATTAAGCGACTTTGTATTCTCTTACTCCAACCTGTGAGATGACGTAGTATTCTACCATTGGAACGGGTGCATGCAAATTGCGAAATGAACGTAACGTTAGAATAAGGATATGTTTACTAAGATGAACTTGAAGATGTCTCAAATACATAGAGGATATTCATATTTTTGCAACGAATAAGACATATATGTTCATCGAGTGGTGTGATATGTCCATATTTCACGAGTGTCGTTAGGCACTCATGAAATATGGACATTTCACACCACGAGATATATACCGCTCCATCGAAATTAGCAGTTTTTTTATACTAGTCAGGTGGCTCAACCCCATAGTTTCCCAAAAGGTAGAAATTTACTCCTAAAATCATTTTTTTGCATTTTTGATTAGACCATGGCATGTAGAAACAGAATCCACCGGGTGTGGACTTCAACCTGGCTTGGCTTTTTCAAAATCCAAGATGGCCGCCAAGATGGCCGCCAAAATGCTAGAAATGGCATAAGTTCTGAACTAATTGACTTAGGAAGGTGATCCTGGTCCCACGTTTTTGATGATGCAATTCAGCAGAGCATCACATGAAGGCGACTGGCCACTCCACATCACAACAGCAGAAGCTATGTTGCCCTACATGTTCGCGGCCAATCACCACAACTACGCTAGATATGGACTGTATTATGTTCGGTCGATGACGTGGTTGGGGCCTGAACTCGAGGATAAATTCATCAAAGGCGAACAAACCATGCATCACATGGATGGCCTGTGGAATGGAATGCCAACAGACCAATTCATTGAGACCACCTGGATGAGGAAAGGACACGGTCCACAAGGGGTCATTGGTGACACCCAAAACGCTCAAACAATGGCAACTTGGGTACATAGTAGGAATGCTGTGCAGACACTTACCAATGATCTACGAAGAATGACAGGCAGTTCCGATTCCGTACAGATGACGCACAAGGAGGAGGAGGCACATTCCGTGTACGACGAGATGCAGAAGACCGGGCCTCAATACGAACAACTCTCGAAAGTTGCATTGATCCAATGGATCCCGACTCACATGAAGCTGGAGCTCTACTGAATATTTCGACAGGACAAATTGCAAACTCTGCAGTGAATGTTGACAGCGCCGTCGAAATCGGCAAGGAGCTGCTAACACAGTTTGAGACCACGTGGCCAGATGGATTTTATGGCAAGCTCTCCAAGCATGTTGCGACCTTCGCTTCCCAGAAAAAGCATGTTCTTGTTGGTGAACACAAAGTGTTGGATCAGGAGGCCATCTATGCCAGAGTAATAGGTCTTCTAGTTAGCAACAGAGATATTGACTTACCACAAGTACTCGCAACCGAGCTGGCAGCATACCCACCATCCATGTTCAATGCCGATGGGAGCATGAGAGTGGCGACCGGCAAATCAATACTCAAGAAAACTCTTGCCGTAGAAGTGGCATTGAGAAGTTGGGGCTCTCCAACTGTGGTGGTCTTCGATGTCTCGGCTGTTCTCTGGACGATTGACTGGCCTGCAAAGGGCACTGTTCAGACGTTTGTTCAAGGTTTCAAAGTTTGGTTGGACTCCAAACTCACTAAGAGTGATGTGTATCTTGCATTTGACAGGTACCTTGACTACTCAACCAAGAGCAGCACCCGAGCAACGCGATCCACGACGTCCGCACAGGTCCACAAACTCAATCTGAAGTCACCACTTCCACCCCGTGATTCGGTGCTCAGAAGTACGCACAACAAGGTACAGATGAATCACTTGATTTGTGAACACATCCTGACTGATAGCGATTTCCTCAGGCATGCAACACATGACCATCACCTTGTGGTGACTGGAGATGATGCAGTTCCTATACAGGTGTTCAAGGGGCGAAAACTACCTCATGTACAACTGACTTCTAAACACGAGGAGGCAGATATCATCATGACCCAGCAGGCCATTTTCCTTGGCCAGGATCCACAGGCCAGAGTCGCCGTCGTAGCTGATGACACAGATGTTTTCGCGTTACTGCTCCACCACTATGCATCACAGAACCTGCAGTGTCCCATGATTATGCAGTCTCCCATTCATGGCCGTACATGTGTTGACATCCCAGCAACAGTGAAGAAGCACTCCGATATCACCTCACAGGTCCTGGCCCTTCATTCCATAAATGGATGCGATACTGTGGCGGCCACTTACGGAGTTGGAAAGGTAACGGCAATATCAGTGGCAAAGAAAGGACTTAAACTCGACACTGTTGGTAAAGTGGATGGTGATATGAAGCAGGTTGAGACGGAGGCAACCACGTTTATGGTTGCATGTTATGGTAGCAAACTCAAGTGTGACTACATGACAGAGTGCCGCCAACGCATGTGGGCGCTGAAAACCGGAAAGAGTACTTCATCTGCCCCAAAACTGTGCTCTCTCCCACCAACAACTCCGGCATTCGTCCAAAATGTGTTCAGATGTCATTATCAAGTTGCACAGTGGTATGGGGCTCTAGAAGCGGATCCACCTACCCTTAACCCAGAGTTTGGATGGGAGGCAGACCATGTCAATAAAGCTCTATCTCCTCGCACTGTTGTTGGGGGAGTACCTCTAGCTCCTGAAACTGTTCTCAAGCTCATTCGATGTGGCTGTGAGTCGGAACGAGCCTGTAAAGGCAACAACTGCGGATGCACTGGACGCCAAGTCGCATGTACCATCTTTTGTGGCTGTGGGTTAGGGCTTGACTGCCATAACCCATTCAATGACAAGCTGTCTACTGAGGATGATGATGACGAGGATGTGCCAGACGAATGTACTAATTCTGAGTAATTGTAGCATAATGATAATTACACATATATACATTATCAATGCTGATGTTCTTTCAATATGCATGTTGTAACTCATTATTGATGCAAATGTGAAAGGGTGTGTATTTCCTGAAACGTTCACAATTCACGAACACAGACATTAACTTCATGAATGAGCCATTGCATAGTGACATGTATTGTTACAATCTCGCCATTGTGACCAGCGTAGCCGTATGTTGTTCATTATTCAGTCACCATGGCACAAATGTATTATGTTTACTGACACTACGTTAAATCTGTTTTTATCACCAGACACATAGATCTATTAGGGGCCATGTCATTTGAAATGTGTACATGAACGTCTACATGTACTTGTATCAACACGTACATGTTTCTACACAACTTGGTTGCGAAAACAATCACATGGTTTTCACTGGTTTCGCTTATTTGTTTCGTATATTGCATCGCAACATGTAGGCAAACACTTGTCGTTGGTTGAATGGAGATCATACATGTATTTCCTTGGCTACAAGTAGACGTACACATACACATATCAAACCACAAGGTCCCTATGTTGCCAACAATAATTGTTGGCATCAGCTATTTTCATCAGATGACTGAATAAGATTTCAACAACTGATCATTATTATCAACGCTCTATGTCATGTATGACTTAAATAATTAAAATGATATTTTTAAAAATTAAGCAGTCATTATGTAGGTCATATTTGATTTTCCTGCAACACCAACACCAATATTGGTCACACCCCCCCCCCCCCCCCCCCCACCAAAAAAATCCGATATCTAGAACCAAAGATCACATTCCTAAGTCAATTTGTTCATAAGTTGTGTCATTTTAACATTTTGGCTGTGATCTTAGCGGCCATCTTGGGTTTTTATACATAGGACTAAGTCGAAACACATATTTGACATCAGAAACAGAATATTTGACCATGCAATCCTATGTTTAGACCCCAAGCTTACCTTCCTTAGTCAATTTGTTTTTGCATTTTGGCGGCCATCTTGGTGGCCATCTTGGATTTTTATATGCATTTTGGCGGCCATCTGGGATTTTTCTATACATGACTAACTCTAAACATACATTTCACATCAGAAACAGAATCCCTGACCCCGAAAACCTATGTCTAGACACCAATATCACCTTCCTACGTCAATTTGTTTAGAAGTTATGCCATTAGTAGCATTTTGGCGGCCATCTTGGCGGCCATCTTGGATTTGTATATACAGGACTAACTCGAAACATACATTTCACATCAGAAACAGAATCTCTGTCCCTGTAAACCTATGTCTGGGCGCCAAGATCACCTTCCTACGTCAATTTGTTCAGAAGTTATGCCATTTCTAGTATTTTTGCGGCCATCTTGGAGGCCATCTTGGATTTGTATATACAGGACAAATTCGAAACATACATTTCACATCAGAAACAGAATCTCTGACCCAGTAAACCTATGTTTAGACACCAGGATCACCTTCCTAAGTCAATTAGTTCAGAACTTATGCCATTTCTAGCATTTTGGCGGCCATCTTGGCGGCCATGTTGGATTTTGAAAAAGCCAAGCCAGGTTGAAGTCCACACCCGGTGGATTCTGTTACTACATGACATGGACTAATCAAAAATGCAAAGAAATGATTTTAGGAGAAAACTTCTAGGTACCCTGACTGTGCCACTGGACTATACTCTATACGGTATTGAATGTGTATTTGCAGCCTATTTGCAGTCCGGCACTGCAGGTGCGCGTTATGAATATAGATAGCGGAAGTAGTCGTATTTTCACCGGAAGATGTTTATTTCATCGATGAGAACATATGACTTTTATTTACATCGTATAACTATGTATTTCATGGGTAGGTATATACTACCGGTATTTATCCCGTCAATACAATGCGTATGTGCCGTGAAACACGGTGCCGTGAAACAGTTTTGAAATCCTGTCAATACGACCTAATAACTGCGTATGAATATGTGCGGTGGCTTGGTTATTTTTTTTTCATTTTAAAGCCATTTGTCGGTGTTGACGGGATAAATAGAATAGTTAGGTTAGTGCCGTGATTGGGAAAAATATCTGGCGCGGCACGGAAACGGGATGGGCTCGGAGCCGAGCCCATCCCGTTTCCGTGCCACGCCAGATATGTTTACCCATTCACGACACTGACCTACTATTCTCTATATATCCTGGTAGTTCTGTTTCGTGGACATCTTGTCAATGCCTTGCTTCTTTATCGTGTAAATGGCTGTACATGTATGTTCGTGTTCTATTACAGGAAGTGTCGCCTGGAAGGAGAGCTAACCACGCAGTCGGGCAGGTGCCCCGAGCTAAACTACTCCATCATGGACGATCATGGCGGAATGAACGAGGGCATCATCAGACCCGCGGACATGCTGTCATTCGCCAGACAGGTTGCCATGGCAATGGTACGTACTTTACAAAGGGGCGCTTTTTTATTGTGTTGGCAAAGCATGGTTGGATTACTGTTTTATTGCCTTTGCGGCGGCGGTAGAGTCAGCTCATGGTGCGTATCCGCCATTCACATATCGATGGTCTAGTAACATAAGATCGTAACTGCTATGCTTTAGCATAGCAGTTACGACCTTATATTACTAGACCATCGATATTTTGTCTAGAACGACTGTGCTGTTGGAAGGGTATGTGTATGTTAAAGGTACATGCCCACTCAGTAGGCACAAAATGTTCTTTATATCAGAGACATCATGTGATACATGTTCTAGCAAAATAAACATTCATTTACCATTATCCCACGTATTGATTGGCATTATTATACATTTGATATCGAACGTAAATTTGCACACTGATATCAGGGGCGATAACCGCGTCTCCTTGAAATGCTAACGGACATTACTATTTATTACCTGTATTTATGTGTTGATGTGCAATGATCATACTTTAAAATCTGTCGAAAATCTAATTTATTCATGTGATTTAATGTAAATAATTAAAAAATGTCATGCCTCATTTGCATATGAAAATAGTCTGATACCACCGCGAGTCACTATCAGTATAAATATTACATTTCCACGAAATGGGGCTTATGGGTTTGGCGACCAGTGTAGATCCAGATCAGCCTGTGCACAGTCTGATCAGGATCTGCACGGTTCACCATTCCATCAATGAGAGACCGACTCATCGTGCTTCAAATAATCAGAAAAGATTTCACATTTGATGAACTTTCAGTTCGTCAAATATTGAGTCTCAGTTTGAACACAATGGATGCTAATGTTAACTAGATTTTAACTGAAAAACAAAAAAAACATAATGTAGTAATTGTTGAATGTTTTTTATAACTTTTGCACTATGTTTCAGATACAATGTATGCCTAGAAAGTGATTAAAGAGATTAACCCTTTTTACCCGAAATCCCGCTATAGCGGTTTATGCAAACCGTGCAGATCCAGATGAGCCGGCTCGTAACGAGCCGTCTCATCAGGATCTGCACTTTTTGCAATAATTTTCATATTTTTTTAGAACAAAAACACCTCCTTTTCATAAATGGACTAATCTGAAAATTATTTTGTGACGATTGGATTGGTCGGAAAATTAGCATAATATCACAGTCCATTCCAGTTACTTAGGTGAAAGGGTTAAGAAAAATAGTTCAATTGAAGAGCGCATTTAACTTTGCTAGTGTTACACGTTTTACATGTTGTAAAGTTTAACCCTTTGAACCCGAAAACCCGCTATAGCGGGGTTTGGAAACAGTGCAGATCCAGATGAGCCGGCTCGTAACGACCCATCTCATCAGGATCTGCACTTTTTGCAAGTAATTTTCACATTTTTTAGAACAAAAACACCCACTTTTCATAAATGGACTAATCTGAAAATCATTTTGTGACGATTGGATTGGTCGGAAAATTAGCATATCACAGTCCATTCCAGTTACTTAGGGGTGAAAGGGTTAAAGTACATACTATGTGCATCTATTTTACATTTCTAAATAACATTTTGAGATGTTCCATTAGGCAAGCCTGTATTTCATCGTAAAGATAGGAGGTTATCATGCCGATCTCAGACTTTATTTCACCAGAAATGCGATTAAGAAAATGGATGCATCGGTTGAAAGAACGTTATATGTGGCGCTGACTGGAGAAATGAGGCTTTTTGGTTTCGCGACCAGTGTAGATCCGGATCAGCCGATGTACCCTCACAGTCTGATTAGGATATACACTGTTCGCCATTCCATTAATGAATCATCGTTGTCAGGTTACAGGAGTGTACTGTTTGATCTGCAGCTACACTGGTCACAAATCCCATAAGCCGCACTTATTCAGTCACAGCCACACAGTTTTTTCCAGTCATTAAAAGCACGCCATGCATACAGCGTAACGACCATTTACATGTATAGTCGAACCTCCACAACGATCACCTCTCTACAACAACAGCCTCTCTATAACAGCCGCTATTTTATATCCCAAATGAATGATTTCCTCTGTCTCTAACCCTTAGACTGCTGAGCACGAAAATCATCGTCTGCTGTTGCTTTGCCTTCGTTCTCAATAAAACATGTTTTGACAGCATTTTCGAATGTTTCCAAAGCATGTTTTTGATGAGAATTATCGACGAAAATAAATAAACAAAATTTAATTCAGCATTAACCTCCCTACAACAGCCACCTCTCTACAACAGCCAGTTTTGCGTCTTCCCATGGGTGGCTGTTGTAGAGAGGTTGCACTGTAGTGCACACTACATGAATGTACCTGCATCAGGAATATGGAAACATTGCTGTAGTTTTGACTTTTCCACACTCATTTTTCGACTATTCCATTAAGCCATGGCAAGTTCTTACAGTGCTGAATTAAAATTTGTCGTCTGCTGTTTATTTTTTATTTTCCATTTTTCTTATCAAAAATATGGTTTGGCAGCATTTTAGAATCATTTCCAATGGAAATGATTCTAAAATGCTGCCAAACCATGTTTTTATTTAGAGAAAATACAAAATACAAATTAGTTTTGAGAGTGGTTCTGTGAAAAAACAATCAAACCAATCTATGTATGGTATTTGACGTTATTTACTGGTGAAGTCATATGAAAACTGAATGGGAACTTGGCGCGTTTTATATCCGTTCATGAATTTACACATACTAAGTTTAATTAGAGTATTTTCTTCTTATTGTATTCGAAAGTTTTCTGGCGGAAATTTAAATGTATGCTAAAAACTTCCTCAACCCTTTGCAGTCTGTAAGTTTTTAACATAAATGTATCGTCGTTTTTGTCAAGGCTTTCTTTGTTCTTACCGGATAAGTGGGTGGGTTTTGGTCAACTGGGCGCACGCTTAACATAGAAAAGATATGGTATGGCCTTAATGCGAAAATGCTTCTTTTTAATTGGCCTGCAGGGTTTGGAAGCGGTAAAAATCTCTGTTCCCGGAGTATCCGGGTTAGAAAGATTCCACTGTACGTTATTCTGGCGTATGAATACTTAACCCTTTCACTCCTAAGTAGCTGAATGGATATTGATATGTTAATTTTGCAACCAATCCAACCGTAACAAAATGGTTTTCAGACTATTCCATTTATAAAAAGGGGGTATTTGTTGTTCTCAAAAATATGAAAATTACTTTCAAACAGTGCAGATCCTGATGAGACGGCTCGTTACGAGCCGGCTCATCTGGATCTGCACTGTTTGCATAAACCGATATAGCGGGCTTTCGGGTTCAAAGGGTTAAATACCTAGGTGTGGGTTTTGAAATCACGAACATACGTTACTATCAGAGATAAATGACAGAGAACCCCATCGAAATTAAGCACAATATGGCTGTACGTGTGATTCATTGTAGGTTCTGAAAGATGGGTGGATACATGTATGATTATAATTAGGACATATAGGAGTCTAGGACCCTTGCTCATCATATAATTCAAACATAATTGCTTCGTAAACGTGATGGAATATATGTATAACATATATGTGCACACTGCCTCATTACTGTTTTTTTTTTTACCTTATATTTAACGGCGGCACTGGCTCTAGGACCTTGCATGCCGTCTCCCAAGAATGGGAGAAAGAACGGAGGTAGAGATTTTTTTAGAGAAGCCGGTAATTCGTATTTACAGAGCAACTACGAATTATCGGTACCCATTTACAGCTGGGTGAACTGGAACAGTGTGGATAAAGTGTCTTGCTCAAGGACACAACGCACGCCGCTAGGCAGGCTCGAACCCACAACCCTTGGATCAGTAGTCCGACACACTAACCATTACGCCACGGCGCTCCACTGCCTCATTACTGTATCCTATATGGTACAGTGCATATGAAGTGGCCAACTCGGCCATTGTTGTGTTTTCCAGCTAATCAGCCAGTTTCACATCTTCTGGCGTTTGACATAGCACGGAAAATGCAAAGTAGAACATATGATAGCATGTATCTACTCATACATAGAAAGGCCATGTTTAAATCATATGATGATCTGGTATAGAACGGGTCCTTAATGATGCACCCATCTGAACGTTGACATTTTACGGGAATTCGTGTCAGGGTCTTTAAGTACCAGTTTTTGCTACTAAAGTATACTTTGCAATGTTGATGAAATCGGCTACTGATGTCTTATTGTAATTTATTGTAATTACTGAACCTACAGTGCTCCCCTCCTCACCTCATACAGGTAATTCCCGCCTTATTAGATTTGCTGTTGAACTGACGTAAACCCCCGTTAATCAATCAAACCCAGTCCATGCTGGTCTGGTCGATACCGATGTTGAATTGTTGGAACTATCTAAGACGTATAGCCTGCCGCGATCCGATCTTCGTTGCCTTGCCGACAGCTTGTTGTCATCACCGTGCTATCAGTCGGCTGTCAAAATAAAGTTTA
Organism: Conchocele bisecta; assembly: GCA_029237695.1. Lineage (NCBI taxonomy): Eukaryota > Metazoa > Mollusca > Bivalvia > Lucinida > Thyasiridae > Conchocele > Conchocele bisecta. The sequence continues at coordinate 73,038,046 of CM055269.1, read as the reverse complement.
AAGGTGTGGTCTACTCTTACTGTTTATTACAACATAAAGCCTCACATACACAGCAAAATGTACCACAAAAATCATATGCTGTTCATATGTAAAACATAAGAAAAACATATGAAATTCATATGCCACACATTTTGTAGAGTAGTGTTAACCCTTTCACCCCTAAGTAACTGGAATGGATTTTGATATGTTAATTTTGTAATAAATCCAACCAAAAATCCAATCAAAAACACCCGCTTTTCATAAATGGACTAGTCTGAAAAGCATTTTGTGACAAAATGCTTTTCGTCCATTTATGAAAAGGGGGTATTTTTGCTTTCAAAGATATGAAAATTACTTGTAAAAAGTGAAGGTCCTTGATGCGATGGCTCGTTACGAGCCGGCTCATCTTGATCTGCACTGTTTGCAGACTCCGCTATAGCGGGCTTTCGGGTTCAAAGGGTTAATTTGGAACTGATTGAATTATTGAGTTATTGTCGGGGGCATCAGCGATGTTTCCCTACCTCTTTTCAAAATCAATAGTCTCATAATCCCGTGTTATTGCATGAAATGTGTTTTCACAATGTCATCACACAGTGTAATAAAATCATGATACACTAGTGTAATAAATCGCAAATGAGATCGGGGTGATCAGTATTTTCAATAAATACGTTTCGCTTATGCAATACATAGAATCTAGCATGCACATATATAGAGAATACCAGGCTAGTGTATTTTGATATCAAGTTTATCAGGCAAGGCTAGGAAACGCGTAGGAATTCCGAGGCTTGTCGAGGAATTCCTACCGTTTCCGAGCCGAGCCTGATAAACTTGATATTAAAATACACTAGCCTGGTATTCTATGTATCAGGTAACGTTTTATGCTCGAAAATGACATTAGATGACGTCGTATTCTAACATTAGATCTAACCTTGTGAAACAAATGGTAGTGGATCTGTGTCTACTAGTTGTGAAGTTACGTGTTCGCAACTATGTGTCTACATGCATTATTTACAGTATACACCATCTTAGTATCCATGGTATCTACACAAATACTACAAATGGTTTCCTCAAATGGCCCAATACACACATTTTGTTTATAAACACAGACAGCAGTCAGAACACAGGCCACAGCGCGTGTATTATTGATTTAACTGGGGCAGATGTACCTTGCGATACACAATAAATGACGTCAGTACTCGCGGGAGATCTACATGTACATGAATTATGTGTACAATTATAACGCAAATGAGCTTAAATACGAATGGGTTTGTCAACGTTTGACTGTTTGGAGATAGTTGAAGCAAAATGGCAGAATGAGAAATGAATCATCGGCAGAATGAGAAATGAATCATCGACATTGAATGTGTAGATCGGCGACCGTGACCCATTTCTCCAGTGCAGTTTCTGACCAATGGTAGTCTTTCTTACATGCGTGTGCAGAATTGAATTTTGTGACACAGAATTGAATTTTGTTACACAGAATTGACATAATTGAATTTTGTTACACAGAATTGAATTTTGTTACACAGAATTGAATTGTGTGACACAGAATTGAATTTTGTTACACAAAAGTGAATTTTGTGGCACAAAAGTGAATTTTGTGACACAGAATTGAATTTTGTGACACAGAATTGAATTTTGTGATACAGAATTGAGTTTTGTGGCTTTTGTGACACAGAATTGAATTTTGTGGCACAAAAATAAATGATGTTGACAAAATTGAGCCATGTCCCACTTGGCGCCCCGTAGCTGCACCTTCGCCATATTATCTATTGCAGGAAGTGCGGGGAAATTATTTGTTTGTAATTGTACTTAGAAACACAAACATTACCCCAAGATATATTTCCTGGTTTATCACTCGAAGTCAAATTACAGCCATAATCATTACCCAGAACTACATTAGCATCCGCTGCGTTTTCAATGTTACCGTAAGAACAATATATATTGGGACACCATTGGCTTTTCGGTCAACCCGTGCATTTTTGGTGCTACTTATCTTTGCATAAATAGAGAATAGTAGGTTAGTGCCGTGAATGTGAAACAATATATGACAAGGCTTAGGGAACGGGATGGGCGAGGCTCTGCCGAGATATTTGTCCCATTCACGGCACTAACATAGTATTCTATTTATCCCGTCAACACCTACAAATACCTTTAAAATGCAAAAGAATAACCCCAGCCGCATCCTCAAAATCGGAGAATCGACTAGTATGACAACCGCACATATTCATACGCAGTGATTAGGACGTATTGACAGGATATCAAAAAGGTTTCACGGCACCGTGTTTCACGGCATATACGCACTGTGTTGACGGGATAAAGTCATATTGTCCTTTAGCAGTGTAATACCATAGAGTAAAAATCATATTACACTTTTAATTGTGTAATAAGTATGGACATGAGTCTGCTGTACAAACTATGTTAGGCTATCAATACAACTTCAGTGTACATTGCTGTGTTTATGTAACACATATAATCACAGATGTATGCTGAGTTATGATGATATTTATTAATTCCTTGAATGTGACTGTGACTGGAGCAGTTGGGTTTATGGGCGTTGTAACGAGTGTAGCTCCTGATCAAATAGCACATTCCAGCAGTAGCCTGGTATCACTTTATATGGCATGTTAGAAGCATGATGTGAGTTTTATTGATGGAATGGCGAACAGTACATATCCTGATCAGACTGTGCGGATGCACAGGCTGATCTGGATCTGTGCTGGTCGAAAATCAGTAAGTCCAATTTCTCCAGTCAGTGCCACATACGATCTATGCAGCCAGTGTTGACACTTCATGCAATCAGATCAGGGTCTGCAATTGCTGTCATTCCGTGAGTGTATCATCAGTTGTGAATCTGACACGTTATTAATGCATTTCTGCACATAGGCTATGTGTTAGCAACTTAGCAGATCAGCATCTAACCTGGCTATATTGGCGTTATGATATGTATGTTCCCATTGGAAACCAGAAGTGAACGTGGTCCAAACGTGGTCCAAACGTGGTCCAAATGTGGGACAAACGTGGCCCAAACGTGAGCCAAACGTGGTCCAATCGTGAGCCAAATGTGGTCCAGATGTGGACCTAACATGGTCCAAACGTGGGTCAAACGTGGTCAAAACGTGGTTCAAACGTGTGGGCCAAACGTGGTTCAAAAGTGGGCAAAACCTGGGCCAAACATGGCCCAAACGCTTGTCTTCTGTATTAATATTAGGCAATAAAATCCCATATAATACGTTTGTAACGGTTTTCCAGTATTTTGTATCAAGTTCAAACCGGTTTCCGTTATACATTTCAGGAGTATCTATCGGAGAAAAAGTACGTTCATCGTGACCTTGCTGCCAGAAACGTTCTCCTTGGTTGCGACAAGGTCATCAAGGTCTGCGACTTCGGGCTATCACGTGACATATACAACGACAATCAGTATAAGAAACTGACCAATGGGAAGCTGCCGTTGAAGTGGATGGCGATTGAGTCACTGCGGGACCGCGTGTTCACGACATACAGTGACGTGTGGTCATTCGGAATTCTTCTCTGGGAGATTGTCACTATGGGTAGGTGATAGAATAAATAGAATACATTAATTGAGCCATGTGCGTTTTTACTTAAGAAGATGTGCGATATGTCATGAAACTTATTTGCAAATTTACGATATGCTCGGAAGTTGACGAAAAGTTCAGAGAAAATAATGATTGTAAGTTGGTCCTTCCATGCGGCCTTCGTCAAAGAATTAGTTGACTTCTAACTGTGCAGTTCCGAACGAACTGGGTTTCTGTACGAGCCAGTAAATACTGCGGTCCTAGTACATTGTATCTAATGAATATAACTTTAAACATCGGCTCAAACTTGTTATTGAGCCAATGGTAATTGGTTAATTTCTATGCTATATGTGTATAGTTAAATATTGTTTTAATTATACATGACAGGAGCCTCACCGTACCCGAACATCGCATTGGCGGACCTGTTCTACCTGCTGTCCAACAAATACAGAATGGAGAAGCCGAGTAACTGCTCGGACGAACTGTAAGTTATAGACCCAGGCGCCCCTTTCACTAAACTTCGTACGACTAAAATGTTCGTAAGTGCAAGATTATACATTAAAATTTTACATTAACACTGTTTTCTTGTAAACAATTATTGGATATACATTTATTGATATGTTCAATACATGTAAATCCATCAATTAAAATTTCCTGACGATCTTAAATTTGCACTTAGGAACACTTAAGTCGTACGTAGTTTAGTGAAGCGGCCAGGGGCGCCGTTTCACTAAACTTCGTACGACTACGAAGTTCGTAAGTGCATAATTTAATTTTAGAATAACATCTATACCTATATCCGATGTTGAACAAATCTTTAGTGGACATTTTCACATGTAATGCATGTAGGTGCAAAATGGTATCATTAGTCAACCACGTTAATGTGAGAAACACATTAATAAAACAATTCGTATGAACTTTTTTATCGTACGAAGCTTAGTGAAACGGGACCCACTTATAATTAGGTTACCGGACCTGAGGGCCGTTTACTAAACTTCGTACGACTAAAATATTCATAAGTGGAAAATCATGATAGTCTGTAAATTTCACATATGCAGCCTATGCTTCATAAATGTAAATCCATCAATCGAAATTTCCAGACGATCCTAAATTTGCACCTGCGAACATGGGGGCCGTTTCACTAAACTTCGTACGACTACGAAGTTCGTAAGTGCATAATTTAATTTTAGAATAACATCCGATATCCGATGTTGAACAAATCTTTCGTGGACATTTTCACATACATGTAATGCATGTAGGTGCAAAATGGTATCATTAGTTTAGCACGTTAATGTGAGAAACAAATTAATAAACATTCGTACGAACATTTTAGTCGTACGAAGTTTAGTGAAACGGGTCCCTGGAAACAACTTCTAGGGTATCACCGGCGTTAGCATTGGTGGAGTTTCTTACACTGACGTCATATTGCTTAATTTTGCCGTATGCTTTCAATTAATTTTGCCGTATGCTTTCAATGCAAAACTAAGCTGGGCCCGGTTGCTCGAAACCTTTGTTAGCTTAACAGACTGTTAAATCCTTAACAATGTTAAGGATTTAACAGTCTGTTAGGCTAACAGAGGTTTTGAGCAACCGGGCCCAGGCTACCGCAAAACAGACAAACCTCGCGAACGCGGATGATATCCAGAAAGTAATTATACATGAAAGGGAAATTACTCATGATTTTCCGTGTTAACTTCTAGAGTTATACCGAACATGTGAACCTAGTTAATATAAATCAGTATCCAAAATATTTACGATCACAACAAAAACAGTGTTCGATGTAATTTTCTAAGTCCTACGTCTATGACAAAGTAATACAATGTACAGTTTATTTGGATAACATTCCATGTGCACTGTACATGTCCTTGTAACAGGTTAACTTATTATGAGATAGCATTGTCCATCTATTAAATATGATTAATATATTAAGCATTTCACCCATACGGCTCATAACGAGCCGTCTTATCAAGGTTTGAAGTATTTTTCAGTATTGGTCAGATATTTAAAAACATATTCCTCATATGATTAGCGAACTACTAACAAAAATGTGCCCATCTATACCTTTTTTAGCCAGGTCAGTAGAACATTTTAGATTAATATCACCCAAATCTGTCACAATCATCAAAACATACACGTGCGCAACAATATAATAATACACATGTATTTTTCAGGTACGTCATCATGCGACAGTGTTGGTTGGACACTCCCACGGAGCGCCCCGATTTCACAGACCTTCGGGTGCAGATAGAGACGTTGTTGACCGTCGACCGGAACTATTTGGAGTTAGACAATATCAATGTGCCGCTGTCTACGCCTGAAAGTAGTTCCGGCAGTCCGGTGTCTGACGACACCGCGTCGCTGTTGGCAGCGCAGGCACTACAGCCACAGCGGAAATCATCTAAAGACGAACTCACGGTGAATGTGTCTATTCACGACAAGTCCGTGGAAAAACTCTTAAAGAGGAAGGGCGAGTTTGACGCGCATAATATCACGATATTATGATCAAATGAAATGAGTTCGTGTTGTTATCGAGTTGTGATCGTGTCACGTGACACGGCGGAAACTGGCGAAGTTCCAGCGAGTATTTTCGGAGAAATTGTGATACATGTGTTGAGCACGTCGTCTACGCAGGCGTGTACAGTTAAATGGCAGAACTACGTACCAGTTGCAATATCCGTATTTGTGGCGGTGACTGGATAAACGGGGCTTATGGGCTCCTGTAGCATATTCTGCTTGTTAGAAGCATGACCGGTTATTCGTTGATGAAATGGCGAACGGTGCAGATTCTTATCAGACTGTGCGGATGCACAGGCTGATATGGATCTACACCGGTCACAGACACATTTCAGTTACTACGCAAAAAGGGACGTACATTGTATGTGTAAGGATAGCACAAACAAAATGTTTTGATTGAGCATAATTCATCACTACCAGTATACACGCTGCGAACTTCTCATTTTAGTCCAGTGATATAACTGGACATGTCATTTTTGTTAACCTACGTTGTCATTGCGTCGCCGTATTTTTCCGATATGCGTTCTCTAAACAGCTCTGTGAGGTCAAGAAAGTGTCCGACGTAGAAATACTCGTTTGTATCCGTACTCTTAGATTGATATTATTTTCTGTAAATGGTTCGTGGGTTGTCAACAAAACGCAGTTTCAATGCAAAAGTCATGAGATTTTCCTTCTACGTCTTTCGATCAGTACACAAAAATGTAATCATGGTGATTTATCGCTGTACATAAGCAAGGTGCATGATCACATGGTTACAGCAACAACAACAATGGCTGAAAGTGTTGAAAGCGCGTCCACTACAAAGTAAGTATTATTTGATATCTTCCTTTATAGGCAACGGATTTTAATGAAATATGGCGCGTCTTCGTGAGCTGCATTTGATGATCCCGGGTATTCGGCACATACTTATGTCGTTTTTGCGAAGAATCGATTTCCGTGTCAGTAGAAATCGATTCTTCGCAAAAACGACAGATGTTTGGGCCAAAGTACCGAGACCACCAAATGCAGCTTGACAAGACGCGTCATATTTCATCAAAGTCCGTTACATAATAAGGACAATATAAAAGAATACGTACTTTGAATCTTTGTTGTTGTTGTTGTTGTTGTTGTTGTTGTTGTTGTAACCACGTGATCATACACATTGATAAGATTCGGCAAAATATGGAGCTGCGTAACAGCAAATAACATGTTTACCTAAGTAATTAGGTACTCGTCTGATATTACCACCCTTACATGTATGCCATACATGTAGCATTTATTTTGCTGACAATGATGTTCAAACATAGGATTTATTTTGTAAATGACGTCTAAAGTTAACACAAAATGCAGTAAATGACGTCTAAAGTTAACACAAAATGCAGTGTTCATGCAGAATGAGAGTTGTGTCAACTTCCGACGTCATTAAACGGAAAATCTGACTGATTGTCTACATCGATATCGACGAAATACGACGATACAAGGGAGATAAATCCAGAACCTGGCCCGTCATTTAAAGCATTTTCAATGCAAAATTAACGATGTTTTTTTTACGTTTTGACGTCAGTCACATCTTGACACAAAGCTACAAAAGAGTATACAAAACTATAATTTTCGCTGTAAAGTTCGGCAATATATGGAGCTTCACATCAGTAAATAATACACAAGTTAACCTTTAAAGTTAGCAAATGGATCCGGTTATGATATTGCCTCCCTTCTGTCATAGCCATTTCTTGCCGATAATGATGTTTAAAAATGGGATTTGTTTTCGTAAATGACATCGGAAGTTGACACAAAATTGAATTCCGCATGAGCTCTGAAAGTTGTGTCAACTTCCGACGTCATTTACGGAAATTCTGTCTGATTTTCGAATTCAATATCGGCGAAATGCGGCCAAACGATAAGGGAGGTAATTCCTGAACCTGGCTCGTCATTTATTGCATTGTGTTGTAAATCACACTGTACATTGTATTATGTCCTGTCAATGTTGCATTGGGAACAAACGAGATACAAACTAACGCTGTTTCACTAAGTGAATAATATTTCATGTAACGGTTAACAGGCATACGTACATGTACATATACATACACCGGTATGCAATTGGTTATGTTCATGCAAGTGTCTTTTTACAGAAATATGTGTTAATGTTTGTTGTTGTTGTTATTATGTTGTTAAAATGTTATATACATTGTATACACATGGACAATTCGATTGGTTATTATTCGCGGTACTTTCTGAGAAAATTGGGATTTTGTCTTTTGAGACCACACATCCCAGCTTTCGCACATACATATATGCATATAGTGAATCGGCTGGACGGGTCATAAATAGCATAAGCCCCATTTCATCGGCAAACCAGAGTTGCTCATGTGTATGAAGTTTGTTATGTTACAAGTATGAACATATTCGGCTGATAATATGCCTTGTTGTATTGGTGATGTTAACTATTTTACAAATATTAATGTCGATTTAAAGCTTATCCATAGGGTATTGAACAATTGATTAGATAAGCTGAATCGGTGTCAAAGTCAATGAACTAATGTAAATGAAGTAAATGTTGCAAATTGAATAAAATAAATCAAATTGCACAGATGTTTTGTAAATTGCATTTGCAACCGACTTGAATTCTAACTGTCGATCATGATCATTGTTATCAAAATCGACAGTAGCTTTCTCGTAACATTAAAGTTAAGTTAGCCAGATAAGGGGCCAGTTTCACTAAACTTTGTACGACTAAAATGTTCGTAAGTGCAAATTTAGGATCGTCTGGAAATTTCAATTGATGGATTTACATTTATTGAGCATAGGCTGCATATGCAGCCTATGCTCAATAAATGTAAATCCAATAATTGTTGACAAGAAAACAGTGTTGATGTGAAATTCTCAGACTATCATACGTTTGCACTTACGAACATTTGAGTCGTACGAAGTTTAGCGAGGTTCGTATTGCCGTATTGTAGAAGAATACGCTTTGATTATGAAAAGTGGGAGTACAAAATACTCACAGCAATGCGAGAATACGGATTGATTTTCAAATTGAGTAGTGAGCATACTGTAATAAAGTCGAAAATTTACTTAGTTGAGCTGCAAAAAGCAAACAGTGTTGGCTTTTAGCAGCTCAATTAAGTGTAGTTTTAAATTTGTTTTATATTTCATCATTTATTCCCTATTTAATACGGACGAAAATCAATAATGCATTTGTAAAAGTAAAAGACGCATTGAATTTGAAATATGCTGTATAATACTCTTTAGATACACAACTTATCTGGAGCTCGAGGTTCGAAACGAATTAGATTTTACATGGATATGCTTGGTAATATATATTATCATATAAAATGAGCAGGGTCCGTAATTATTTTCGCTAACAATTTGAGCGTTTTGTTATCAGTCAGTATGTATTAGACCAATGCAAAGCTCATTACCTGATACAAAGCTATATATCACTTATGCAATAAGGCATATTTTACGTGGATGCACTCATATTTGTATAAATAGTTATTGTTGCTATTTTATAGCGCTATTTTAATGTCAGGGACAGGCTGGCGTGTTTCATACGGGTAGAATGTGACACAACCGTGTTGGCATTCACGTGACCAAAATGGCGGCGATTTTAAATATTTGCCAGGATCAGCGGAATAACATACACGCCCATATCGTCATACAGTTTTTGTTATAATTCATCTGATATATACCGGAATGTTCTGGGGGTCGTTTCACTAAACTTCGTACGATTAAAATGTTCGTAAGTGCACACTTATGATCATAGTCTGTAAAATTCACATTAACAATGTTTTGTTGTAAACAATTAGTTGATTTACATTTATTGAGCATATGCTGCTATGCTCAATAAATGTAAATCCATCAATTGAAATTTCCAGACGATCCTAAATTCGCACTTACGAACATTTTAGTCGTACGAAGTTTAGTGAAACGGCCCCCAGGTGACTGATGAATACTGGTATATACATACAAATGTACATAATACAGTGGAACCCCTCTAAACCGGACACCCTGGGGTGGTTCCCCCAGGGTGTCCGGTTTGGAGGGGTTCCACTGTAAAACAGATAGATTAATACTTCAAGACACGCGTGGTTGCTTTGCGATCACGAACATACATTAATATCGGACGTAAATGGCAATGTAACATATCTAAGTTAAGCTCAACTAACTTTCCTCTGTGTCCGGTGTAGAGGGGTTCTACTGTATAGTCGTACTGAGACACATGCGGCTTACACACCGGTATATAAATGTTATCAACACAATAACGTTAGTAAGTGTTTGCACTAATTTCTGCTTCACGAAACCTGCCGAAATTGTACGGCTATATATTTACACCTTCTATAAATTCATAATGCAAACGCCTATTCGACGTATTGTGTTTACAATACAATACAATACATTAGACACACGTGACGTCGCGCGATGTTTTTGATTGGTTAAAGTTCGCAAACGTCGCTGTTCCAGGAATTGCGACAAAATGACGTAAAACAAGATTATTGTTCATTTTAACTCCATATTTGGTTATTTACATTATGAAGCTATCAGAAATCCAGTGTAAATATAAGTACTAAAACAATGGACTGTTGCGTTTACTGGGATGAATAATACATTTGATCGGTTTACAGTTTGCGATGACCGCACGGTTAAACAGACCAAATGTATTGTTCACCTCAGTAAACACAGCAGCCCATGATTTATTCCTTAAATAAAATAATGCAAAAACAATATATATTTTGATAATATTAAATTATAGCAAAATTTAAGAATGAGCCTGTTTTTTATTTCGTGAAATTTGGTCCAATATTGATTTTATCGCGAAAAAACAATTTCCACATGTTAAATCCCCATATACATATTCACAGAGTGAAGATGTCTGGAAATTTTCTAATTTCAGAAATAGTGGACCGATTTCCCCAATGTAACTTTTGTTTTCTTAGTTAGATCATTTCAAAGATATCTAGCTAGGTTTCAGAATCAATTTCCAATTTTGTTCGACTCCTCCAGGTTCTCCACATCTTTTTTTCTCCATGTTAAATTCCCATAGATAACTTTTTTCGTAATAAAATCAATATTTGACAAAATTTCATGAAATAAAAAGAAGGCTCATACTTAAATGTTAATAACATTATTATTATCGAAACAAATATTGTTTTTGCATTGTTTATATAGCCGTAAAATTTGGGCACATACAGTAATTTAAAACAAGATGTCCGGAAAATTTAATATACCAGTGTGTTTTGCATTAAAGCATACATTTCGTGAATTGTACCAGTATCTGATAAAATGAAGCAAAACAAGTTATCTTTATTTCTTGACGGACCTTGGAAATATATTGAAATCATCGCCATATTTTGGTATAATGTAATTAATATACAATGTATCCCCTCTAAACCAAACACCCTGGGCGGTCCCCAGGGTGTCCGGTTTAGAGAGGTTCCACTGCAAAACAGACAGATGAATACTTCAAAACACGCGTGGCTGCTTATGGATCATGAACAGACATTATTATCGGAGGTAAATGGCAATTTAATATATCTATATTAAGCCCAACTAACTTTCCTTGTGTCCGGTTTAGAGGGGTTCTACTGTACTAGTGTTGCTACTTTCGTCGTGTCAAGTTCGTCACACATCAAGACGCCACACCCCCGAGTTCATTACGGACCATGGTCTCGGCACACCGTTTATGAATAAAAACATGGGCTGTTGCGTTTACTGTAGTGAGACCAATCAAATGTAAAGAGATGCTTACATTTGTTCATGTTCTGAGCGGTGATCTGTTGTTCAATATGAACGACGAACAGTGTAGCCCCTGATCAGATTGCACAGATATAAATGACCAAGAAACTCAAACATAACATCACAAATGTTGTATTGTATTCGGTTTAACCATTTCACCCCTAAGTAACTGAATGGGCTGCGATATGTTCGTTTTGCAACCAATCCGATCATCGCAAAATGATTTTCAGACTATTCCATTTATAAAAAGGGGGTATTTGTTTTTCTCAAAAATATGAAAATAACTTTCAAACAGTGCAGATCCTGATGAGACGGCTCGTTACGAGCCGGCTCATCTGGATCTGCACTGTTTGCATAAACCGATATAGCGGGCTTTCGGGTTCAAAGGGTTAAAGAGGTTTCAGTGTACATGTACATTGTAATGGATCAGTATATGCTATGAAATGTCCATGTTTCGCATGTACAGGTGACAGCCATTCAATACAAATTCAATATGTCAGCTATAACGTATACATACAAAGTACGCATAACAATTTAACCCTTACACCGCTGCACACAACAATTGTCGTCTGCTGTTGCTTTTATATCTTGCCTTATTTCTCAATAAAAACATGGTTTGACAACACTTTAGAATCATTTCCAATGGAAATGATTCTAAAGTGCTGTCAAACCATGTTTTTGATGATAAAAATGGAAAATAGAAAATAAACAGCAGACGACAAAAAATTAAGATAGCGGTGTAAGGGTTAATAATACTTATTGGATTTTCAAAAGTAAAAATGTTCTAAATCAAGTGTAAATTGACGTGTTTGAGTTGAATGCATGTGATTCAACCCAGTGATTAATTACACTACGTTGAAACATTTAACCTAAAATAGTACACTTTACACGTACATTGTATATTACACATGCATGTGATTCGTGCATATTTGTGGGTTGTGACTGGAGAAATGGGGCTTGTGAGATTTATGACCACACTCCTGCAGCTTGGTAACGATCTATACAGCTTGGTAACGATCTATGCAGCTTGGTAACGATCTATACAGCTTATTATAAGCATGCAGGGTGTATCATTGATAGAATGGCGAATGCACAGGCTGATCTGGATATATGCTGTTCGCAAAACCCATAAGCCCCATTTCTCCAGTCACAGCCACAATTGAACCTGGTTGTACATTATTCTGAGCGCTGATGATATTTATTTTATTTTTTAAAGGGGAATATCAGGATTTTTCGACAAAAATACTATACAAAATAAAAAAGTGTTTTCATCATGGCCCTGTGTGAAGTGGTTTAATTGAAGATATTTGACGATACTAGGACTGCTGGGTAGTTTCTATTTTCACCGATATCGGTACATAAGTCTCAGATGTTCTATCTTGTGAACGCAATATTTTTATAGTATTTTTTTTAAATATCCCGATATTCATTACATTGACTTACAACAGTATATGTCCATGATTGTTAATGTATGGGCCCGGCTCTGTAGTTATCCCTCATATGAGACACGCCATGTGATTTTGTACCTTCGGACATCTGCATAATTTCATGAAATACGTTTACAAAATTTTCAATATTTTCCGTAAATGACGTCAAAAGTTGACAAAATTTTCAGAGTACATAAATACGTTTACAAAATTTACAATATCTTTCATAAATAAAGTTAAAAGTTGACAAAACATTCATACGGAAAATAATGTAATTTTTGTAAATGTATTTCATGAAATTATGCAGATTTCCGAAGGTACAAAATCACATGGTGTGTCTCAATTATTATATGTCATCACATCGATTGTACCATTCTGGCGGGGTTCATTAACTATTTGCATGCTGGGAAACGTGTGGGCTATAAATACTTTAAAACTAGCGGACAAAAATTCATCATATTTTCTTGTATTTCTCCCCATAAATATCATGAATATGTCTTGGAATTTCATTAGAACTGAGTCCTGAGGACTCAATTCTAATGAAATTTCAAGACATATTTACAGAGAGAAATAAAACATATACTCCTAATTCGTTTGGCGGATATTTTCGCCGCTAGCATGCAAAGAGTTAAACGTATGAGCTGTTGTATTTACTGTCGTAAGTAAAATGATTGGTCTGTTTGAAATGCGTGGAGTCTGTTTAATATGCATGGAGTCTGAAGGACAGCTCGCAAACTTTACATATACCAAATGAGTTATTTATCACAGTAACCGCAACAGATGATTATTTTATTCCTTAAAGTTACATTACATTTTCTGATAGTTCAAAGCTGTTTTACAAAATATCGAAATGTGGCGTTAAAATTAAGAATCATACATGTTTACATCGTTTGGCCGCAATTCACGGAACAGCGACGTTGCCAGTCGATACCCTACCGTTATACATAACGTCACACATACCTTGTTTACGGTTGTGACTGGAGAAATGGGGCTTATGGGATGGTGACCAGTGTAGCTCCTGATTAAATAGCACACTGATGCAGCCTGATAACGACCTATATTGTTTGTTAGAAACAGGGCGGGTGTTTCATTGATGGAATTGCGAACAATGCAGATCCTGATCAGACTGTGCGGATGCACAGGCTGATCGGGATCTACACTGGTGGCAAACCCCATAAGCCCCATTTCTCCAGTCACAACCACATTTAGCAACTCAACAACGTCATGTGGGGCGAATGCAAACATCGGGATATAAACTCATTACGTTAAATAGGCGTTTCAATTGTATGAAAGTATGGTGACATACGTATTGTAATGTATCTCTGACGGTAAAGCATGTTCGTGATTGCAAATCACTCGAGCAAGTCGCGCAGTTATCATACATGTGATGTTGTATCTAAGAAGATGTGTGGTGTTTTTTTTATCTTAAGAAGATGTGTGGGGTTTTTTTTAGGAAAAATGTTTGCAGAAACTGTGATACTTTCTGTAAACGACGTTGAAAGTGGCCACTTAGCGTTTAGTAGAAACCAATTCCTTGATAAAGGCCTTGTGCCGAAACGTCGGCAAAGTGGGTTCCTGGTTTTTACAGAATTGTTGAAACTTTCATAGCAAATTCGAAATTCTATTCATATCAGCTCACTTGGCCGCGGTGCTGAATTCCGGTAATGATGTATTCACGATCGAAAGTTGGAAATAATCAAAGGCATTGCGCAATGATACTATATTAGGTTTTCCGCCACTTTGCATTGTATTTTCGATGTACATGATGTATATCTCTTTGCCCTTCAGTAGACACAATATCACAATACAGTGGAACCTCTCCAAACCGGACACCCTGGGATGTTCCCAGGGTGTCCGGTTAGGAGAGGTTCCACAGTAAGTATGTATAGATGAGCACCGCAATTCATTTGAGGGTGCAATACGATCATGCACTACATGTAGAACCACCAATACAGCTGAATGACAGTGAAAGCTATCAACATTGAACACACGTGTGACCTTGACCTTGGCGTCTGGTTTTATTGTAGTAAGTTTCAGCCTTAAAGTTGGAATAAAACAACTTTTATTTTATTTTTTTCGAATGATAGATTGCTCAAAGCTTCTGTTAGCTTAACAGACTGTTAAATCCTTAGCATTGCTAAGGATTTAACAATCTGTTAAGCTAACAGAGTTTGATCAGAGGAAATGAATGGTGAAACCCGCATGCAAAAATAACAATACTTCAAAAGTTACAAAGGTTAGAATGTTTAATTAGCTGAAATATGCGCCTTCTGCTATGACGTCATCAATGCCATTTATTTTCTATAATTATTTATATTCACTCTTATTTATTTTTGTCTCATTAGTGTATTACATGGAATTGATAATTTACAAAAAATTAAGAGGAAATATCTAAAAAAAATATTTTCATTAAATCTTTTTTATTGCGATTTTTAGAATTGGGTTGTAAATAATTTGCATAAATTTGTTTTAACTTTTGATCAGATTGCAATTTTTCGATGGGGTTTTCTGCAAGTGGTTTTTATTATCATTATCTATCAGTTACAAAATATATTGTGAAATTTATTTTTTCTATTTAATTCCTCTTTAAGAGAGATAGTTTCAAAGCTGGGTCTAGTATTATTATTATAATAATGTATGTATGATATAAATGTAAGTACTATTACCAGAATAAAATATTGAAACATTGCTATTGTTATATCAACTATATGTTTCATCCATACACCAAGTCTCACATCGCTTCCCGTATCCAGTCCATATTTGTTCCTGGTTCCACAAACGAACGATTGCCTAGTTTTCGTTTACATTTCGTTTTGATATCGTTTTCGTTTTTTATAATTAGAAAACGATGTTTTCGTTGGTTTAAACGTGCCACGTTTAAACCAACGAAAACATAATTTTCTAATTGAAAACAATTAAAAACAAGGATAACGATGTCAAAACGATGCGTTGATAGAAACAACGGACGTTTATAGTTAAAGCCGGATAATTCAACGAAAATATCGCGTAAATATCGCGTAAATATCGCAAATATCGCAAATATCGCGTAAATATCGCGTAAATATCGCGTACAACGCAAACAAGAGTCGTTTCTATGAACTTATGTCGTTTTTGCGAAGAATCGATTTCCGTGTCTACCGACACGGAAATCGATTCTTCGCAAATACGACATAAGTTTGTATGTCGTTGTACAAAACGATCGTTTTCATTTCTTTTTCTAATTGGGATTGTTTACACTCATTGATAATTTACTCTCGTATGGTTTTCGGAAGTGTGGGCTAACATGGTGCATGATCACGTGGTTACAACAACAACAACAAGTAAGTACTGACACTTCCAGAAGCCCTCCGGTACATATTCTTTTATTTTGTCCTTATTATGTAACGGATTTTGATGAAATATGGCGCATCAAACGCGTCTTGTTCAGCTGCATTTTGGTGGTCTCTGTACTTTGGCCCAAACTTCTGTCGTTTTTGTTATGAATCGATTTCCGCGACTACCGACACGGAAACCGATTCTTCGCAAAAACGACAGACGTTTGGGCCGAACTCCCGAGACCATCAACTGCAGCTCATCAAGACGCGTTTGCTGTGCCATGTTTCATCAAAATCCGTTGCATATTAAGGAAAATATCAAATAATACTTACATTGTAGTGCGCGAGATTTCAACACTTTCAGCTATTGCTGTTGTTGTTGTAACAACGTGACCATGCACCTTGCTAAATGTAATAGTAAATTGATATTCCATTGAAAATCCCTATGACCAGGTCAAACACTGCTGCAGTAAACTAACAATAAATTGAAAGACCCTGTAACCTGATCGAACTGCTTATAACGAAGTGCGTATGTGCCGTGAAACACGGTGCCGTGAAACATTATTGATATCCTGTCAATACGACCTAATCACTGCGTATGAATATGTGCGGTTGCCATACTAGTCGATTACCCGATTTTGAGAATGCGGCTGGTTGTTAATTTTTTGCATTTTAAAGCTATCTGTAGGTGTTGACGGGATAAATAGAATAGCAGGTTAGTGCCGTGAATGGGAAAAATATCTGGCGCGGCACGGAAACGGGATGGACTCGGCAGAGCCTCGCCCATCCCGTTTCCTAAGCCTTGCAATATATGTTATCCCATTCACGGCATTAACCTACTATTCTCTATGCATAGCATCAGGACACATAATGTATGTATTAAAAGTACACACATTTCTGATTAATACCAATAAACTGACACAAGTCCATATGCACAAGCAATATAAAGTATTATCATCCGGAATATTTGTGAACATTTGAATACTATGAACAAAAGTCTGTTTGTTTTGCTAAATCGAAAAAGAAAAAAAATAGCATCTGAATATTATTTCTAAAGAAATAACTACGAATTGAACACGATTTCTGCAATTTTGACGGATTTTCGTCGAAGAAAATATATGGAGGATGGCAATTCTTTAATTAATAACAGTCAATTACTATGCTGATTGTTCAAATGACATCGGTAGAGTTCACACCAATGGACACACACCACTACACCATATAGTGGCTTGGGTCGTCCACAGCACCGAGGGGCAGTACGTTTTTACTGTTCCCCGAATGACCATGAAATAACTGTTTTATTACTCAACCTGTAGCAGTGTGTGTGACACAATGAACGTAACTTTGGCGTGGGGCGCATCGACAAACCAATCTAAATTGTATGACGTAATATTCGGCAAAAATCACGAAGTCATGATTTTCAGGGGTGAACTAGTTTTAACTTTTCCACTGGTACGCGGAACTATTGACCGGGCACGCGGAGCGGAACCATTGCACAGGCACGTCAAAACACAGAGAATTAGTCAAAACTATGGAATATAAACAATTATGTGACTCACTATGTATAACTATTGTGGGATAGCCGTATCTGTGTTTATATTTGTCTCAATGATAATATTCCTTCTGTTCGCATCATGCGAACCGTCAGCCTCTTCCACAGTTAGCTTAATTTGTTGATTTCGCCGCATCTGAGCAAACACGACGATTATTCCGACATTGTCGCCCGTGTCTGATGAGGCATGATCACACGGTGTCACACGTACGGGAGTGTTTGCTGGTGTTTGTGTCACCGGGATACCAGGCGTCGTGGTCGGATATCGTGCTGTTGTTGCTGTTGTTGCCTCCGGTGGTGACGTTGTTGGCATTCTTTGTGTTCTTGTTGATGCTGGTATTGGCTTCGTCGGTACATTTGGCGCCGTCGGATATTGAACACCAGCTGTAGTTGGTTTTATTTGTGACGTCGTTGAGGCTATACTTGTTGGTAATGATGGTGAGATTTGCCATGTCGCTGTTTGCCTGGTGGTATATTGGTTGGTACACACTGGCGCGGTATAACTGGAGTCACAAACAAGACTGTCCCTGGTGACTTGAAATAAGTACTGACCAACCAGCGAAACTGCTGTAGAACAGGCGCCATTTCGGTAACCTACCTGGTTAACATTTGTCTGATTGTGAATCCAGTTATACAACCATAGCAGGCGACAATCACATATCAGTGGATTCCCCTGTAAAGTCATCTCTGGCATATTGGTGAACTCTCTCAAAACACATGTTGGCACAGACTGTAGCTGGTTATTGTTCAAGTTGATTGTTTGTAGCATGTCGCGTGGTCCGTAAAATGTCTCCTGTTTCACTCTAGTAATGTTGTTGGAAGACAGGTCTATCATATTCAGTTGTATGTTGTTTCTAAATGTGTAATCAGGAATGTTTACAATTCCAAGTTCTGCAATATATAGCTCCTGGAGATTGGCAATACAGCAATATTTGCCC